>JAWNKX010000452.1:0-47656 GCA_035041755.1 Cacoxenus indagator
TCATTGATGTTGTTGGCCAAATTATCATTAGAGAAAGTTGTTAGGGTTAACTGCGATGTCTCGAATATGGCTTTTAAAGATAAAAATCTATCGAAACAGTGTTGAATATGGTATGGAACAAGTTATCAGATTGACTCTCCTTTGTAGTGTGTGCGCCAATTACATTTAAGAGGTCTTCAATGTTTCTGATAATATTTTTTTAATTTTATTTATTTGTTTTATTTCTCAAAAGAAGAGTAAATTGTCTATTATAAGATATAAACTGACTATGGACTATTGTAAGGATTAATATTTAGGACAAGTGGGTGAATTTTAACTTTTACAATAATATTGTAAAGTAGTGTTGTTACTGGATTTTAGTATAATAAATTTATATTAAAAATAAATAAATAAGTAAAACAATTAACAATTAGTCACTGGTGTGTTTAATCCCAGCCCCCTCAAGTTAATCACTAAGGTTAATGGAGCAGACACTGAAAATATGGTACCAAACAAATTCTTCTTCATCAACCTTGCCAAAGCGCCTAACAATAAGGAGGCTCTGAAAATTCAGCATATAGGCAGGCAACGTGTGGATATGGCAAAGCCATATCACCACCCAATGTTTGGCTGTGGAGGACTTTTGCATGCTGCTTGGAGTAAGGACTGCCGAGTTTTCAAAAAGAAATTAAACAGCGTAAAATACAATATATCAATTTCGGCGCGTGGCAGCAACAGTGAAGATTCTATGAGAACAGTGAGTTACGTCCCGGCGGTAATGGTCAAGGGAGACACCTCATATGCAGACACACTACGTGCTGGCTTGCATATAACCAATCCTCCGAAGAGATCTTCCAATGTTAACAACAGAGCTGTGCATCTGCAGCAATCGCCACAGACCCCTGACAGCATCAGCAGGTTAGAGGGTGCTAAAGTTGATATAATTACATTAATGTTTAATGAACTGAAGGAGAGCAATCAGTTCCTCAAACAATTATGCCTCAATTTCGTGAATGCCCGTAAATGTATGCCCCGTCCACTCAGCCTTGGATTGTGGAATGCTCTTGGAATTTCTGGGCATGTTGAGGAGCTTAAGCATTACCTTACCGCCCATAACATTGATGTGTTGCTCATCACTGAGACATGGCTGCAAACTTGAATCCAGATCTTTATACCTGGCTACAACATTCACAAGGCAGACCATCCCAGCAACAGGCCTAGAGGAGGAGCGGCTGTGCTTATTAAGCAAGAAATCTCCTATTCTTTACAAGAGCCAGTGAGAACAGCTAAATTACAGATGGCTGCCATCCAGATTTCAACCAGTAGGGGCGAGTTAATAGTCTCTGCATTATATCTACCTCCACATCTTAATTGGTCAACTGTAGACTTCGAAGACCTTTTAAGCAATCTAGGAAGAATGTTTCTCATAGGTGGAGACTTTAACGCCAAAAGCAGATTCTGGGGTAAATTTAGATCGAATACAAGGGGTAGGTGCTTACAGGAAGTTGTGCAAAGCTCAACAGCTCTAATCCTGGCAACTGGTCAACCATTTCCCGTACGCCCAAAGACACACACCCAGCGCTATTGAATTTTTCATTTGTAATGGGCTGCGTTCGGACGAGTTGTCTATCAGGACTGAGTATCAACTCTCCTCTGATCATCTCCCCCTTGTGGTTGATTTTGATTCCACTCCGAAGATCAAAACAATAAAGGGACGACTGCTGCCACCTGGAACTGACTTAGCTGCATTTCGCCGAGATCTAGATGAATCTCTAAATTGAAACTTGGAAATCCTGATGCCCGAAGACATTGAAGACGTGCACTCGATCTTCCTAAATAAAGTTCACTCAGGTGCTCTCATTGCCTCCCCCTTAAATCCACCACATAGCTCAAGAGTGCGTTCTGGACTTCCCCCAGCTATTGAAGCACTGCTGCTTATTAAGAGGAGACTTAGGGGACAGTTTTGTCTATTGTGGACAGGGTTTTTTGTAGAGTGTCTAATAGAGTCAAAAAGCTGCTAACGCTGCATAAACAGGAAGAAACTGACAGGTTTTTGTTAAATGTCTCCCCTGACGACCCCACAAAGCACTCTTTGTGGAAGTTGGCGAGAAGGTATAAACAACAGGTAACTCCAAAATTTCCGATCAAGGAGGCTGACGGATCCTGGGCTTGATCTTTAAGCGAGAGAGCCAAGGCTTTCGCCGAGGAATTGGAAGCTCGATTACAGCCATTTCATACCAGCTCAGAACTCAGGGTTCGCCAGATCCATATGAGACTTGAAAGCGCCGACCAATTATGCCTCCCGGTTGCTCCCATTACAGCAGAGGAAGTCCCAGCATATATTAAAGGGTTGAACACTAAAAAGGCTCCAGGTGAAGATGGACTGGACAACTTTACACTTAAGGCAATGCCGCTAAGATCTGTGCTATTTCTCGTCCTCATTTTTAACTCAGTGCTGAGATTGGGATATGTGCCGAGACAGTGGAAGAAGGCGAGAATTTGCATGATTCATAAGGCCGGTAAGAGCCCTTACACCTTAGATTCCTACAGGCCAATTAGCCTGCTACCCACTGTAGCAAAATTGTTTGAACGCTCTTTGCTGACACGGATCCTGGACTTAAAAAAGGTAAAGCAAATAGTTCCTTCCTTTCAATTGGGCTTTCGTAAATATCACGGAACTCCAGAGCAGCTGAATAGGGTGGTTAACTTTATTCTCGAAGGATTTGAGGCTAAGGAGTACGTGGTGGCAGCGTATCTTGACATAAAGCAGGCTTTCGACCGAGTTTGGCATGACGGGCTGCTCAGTAAGCTCAAGAATCTCTTCTCAGTGGTTCTGGATGGTGTGGAATCTAGCATCAAGGCGATTTGCGCAGGTGTCCCCCAGGGCAGCGTTTTGGGGCATACACTCTATGCCCTGTTTACGCACGACATGACCACTGGGTCAGAAATACCACTGGATCTGATCATTGCCACGTTTGCAGACGATACGGCCATCCTCGTCAGAAACAAGTGCATTTACGAAGCCACGGACTCACTGCAGCAATACCTGCATATTTTTGAAAACTGGACACGACGTTGGAACATTTGCATTAACAAAAACAAATGTGCCAATGTGACGTACGCCTTACGTCCGGATTTCTGTCCGGAAGTTTTCATTGGAAACCAGCTTCTGGAACACCATTCAGGTTACAAATACCTGGGTGTGTATTTGGATAGGCGGCTAACTTTCAAGACGCATATTTCAAGTATCACGAACTCCTTAAGACAGAGGATTGGTAAATTGCATTGGCTTTTAACTAGCAGGAATAAATTGTCCTTGGGAAATAAGGTGAAAATTTACAAAACCATAGTTGCTCCTGCTTGGCGATACGGTTTGCAGGTGTATGGCATAGAAGCGAGGTCAAACATCAAGAAGGTGAGAGTACTGCAGGCCAAGACATTTCGAATGCTTACTGATGCCCCTTGGTTCATTCGAACGGCGGACCATGAAAACGAGTTAAAAAAACCGAAAATTGGCGATGTGATAAGTCGTCAGGCCAAAAAATATATAGAGCGGTTAAAAATCATCCAAATAAACTAGCCAGGCGCCTTCTAAAACGACGCAGAATGGGAGGAGTTAGGATGGCGAGACGGCTGAGAAGATAGCACCCTGTCGATCTCCCTATTAGATCCTTATAATATTATTATTAAATCATTTCCCCACTTATTATTTAAGTTGGTTTGTTAATTTCTGTATATAGTTGTTCTAATAATAACAGAAAAATTAAATATAAAGAAAAAAAAAAAAACTCTTTGTACAAGTAGACGTAGGGTATTGGCCAACACAACGAGCACAGGATGTCTTAACATTGCATTGTTTGGAACCATGGCGGAAAAGCTGGCAGTTGTAACACTGTGTTAATTTATTCGGCGTCTTTGTCTTGAACTCCCAACGAATTTTTGTGGGGTTAATGCAGCTATATTTTTTACGCAGTTGCTGGACCGTAATGGATTTGTTTGCAAAGTAGACAACATACAGTATCACTTTATAGCCAGTTGTAGTAGCTTTTTCCACAGTCTTCACATCAATGCAGTGTAGGCCCAGTTGGATTAATATTGATTTTAATTCATCGTTTGACAATTTATCCAAACCGGAGAGAATTATGGTTTGGAGTTTTAATTTTTAAGAAAATAATTCACAGTCCAGCTCCTTTAGCTTACAGCACACTGTGTTATAGTAATTTTTAGAGTTTACAAAGATTTTAATGCCAATTGAGATTGACTTTATTAAATAATTATAATATAATAATATTAATAATATTGACATAAAGGAAAAAAAGTCCCCTGGATTTGACAAAATAAATGGGAAACTCCTGAGAGAACTACCTGTAAAAGCTATAGAATATCTAAGAAACATCTTTAACGCTATGTTCAGACTAAACTATTTTCCGAGAGTCTGGAAAGTAACTGAGATTATTGCCATCCCGAAACCAGGCAAAGACGCATCAAAAGCAGAGTCTTATAGACCAATCAGTCTACTCCCTGTAATCTCTAAAATCTTCGAAAAGATATTAAGAAATAGACTATTGCCACTACTAGAACCCAGGCACATCATTCCAAATCACCAATTTGGTTTTCGAAGAAGTCACTCAACAATACAACAACTGCACAGAGTTACGCACAAAATTCTAAATGACATTGACGATAATAAAGTTTGTATTGGACTCTTCTTGGACGTGGAAAAAGCTTTTGACAAGGTTTGGCATAAAGGACTCAAATGGAAACTTAACAATATATTCCCTCAAAACATATCACATCTATTAACATCATATATCACAGGTATATACTTCTTAGTTAAATACTCAGACGAATACTCAACCCTAAGAGAAATAAATTCAGGAATTCCACAGGGAAGTGTGCTAGGACCTTTATTATATACCCTATACACAGGAGACATACCATATCCCACTCACAATTCGTCGATGATTGCAACTTTCGCCGATGACACAATACTCCTAAGTGCTCATAAAAACATAAATACTGCAACATCCATTTTGCAAGTAGACTTTAATAAAACACTTGACTGGCTTAGAAAATGGCATATTAAAATAAACAAAAACAAAACAGTACAAGTTATATACACTACTAACACTAGATTCACACCAATCCATATAAGTATTGACGGAGACGACGTAACCATTCAAAAAGAAGCCAAGTACTTAGGTTTATATATTGACAGTAAACTAAACCGGAAACACCATATACAAAAAAAGCGTGACCAAATCAAAATTAAAGTAAGACAACTGCACTGGCTGCTCAAACCAAATACAAACATTTCACTTGAAAACAAGCTCCTAATCTATAAGACAATTATTAAACCAATTTGGACATATGGAGTCAAAATATGGGGAGTTGCCAAAAAATCAAATATAAAGTTAATCCAGAGGCAACAATCAAAAATTATTCGCACCATCACCAAAGCCCAATGGTATATCACCAACACGGACCTTCATCGAGACCTAAGAATTTCGACAGTAGATGAGGAAATAATCAATTTAAGCAGAAAATACCAAACCAAACTTTCCCAGCATTCGAACGATGGTGTGAATACTTTACCATTAGATGAACTAACTCGGCAACGTAGACTAAAAAGGGTGAGACCAGTGGACCTCACATAAAACATTACTTCCAATTAATAATTATTAATTGGTGTTATCTTTAATTGTTTATTTAATGTTAAAATACATGTATTGTTAAATTCCAGTCACAACACGACTTTACAAACTGATTGTAAAATTGAAATTCACCCACTTGTCCTAAATCCTTTACCCACTTATTCTTCTGTACTTTCTTCAATATCTAATCAATCATCCCATCCCGCTCCAATTCCAGTAGCTCCTTCTACCAATATCAACTTTTCATTTTCAATATTTCAACTTTCCCTCCACTAATTGTTCATCTTGCTCTACTCCCTGTCCTACTACTGTAACTTCTGCTTCATCTTCTCCTAAAGTCTCTAACTCCTCCCGTACCTTGTCTCCCCCTAAGAGTTCTTCGCAGTCCAATACTGCCACTACTCCAGTGCCATGTATTTTGAAGGTGCTGGATCCTCGTAAACATGTTTTTGTTTCCAGGTTGGATAAGGAGACAACCTGTAAGGACGTTGCACGTTATATTTCATCAAAATCATGCAACCTTTCAAATATTAATATTCACATTTTGCTAGCCCTAGAGAAGGCTCTTCTTTCAAACTTTCAGTTTCCATGGAAGTATTTTCTGTCATTTGTGACCCTACATTCTGGCCTTCCCATATGGTGGTCCATGAGTTCATTCTTAGAAAAAAATCTAGGGCTTTGCAGGTGACCTTACCAGTCACTACTTCAGCTTCATCTTCTGCTTCTTCAAAATCTCCAAAAAACTAAGTCTACATTTTCAAAATGTTAGAGGGCTAAATTCTAAACTTTCTTCGTTTTATCTTAGAAGATTTTCTTTCAGTTCTGACATTATTGTTTTCGTTGAGACTTGGCTTCGCCCTGATGTTCTCAACTCTGAAATTTTCAATAACTCTTACTCTACGTTTCGTAAAGATCGTTATAGCCGCGTAGGTGGTGGAGTCTTAATCTCTGTTGTTTCATCTTTTTCGTCAGAACTGGTCTCTCTTGACGATACTGAAAACATTGAATTTATCTGCGCCAAAATTTCATTCTCTAATCATAACATTTTTATTACTTGTTCATATATTCCTCCTTCATCGTCCGACTCAGTCTACTTGGATCAAGCGAAGGCTATCCAGAATATATTAAAGCTCATTAATGACGCTGATATTTTGCTTGTTTTGGGTGATTTTAATCTTCCCTCTATTAATTGGATTCCTTTTAGTGACTCCAATATCGTTCTTCCTTCTGTTGGATCTCTCACTCCAGCAAATAAACCACATTTTCAACATCAAACCTCGTATGCTAGACCTAGTGTTTACTAACTGCTATGAAAATACCTCACTATCGAGAACCTCTCCATTGTCAAATCCAGAAGATACCTATCACCCCACTCTTGAGGTGACACTAACTCTTAACCAACTTCTGTCTGCACCTGACTCAACTTGTGCTAAGCCAAGACAAGCTTTTAATTTTAAACATACTAATTTCAATCGTCTCAACTCATTGCTTGCTTCCACGGATTGGCCAATATTAAGTTCTTCTTCTGATATTGATACTGCCGTGCGGTTTTTCAACACGACTATGCTGGATTATATCAATAAATGTGTGCCTAAAGTGCATGTTACCGATGATTCTAAGCGTCCGCCTTGGTTTTGTATAAAAAATATTAGAAATCGGTTATTTAAAAAATTTAAACGCTCTTTTTCCGCAACTGATTATGCGAGTTATGCCGCGGCTCGTAGTAAATTCAACATTTTTAATCAATCTTGCTATAGTAGATATTTGTTCAAAGTAAAAGTAAATATTAATCGAGATCCCAAAAATTTTTTTTAATTCATCAAAATCAAAAACAAATCAGAGTTATTTCCAACTAGTATGGAGTTTGATGGTGTTACAAGTAGCTCTGATGATGGGATTGCGAACCTTTTTGCTAAATTTTTCCAGGGCATCTACTCTAATAGTGCCTGTGGAAATAGTTCTCCTTACCCGTACAAAATTGATGAATTTAATCACTTCAATATGCCGTTTATTGACGGCAGTATTATTTTACGATATCTAAAATTGGTTAAACCTTCTTTTTCTCCTGGTCCGGATAATATTCCTAGTTGTATCTTAAAAGGCTGTGCTGACAACTTATATATTCCCCTTTATACCTTATTTAATTTATCCCTTATTACTTCGTCTATGCCAAGTGGTTGGAAAGAATCCTATATATTTCCTTTATTCAAAAAGGGTAGTAAGTCAGATATATCGAACTACAGAGGTATTGCCAAGCTGTGTGTAATTCCTAAGTTGTTTGAACAGATTATCACTGATCAACTACAGTTTTATTATCGCCCATTGCTGAGTATGTCTCAGCATGGTTTTGTAAAGAATCGTTCAACGGTAACCAATCTGTTGGAATTTACTTCTATTGTCAATCACAACTTTTCGGTAGGTAGCCAAACTGATGTTATCTACACCGACTTCAGTAAAGCTTGCTCATAACCAAACACAAAGCTTTTGGTTTCCCTTCCCCATTGATCCGATGGCTTGCATCTTTCTAATATCTAAGTCTTTAAAGGTAACATCAGGTGTTCCCCAAGGCAGTCATTTGGGGCCTTTGCTCTTCAACATATTTATTAATGATCTACCTACCGTCATCAAACACTCTCAGATTTTAATGTACGCAGATGATGTAAAACTATGTTTCCGCCTTAATAACCCTTCTCACAGGATTTTCCTTCAGAGTGACATAGACTCTTTATCTCGTTGGTGTTCCAAAAACTATTCAATCCTCAATACCAATAAATGCAAAGTTATGTCCTTTTCTCGCGGAGCCCTTATTTCAAATTCTTATTACATTGACACAAATAGTTTAGATCGTATTTCCCAGTTTAACGACCTTGGTATTTGGATGGACTCGAAGTTGCATTTCGGTACCCACATTTCCACTTCGGTCTCTAAAGCTAGAGGTATCCTTGGCTATATTAAACGCTGGTCTAAGGAATTTGATGATCCGTATACTACCAAAGTACTATACACTTCACTGGTAAGATCTATTCTGGAGTATGCGTCTTGTGTCTGGGATCCTCAATATCAGATGTACATTGATCGTATTGAGTCGCTGCAAAAGCAATTTCTACTTTTTGCTCTCGAAAACTTGCACTGGGATCCTAATGCTTGCCTACCATCTTATCGGTGTCGTCTCAAATTGATCAACCTCCCTACCTTGTCTAGTCGTAGAACGGTCATTGGTGTAACTTTTATGTATAACCTCATTTATGGTAGTATTAACTCACCTTTCTTACTTAGATTGATTAACTTTAGTGTACCAGCACGTCCAACTAGAAACTATTCTCCTATTACTCTTCCCTTTTGTAGAGCTTCTTATTTGCAACATGATCCATTCTATGTCTTATGCAAATCTTTTAATACCCACTTTGCGTGCGCCGCTTCTCCCACCTCTTCTTATGTTATAAAAACTAAATTGTTGACATAATTGAATTAATGCATAACTTATTTTCTATACTGGTAACATAAATTTTTTCTCCTTGTTTAAATAATCTATGTTATTGTAGGTAATGAATTCTAAACTTAATATTAGCTTTAGTTTAATGTTGAATGCTGATTATGTTAATGGCTGATGATGTTTTTATCTGTAGTCAAATATATAGTACGTAGGCATTAGCTTTGGTATCGCATGATCACCAAAGATATTAGCAATTTAGACCAGCTGAGCCCAGTCCATGTGACTGGGTTAATTTTGATGCCACCTGGGCCTGCCCCATGTGAGATCAGTGTGTGGTCATTGCGTACCGACTAAGTCGATGTTAAAAAAAAAAATATATATTAATTAGTACAATAGTCGATTTATTTTTCTATGATAGACAATGTACTCTTCTTTTGGGAAATAAAAAATAAAAAATTAAATTAAATAATCACTTATATTGATGTTTTTCAACAAGTCGTGAACATATTTAGGGCTTTTCTTCAATACCGTAATAGGCGGAACTCTGGTTGCCGGTGGAGCAGCTGGTTCCCCGTCGGTATTGTCCTGGGTCGGCAATGCGTCACTAGTGACATCATCTGACAATGTTTGCAGAGGACGAAAATAATTTGTGTACTCACTATTATCAAGATTATGGGTCGATGCAATTTTTTTAAATGTTGGCATATTTATTTTAACCGATGCGTCAGACGGATCACCGTCAGCCCGCAGGCGTTTAATTTTTAAGTTTTTCACTTTTGTATGGTTGTTGGAGCAACCTAACGGTGAATTTGCTTCTTAATAAATCGTAGCAGCGAACGTTAGTTAACGAGAGTGAGAGTGGCTTAAGAGCGGAACAGTTACAAACACGTCTGCACTAGATGAAGTGAACTAGCGAGTCGAACTGATAACCTTAAGTGGGGAACGGAATAGTGGGGCTCAAGCCGGTTAAAAATTAAAATACAGCTGTTTGAATGTGAATGAATACAATACTTCACTGGGGCTGAAGCCGTGAAGTCAAAGTAGTTTAAATTCACTCGGCTTCAAATCATCAGTGTTTCCAGCTACCTGTAACACAAGAACAGGATAGATCGACCCCCATTATATAATATATATATTAACATTTTCAACGCGCACTCGCTGCCGCTAATAAAAAAATAAACAAATCACTGATTTTCTTAATTTATATATATCTGTTGTAATAATATTTTATCGATTCCGTTACTGTTCCTTTGAAATATAATGGATATCGCATAAATGACAAGTCATTTGCATTTATGTAATCTATTCATTTGGAAGTACCACTTCGGCTTTTTATTTATAACAAATGTAAAACATGTTTGGCATTTATTCGGAAAATGCAATTAAGAGGGTCTGCACTTAACCGGTATACATTGTAGTTCCAATAAAATAGAAATAAATTAAAGCTAAAAAGGAAAAATTATAACTATGAACTTTTATGGTTCATTAAATAAGGTTTTCTTATTTTCCAAGGTTTGAAACCCTAGTTAGGCTGAACCTCGCATTCTATTCACAATGTTTTCGGTGTTTAGCCTCAGCTGCAGACTCAGATTCTCATTCACCATTCTGTTCCAGCCTCTAGTAATTTGATAAAAAGCAACTTATGATTGACCCGTTCTTCACGCAGTAAGCTATTGCTTGCAACACTATATCATTCTTCTTTGATATTGCTGTTCGAATCCAACTCTGCAACTCGTTGCTTGCTTCAACCTTATACCCCCGTAATTTTTGACAAAATGAACGAAATAAAGCAACGGCAACAAAACCGATCGATCACAAAGCTATAAGCAATACGAGTTACGCCGTAAGCCTCTTGCATATCTCTAAACACACAATTATTTCGAGAGAGGAATTGCAAGAATTGTTTTCGGTGTAGAACGGGTCATTGTTTCTTTTTACAATATAATCATTAAACTAGCCTGCCACGGTCCTTCATTGCAGTTCAAGCAGTTGATAGTGTTAGTGAAATATAAATGTGTGCGTGTCACGTACGTTGCTTGAAGCAATATTTGAATCGATTAGATATTTCCCATTCCAAATATTTCACTTTGACATGTTCTTGACCACTGTGCCATCTGCTTTTTGTAACGCTATCTCATTTACACCTGCACCAGTAAAGTACATATGAACGAGAAGAAAACTGCTAATTTTTCTGAAATGTTTGCAAAGTACTACTTGAGCGCGTGGGTGAAATAATTGTGAAATGCCGTCGGCTAGTAAATATGAATGTGCTGCGGCCAAGCTATAGACGCGAATTGAAGCGAATGAGGGACTCGGAGAAAAGTCGAGCAAGGGTGGAAAATCGCTTTGAATCGTCATTATATTATTTTAATTCAATAATTTGTATTTCATTTATTTATTTTAACAAATTTATAAATAAATTTTCAATAAATAAATTTCAATAATTTTCAATAAATAAATACATACATACATTAATATCTATATAAATGTTAATGCGTAAATTTTTTTCCACTTTTCCATCCACATTCTTATCTTTTGCAATGTTCTTTTTTTAATCTGGTAAACAAACAGTCATAATCGAATATTCGTCCGCCATTGTTGTCATTTTCTCGTCTGCTCACTTTAAAATTTTCCAAGAAATGATACAGCTCTTTGATACTACAATGTGGGACCGTGGCGGGATAGCTTTGCTACAAACTTTTAAACGGAACGCCGGTGCGTCGATAACATCGATAGATAAAACTACGAATAAACAAAATTCTTTATCGATACTTTGTTTTGCACACCAAGACTTTCGATAATTTAAACAGAAATCCAAGTAGGTATTGGTCTAAAGCGGCCACGCCACGGTCCGTCATTGCAGTTCAAGCAGTTGATTGGTTTAGTGAAATATAAATGTGTGCGAGTCACGTACGTTGCTTGAAGCAATATCTGAATCGATTAGATATTTCCCATTCCAAACATTCCACTTTGACTGGTTCTTGACCACTATCCCCACTGCCTTTTGTATCACGATCTCATTTACGCCATCACAAGTAAAGGACATATGAAAGAGAGGAATATAGAACACTGCTAATTTTTCTGAAATGTTTGCAAAGTACAGACTTGAGCGCGTGGGTGAAATAATTGTGAAATGCCGTCGGCTAGTAAAAAATTAATGTGCTGCGGACAAGCTATAGACGAGAATTGTAGCGTCTGGTGGATTCGGAGAAAATTAAAGGGATGGAAAATTGCTTTGAATTGTCATTATATTATTTCAATTCAATAATTTTTATTTCATATATTATTTAAGTGTTTCATTTAACATAAGTATGAATATTATAAGTGTACATTTAACAAATTTACAACTACAATGTTTATTTCTGTTAATATTTATGCATATTTCGAAGACTTTGCTTATGTTAGGTAGTAGGCTAATTGGCCGTAAATTGTTTAAGTATTGGCTTTTTCCAGTTTTTCGGGAAGTATGCGTTGTTGAGCATGTTACTGAAAAGTGTGCAGTACTCAATTATTAATAGGCAAATTTTTAAGAACTATGTTTGGAATTTTATAGAGTCTAAAAGATTTTTTAGATTTTCTTATTTTTTAGATTTTTAAAAATGGTAATAGCAAGTCTTTTTGTATAAAATAGTTTTCAATTTCATCATTGATGTTGTTGGCCAAATTATCATTAGAGAAAGTTGTTAGGGTTAACTGCGATGTCTCGAATATGGCTTTTAAAGATAAAAATCTATCGAAACAGTGTTGAATATGGTATGGAACAAGTTATCAGATTGACTCTCCTTTGTAGTGTGTGCGCCAATTACATTTAAGAGGTCTTCAATGTTTCTGATAATATTTTTTTAATTTTATTTATTTGTTTTATTTCTCAAAAGAAGAGTAAATTGTCTATTATAAGATATAAACTGACTATGGACTATTGTAAGGATTAATATTTAGGACAAGTGGGTGAATTTTAACTTTTACAATAATATTGTAAAGTAGTGTTGTTACTGGATTTTAGTATAATAAATTTATATTAAAAATAAATAAATAAGTAAAACAATTAACAATTAGTCACTGGTGTGTTTAATCCCAGCCCCCGCAAGTTAATCACTAAGGTTAATGGAGCAGACACTGAAAATATGGTACCAAACAAATTCTTCTTCATCAACCTTGCCAAAGCGCCTAACAATAAGGAGGCTCTGAAAATTCAGCATATAGGCAGGCAACGTGTGGATATGGCAAAGCCATATCACCACCCAATGTTTGGCTGTGGAGGACTTTTGCATGCTGCTTGGAGTAAGGACTGCCGAGTTTTCAAAAAGAAATTAAACAGCGTAAAATACAATATATCAATTTCGGCGCGTGGCAGCAACAGTGAAGATTCTATGAGAACAGTGAGTTACGTCCCGGCGGTAATGGTCAAGGGAGACACCTCATATGCAGACACACTACGTGCTGGCTTGCATATAACCAATCCTCCGAAGAGATCTTCCAATGTTAACAACAGAGCTGTGCATCTGCAGCAATCGCCACAGACCCCTGACAGCATCAGCAGGTTAGAGGGTGCTAAAGTTGATATAATTACATTAATGTTTAATGAACTGAAGGAGAGCAATCAGTTCCTCAAACAATTATGCCTCAATTTCGTGAATGCCCGTAAATGTTGCCCCGTCCACTCAGCCTTGGATTGTGGAATGCTCTTGGAATTTCTGGGCATGTTGAGGAGCTTAAGCATTACCTTACCGCCCATAACATTGATGTGTTGCTCATCACTGAGACATGGCTGCAAACTTGAATCCAGATCTTTATACCTGGCTACAACATTCACAAGGCAGACCATCCCAGCAACAGGCCTAGAGGAGGAGCGGCTGTGCTTATTAAGCAAGAAATCTCCTATTCTTTACAAGAGCCAGTGAGAACAGCTAAATTACAGATGGCTGCCATCCAGATTTCAACCAGTAGGGGCGAGTTAATAGTCTCTGCATTATATCTACCTCCACATCTTAATTGGTCAACTGTAGACTTCGAAGACCTTTTAAGCAATCTAGGAAGAATGTTTCTCATAGGTGGAGACTTTAACGCCAAAAGCAGATTCTGGGGTAAATTTAGATCGAATACAAGGGGTAGGTGCTTACAGGAAGTTGTGCAAAGCTCAACAGCTCTAATCCTGGCAACTGGTCAACCATTTCCCGTACGCCCAAAGACACACACCCAGCGCTATTGACTTTTTCATTTGTAATGGGCTGCGTTCGGACGAGTTGTCTATCAGGACTGAGTATCAACTCTCCTCTGATCATCTCCCCCTTGTGGTTGATTTTGATTCCACTCCGAAGATCAAAACAATAAAGGGACGACTGCTGCCACCTGGAACTGACTTAGCTGCATTTCGCCGAGATCTAGATGAATCTCTAAATTGAAACTTGGAAATCCTGATGCCCGAAGACATTGAAGACGTGCACTCGATCTTCCTAAATAAAGTTCACTCAGGTGCTCTCATTGCCTCCCCCTTAAATCCACCACATAGCTCAAGAGTGCGTTCTGGACTTCCCCCAGCTATTGAAGCACTGCTGCTTATTAAGAGGAGACTTAGGGGACAGTTTTGTCTATTGTGGACAGGGTTTTTTGTAGAGTGTCTAATAGAGTCAAAAAGCTGCTAACGCTGCATAAACAGGAAGAAACTGACAGGTTTTTGTTAAATGTCTCCCCTGACGACCCCACAAAGCACTCTTTGTGGAAGTTGGCGAGAAGGTATAAACAACAGGTAACTCCAAAATTTCCGATCAAGGAGGCTGACGGATCCTGGGCTTGATCTTTAAGCGAGAGAGCCAAGGCTTTCGCCGAGGAATTGGAAGCTCGATTACAGCCATTTCATACCAGCTCAGAACTCAGGGTTCGCCAGATCCATATGAGACTTGAAAGCGCCGACCAATTATGCCTCCCGGTTGCTCCCATTACAGCAGAGGAAGTCCCAGCATATATTAAAGGGTTGAACACTAAAAAGGCTCCAGGTGAAGATAGACTGGACAACTTTACACTTAAGGCAATGCCGCTAAGAGCTGTGCTATTTCTCGTCCTCATTTTTAACTCAGTGCTGAGATTGGGATATGTGCCGAGACAGTGGAAGAAGGCGAGAATTTGCATGATTCATAAGGCCGGTAAGAGCCCTTACACCTTAGATTCCTACAGGCCAATTAGCCTGCTACCCACTGTAGCAAAATTGTTTGAATGCTGTTTGCTGACACGGATGCTGGACTTAAAAAAGGTAAAGCAAATAGTTCCTTCCTTTCAATGTGGCTTTCGTAAATATCACGGAACTCCAGAACAGCTGAATAGGGTGGTTAACTTTATTCTCAAAGGATTTGAGGCTAAGGAGTACGTGGTGGCAGCGTATCTTGACATAAAGCAGGCTTTCGACCGAGTTTGGCATGACGGGCTACTCAGTAAGCTCAAGAATCTCTTGCCGCCTCAACCATGGTTAGTCGTGCGCAGCTACCTTGAGAACAGGACCTTCTCAGTGGTACTGAATGGTGTGGAATCTAGCATCAAGGCTATTTGCTAAGGTGTCCCCCAGGGCAGCGTTTTGGGGCCTACACTCTATACCCTGTTCACGCACGACATGACCACTGGGTCAGAAATACCACTGAAGGATCCTCTGGATCTGATCATTGCCACGTTTGCAGACGATACGGCCATCCTCGTCAGAAACAAGTGCATTTACGAAGCCACGGACTCACTGCAGCAATACCTGCATATTTTTGAAAACTGGACACGACGTTGGAACATTTGCATTAACAAAAACAAATGTACCAATGTGACGTACGCCTTAGGGCCGGATTTCTGTCCGGGAGTTTTCATTGGAAACCAGCTTCTGGAACACCATTCAGGTTACAAATACCTGAGTGTGTATTTGGATAGGCGGCTAACTTTCAAGACGCATATTTCAAGTATCACGAACTCCTTAAGACAGAGGATTGCTAAATTGCATTGGCTTTTAACTAGCAGGAATAAATTGTCCTTGGGAAATAAGGTGAAAATTTACAAAACCATAGTTGCTCCTGCTTGGCGATACGGTTTGCAGGTGTATGGCATAGAAGCGAGGTCAAACATCAAGAAGGTGAGAGTACTGCAGGCCAAGACATTTCGAATGCTTGGTGCCCCTTGGTTCATTCGAACGGCGGACCATGAAAACGAGTTAAAAATACCGAAAATTGGCGATGTGATAAATCGTCAGGCCAAAAAATATATAGAGAGGTTAAAAAATCATCCAAATAAACTAGCCAGGCGCCTTCTAAAACGACGCAGAATGGGAGGAGTTGGGATGGCGAGACGGCTGAGAAGATAGTACCCTGTCGATCTCCCTATTAGATCCTTATAATATTATTATTAAATCATTTCCCCACTTATTATTTAAGTTGTTTTGTTAATTTTTGAATATACAATTTAATTTAAGTTGTTCTAATAATAACAGAAAAATTTAATATAAAGAAAAAAAAAAAACTCTTTGTACAAGTAGACGTAGGGTATTGGCCAACACAACGAGCACAGGATGTCTTAACATTGCATTGTTTGGAACCATGGCGGAAAAGCTGGCAGTTGTAACACTGTGTTAATTTATTCGGCGTCTTTGTCTTGAACTCCCAACGAATCCGTAATGGATTTGTTTGCAAAGTAGACAACATACAGTATCACTTTATAGCCAGTTGTAGTAGTTTTTTCCACAGTCTTCACATCAATGCAGTGTAGGCCCAGTTGGATTAATATTGATTTTAATTCATCGTTTGACAATTTATCCAAACCGGAGAGAATTGCTTTATATGGTTTGGAGTTTTAATTTTTAAGAAAATAATTCACAGTCCAGCTCCTTTAGCTTACAGCACACTGTGTTATAGTAATCTTTAGAGTTTACAAAGATTTTAATGCCAATTGAGATTGACTTTATTAAATAATTATAATATAATAATATTAATAATAATGACATAAAGGAAAAAAAGTCCCTTGGATTTGACAAAATAAATGGGAAACTCCTGAGAGAACTACCTGTAAAAGCTATAGAATATCTAAGAAACATCTTTAACGCTATGTTCAGACTAAACTATTTTCCGAGTGTCTGGAAAGTAGCTGAGATTATTGCCATCCAGAAACCAGGCAAAGACGCATCAAAAGCAGAGTCTTATAGACCAATCAGTCTACTCCCTGTAATCACAAAAATCTTCGAAAAGATATTAAGAAATAGACTATTGCCACTACTAGAACCCAGGCACATCATTCCAAATCACCAATTTGGTTTTCGAAGAAGTCACTCAACAATACAACAAGTGCACAGAGTTACGCACAAAATTCTAAATGACATTGACGATAATAAAGTTTGTATTGGACTCTTCTTGGACGTGGAAAAAGCTTTTGACAAGGTTTGGCATAAAGGACTCAAATGGAAACTTAACAATATATTCCCTCAAAACATATCACATCTATTAACATCATATATCACAGGTAGATACTTCTTAGTTAAATACTCAGACGAATACTCAACCCTAAGAGAAATAAATTCAGGAATTCCACAGGGAAGTGTGCTAGGACCTTTATTATATACCCAATACATAGGAAACATACCATATCCCACTCACAATTCGTCGATGATTGCAACTTTCGCCGATGACACAATACTCCTAAGTGCTCATAAAAACATAAATACTGCAACATCCATTTTGCAAGTAGACTTTAATAAAACACTTGACTGGCTTAGAAAATGGCATATTAAAATAAACAAAAACAAAACAGTACAAGTTATATACACTACTAACACTAGATTCACACCAATCCATATAAGTATTGACGGAGACGACGTAACCATTCAAAAAGAAGCCAAGTACTTAGGTTTATATATTGACAGTAAACTAAACCGGAAACACCATATACAAAAAAAGCGTGACCAAATCAAAATTAAAGTAAGACAACTGCACTGGCTGCTCAAACCAAATACAAACATTTCACTTGAAAACAAGCTCCTAATCTATAAGACAATTATTAAACCAATTTGGACATATGGAGTCAAAATATGGGGAGTTGCCAAAAAATCAAATATAAAGTTAATCCAGAGGCAACAATCAAAAATTATTCGCACCATCACCAAAGCCCAATGGTATATCACCAACACGGACCTTCATCGAGACCTAAGAATTGCGACAGTAGATGAGGAAATAATCAATTTAAGCAGAAAATACCAAACCAAACTTTCCCAGCATTCGAACGATGGTGTGAATACTTTACTTAGATGAACTAACTCGGCAACGTAGACTAAAAAGGGTGAGACCAGTGGACCTCACATAAAACATTACTTCCAATTAATAATTATTAATTGGTGTTATCTTTAATTGTTTATTTAATGTTAAAATACATGTATTGTTAAATTCCAGTCACAACACGACTTTACAAACTGATTGTAAAATTGAAATTCACCCACTTGTCCTAAATCCTTTACCCACTTATTCTTCTGTACTTTCTTCAATATCTAATCAATCATCCCATCCCGCTCCAATTCCAGTAGCTCCTTCTACCAATATCAACTTTTCATTTTCAATATTTCAACTTTCCCTCCACTAATTTTTCATCTTGCTCTACTCCCTGTCCTACTACTGTAACTTCTGCTTCATCTTCTCCTAAAGTCTCTAAGTCCTCCCGTACCTTGTCTCCCCCTAAGAGTTCTTCGCAGTCCAATACTGCCTCTACTCCAGTGCCATGTATTTTGAAGGTGCTGGATCCTCGTAAACATGTTTTTGTTTCTAGGTTGGATAAGGAGACAACCTGTAAGGACGTTGCACGTTATATTTCATCAAAATCATGCAACCTTTCAAATATTAATATTCACATTTTGCTAGCCCTAGAGAAGGCTCTTCTTTCAAACTTTCAGTTTCCATGGAAGTATTTTCTGTCATTTGTGACCCTACATTCTGGCCTTCCCATATGGTGGTCCATGAGTTCATTCTTAGAAAAAAATCTAGGGCTTTGCAGGTGACCTTACCAGTCACTACTTCAGCTTCATCTTCTGCTTCTTCAAAATCTCCAAAAAACTAAGTATACATTTTCAAAATGTTAGAGGGCTAAATTTTAAACTTTCTTCGTTTTATCTTAGAAGATTTTCTTTCAGTTCTGACATTATTGTTTTCGTTGAGACTTGGCTTCGCCCTGATGTTCTCAACTCTGAAATTTTCAATAACTCTTACTCTACGTTTCGTAAAGATCGTTATGGCCGCGTAGGTGGTGGAGTCTTAATCTCTGTTGTTTCATCTTTTTCGTCAGAACTGGTCTCTCTTGACGATACTGAAAACATTGAATTTATCTGCGCCAAAATTTCATTCTCTAATTAATTTTAGTGACTCCAATAACGTTCTTCCTTCTGTTGGCAGCGAGTTCATTGATTTATTGCTGGATCTCTCACTCCAGCAAATAAACCACATTTCCAACATCAAACATCGTATGCTAGACCTAGTGTTTACTAACTGCCATGAAAATACCTCACTGTCGAGATCCTCTGCATTGTCAATTCCAGAAGACACCTATTACCCCACTCTTGAGGTGACACTAACTCTTAACCAACTTCTGTCTGCATCTGACTCAACTTGTGCTAAGCCAAGACAAGCTTTTAATTTTAAACATACTAATTTCAATCGTCTGAACTCATTGCTTGCTTCCACGGATTGGTCAATATTAAGTTTTTCTTCTGATATTGATAATGCCGTATGGTTTTTCAACACGACTATGCTGGATTATATCAATAAATGTGTGCCTAAAGTACATGTTATCGATGTTTCTAAGCGTCCGCCTTGGTTTTGTATAAATTTGGTCCGTCTAAAAAATATTAGAAATCGGTTATTTAAAAAATTTAAACGCTCTTGTTCCGCAACTGATTATGCGAGTTATGCCGCGGCTCGTAGTAAATTCAACATTTTTAATCAATCTTGCTATAGTAGATATTTGTGCAAAGTAAAAGTAAATATTAATCGAGATCCCAAAAATTTTTTTAAATTCATCAAAATCAAAAACAAATCAGAGTTATTTACAACTAGTATGGAGTTTGATGGTGTTACAAGTAGCTCTGATGATGGGATTGCGAACCTTTTTGCTAAATTTTTCCAGGGCATCTACTCTAATAGTGCCTGTGGAAATAGTTCTCCTTACCCGTACAAAATTGATGAATTTAATCACTTCAATATGCCGTTTATTGACGGCAGTATTATTTTACGATATCTAAAATTGGTTAAACCTTCTTTTTCTCCTGGTCCGGATAATATTCCTAGTTGTATCTTAAAAGGCTGTGCTGACAACTTATATATTCCCCTTTATACCTTATTTAATTTATCCCTTATTACTTCGTCTATGCCAAGTGGTTGGAAAGAATCCTATATATTTCCCTTATTCAAAAAGGGTAGTAAGTCTGATATATCGAACTACAGAGGTATTGCCAAGCTGTGTGCAATTCCTAAGTTGTTTGAACAGATTATCACTGATCAACTACAGTTTTATTATCGCCCATTGCTGAGTATGTCTCAGCATGGTTTTGTAAAGAACCGTTCAACGGTAACCAATCTGTTGGAATTTACTTCTATTGTCAATCACAACTTTTCGGTAGGTAGCCAAACTGATGTTATCTACACCGACTTCAGTAAAGCTTGCTCATAACCAAACACAAAGCTTTTGGTTTCCCTTCCCCATTGATCCGATGGCTTGCATCTTTCTAATATCTAAGTCTTTAAAGGTAACATCAGGTGTTCCCCAAGGCAGTCATTTGGGGCCTTTGCTCTTCAACATATTTATTAATGATCTACCTACCGTCATCAAACACTCTCAGATTTTAATGTACGCAGATGATGTAAAACTATGTTTCCGCCTTAATAACCCTTCTCACAGGATTTTCCTTCAGAGTGACATAGACTCTTTATCTCGTTGGTGTTCCAAAAACTATTCAATCCTCAATACCAATAAAAGCAAAGTTATGTCCTTTTCTCGCGGAGCCCTTATTTCAAATTCTTATTACATTGACTCAAATAGCTTAGATCGTATTTCCCAGTTTAACGACCTTGGTATTTGGATGGACTCGAAGTTGCATTTCGGTACCCATATTTCCACTTCGGTCTCTAAAGCTAGAGGTATCCTTGGCTATATTAAACGTTGGTCTAAGGAATTTGATGATCCGTATACTACCAAAGTACTATACACTTCATGGTAAGACCTATTCTGGAGTATGCGTCTTGTGTCTGGGATCCTCAATATCAGATGTACATTGATCGTATTGAGTCGTTGCAAAAGCAATTTCTACTTTTTGCTCTCAAAAACTTGCACTGGGATCCTAATGCTTGCCTACCATCTTATCGGTGTCGTCTCAAATTGATCAACCTCCCTACATTGTCTAGTCGTAGAACGGTCATTGGTGTAACTTTTATGTATAACCTCATTTATGGTAGTATTAACTCACCTTTCTTACTTAGAATGATTAACTTTAGTGTACCAGCACGTCCAATTAGAAACTATTCTCCTATTACTCTTCCCTTTTGTAGAGCTTCTTATTTGCAACATGATCCATTCTATGTCTTATGCAAATCTTTTAATACCCACTTTGCGTGTGCCGCTTCTCCCACCTCTTCTTATGTTATAAAAACTAAATTGTTGACATAATTGAATTAATGCATAACTTATTTTCTATACTGGTAACATAAATTTTTTCTCCTTGTTTAAATAATCTATGTTATTGTAGGTAATGAATTCTAAACTTAATATTAGCTTTAGTTTAATCTTGAATGCTGATTATGTTAATGGCTGATGATGTTTTTATCTGTAGCCAAATATGTAGTACGTAGGCATTAGCTTTGGTATCGCATGATCAGCAAAGATATTAGCAATTAAGACCAGCTGAGCCCAGTCCATGTCACTGGGTTAATTTTGATGCCACCTGGGCCTGCCCCATGTGAGATCAGTGTGTGGTCATTGCGTACCGACTAAGTCGATGTTAAAAAAAAAAATATATATTAATTAGTACAATAGTCGATTTATTTTTCTATGATACACAATGTACTCTTCTTTTGGGAAATAAAAAATAAAAAATTAAATTAAATAATCACTTATATTGATGTTTTTCAGCAAGTCGTGAACATATATTTAGGGCTTTTCTTCAATACCGTAATAGGCGGAACTCTGGTTGCCGGTGGAGCAGCTGGTTCCTCGTCGGTATTGTCCTGGGTCGGCAATGCGGTACTAGTGACATCATCTGACAATGTTTGCAGAGGACGAAAATAATTTGTGTACTCACTATTATCAAGATTATGGGTCGATGCAATTTTTTTAAATGTTGAAGTGAACTAGACTACTAATTTTTTTAGATGAAGTGAACTAGAGAGTCGAACTGATAACCTTAAGTGGGGAACGGAATAGTGGGGCTCAAGCCGGTTAAAAATTAAAATACAGCTGTTTGAATGTGAATGAATACAATACTTCACTGGGGCTGAAGCCGTGAAGTCAAAGTAGTTTAAATTCACTCGGCTTCAAATCATCAGTGTTTCCAGCTACCTGTAACACAAGAACAGGATAGATCGACCCCCATTATATAATATATATATTAACATTTTCAACGCGCACTCGCTGCCGCTAATAAACAAATAAACAAATCACTGATTTTCTTAATTTATATATATCTGTTGTAATAATATTTTATCGATTCCGTTATTGTTCCTTTGAAATATAATGGATATCGCATAAATGACAAGTCATTTGCATTTATGTAATCTATTCATTTGGAAGTACCACTTCGGCTTTTTATTTATAACAAATGCACAACATGTTTGGCATTTATTCGGAAAATGCAATTAAGAGGGGCTGCACTTAACCGGTATACATTGTAGTTCCAATAAAATAGAAATAAATTAAAGCTAAAAAGGAAAAATTATAACTATGAACTTTTATGGTTCATTAAATAAGGTTTTCCAAGGTTTGAAACCCTAGTGAGGCTGAACCTCGCATTCTATTCACAATGTTTTCGGTGTTTAGCCTCAGCTGCAGACTCAGATTCTCATTCACCATTCTGTTCCAGCCTCTAGTAATTTGATAAAAAGCATGTTATGATTGACCCGTTCTTCACGCGTTAAGCTATTGCTTGCAGCACTATATCATTCTTCTTTGATATTGCTGTTCGAATCCAACTCTGCAACTCGTTGCTTGCTTCAACCTTATACCCCCGTAATTTTTGACAAAATGAACGAAATAAAGCAACGGCAACAAAACCGATCGATCACAAAGCTATAAGCAATACGAGTTACGCCGTAAGCCTCTTGCATATCTCTAAACACACAATTATTTCGAGAGAGGAATTGCAAGAATTGTTTTCGGTGTAGAACGGGTCATTGTTTCTTTTTACAATATAATCATTAAACTAGCCTGCCACGGTCCTTCATTGCAGTTCAAGCAGTTGATAGTGTTAGTGAAATATAAATGTGTGCGTGTCACGTACGTTGCTTGAAGCAATATTTGAATCGATTAGATATTTCCCATTCCAAATATTTCACTTTGACATGTTCTTGACCACTGTCCCATCTGCTTTTTGTAACGCTATCTCATTTACACCTGCACCAGTAAAGTACATATGAACGAGAAGAAAACTGCTAATTTTTCTGAAATGTTTGCAAAGTACTACTTGAGCGCGTGGGTGAAATAATTGTGAAATGCCGTCGGCTAGTAAATATGAATGTGCTGCGGCCAAGCTATAGACGCGAATTGAAGCGAATGAGGGACTCGGAGAAAAGTCGAGCAAGGGTGGAAAATCGCTTTGAATCGTCATTATATTATTTTAATTCAATAATTTGTATTTCATTTATTTATTTTAACAAATTTATAAATAAATTTTCAATAAATAAATTTCAATAATTTTCAATAAATAAATACATACATACATTCATATCTATATAAATGTTAATGCGTAAATTTTTTTCCACTTTTCCATCCACATTCTTATCTTTTGCAATGTTCTTTTTTTAATCTGGTAAACAAACAGTCATAATCGAATATTCGTCCGCCATTGTTGTCATTTTCTCGTCTGCTCACTTTAAAATTTTCCAAGAAATGATACAGCTCTTTGATACTACAATGTGGGACCGTGGCGGGATAGCTTTGCTACAAACTTTTAAACGGAACGCCGGTGCGTCGATAACATCGATAGATAAAACTACGAATAAACAAAATTCTTTATCGATACTTTGTTTTGCACACCAGGACTTTCGATAATTTAAACAGAAATCCAAGTAGGTATTGGTCTAAAGCGGCCACGCCACGGTCCGTCATTGCAGTTCAAGCAGTTGATTGGTTTAGTGAAATATAAATGTGTGCGAGTCACGTACGTTGCTTGAAGCAATATCTGAATCGATTAGATATTTCCCATTCCAAACATTCCACTTTGACTGGTTCTTGACCACTATCCCCACTGCCTTTTGTATCACGATCTCATTTACCCCATCACAAGTAAAGGACATATGAAAGAGAGGAATATAGAACACTGCTAATTTTTCTGAAATGTTTGCAAAGTACAGACTTGAGCGCGTGGGTGAAATAATTGTGAAATGCCGTCGGCTAGTAAAAAATTAATGTGCTGCGGACAAGCTATAGACGAGAATTGTAGCGTCTGGTGGATTCGGAGAAAATTAAAGGGATGGAAAATTGCTTTGAATTGTCATTATATTATTTCAATTCAATAATTTTTATTTCATATATTATTTAAGTGTTTCATTTAACATAAGTATGAATATTATAAGTGTACTTTTAACAAATTTACAACTACAATGTTTATTTCTGTTAATATTTATGCATATTTCGAAGACTTTGCTTATGTTAGGTAGTAGGCTAATTGGCCGTAAATTGTTTAAGTATTGGCTTTTTCCAGTTTTTCGGGAAGTATGCGTTGTTGAGCATGTTATTGAAAAGTGTGCAGTACTCAATGGTAATAGCAAGTCTTTTTGTATAAAATAGTTTTCAATTTCATCATTGATGTTGTTGGCCAAATTATCATTAGAGAAAGTTGTTAGGGTTAACTGCGATGTCTCGAATATGGCTTTTAAAGATAAAAATCTATCGAAACAGTGTTGAATATGGTATGGAACAAGTTATCAGATTGACTCTCCTTTGTAGTGTGTGCGCCAATTACATTTAAGAGGTCTTCAATGTTTCTGATAATATTTTTTTAATTTTATTTATTTGTTTTATTTCTCAAAAGAAGAGTAAATTGTCTATTATAAGATATAAACTGACTATTGACTATTGTAAGGATTAATATTTAGGACAAGTGGGTGAATTTTAACTTTTACAATAATATTGTAAAGTAGTGTTGTTACTGGATTTTAGTATAATAAATTTATATTAAAAATAAATAAATAAGTAAAACAATTAACAATTAGTCACTGGTGTGTAATCCCAGCCCCCGCAAGTTAATCACTAAGGTTAATGGAGCAGACACTGAAAATATGGTACCAAACAAATTCTTCTTCATAAACCTTGCCAAAGCGCCTAACAATAAGGAGGCTCTGAAAATTCAGCATATAGGCAGGCAACGTGTGGATATGGCAAAGCCATATCACCACCCAATGTTTGGCTGTGGAGGACTTTTGCATGCTGCTTGGAGTAAGGACTGCCGAGTTTTCAAAAAGAAATTAAACAGCGTAAAATACAATATATCAATTTCGGCGCGTGGCAGCAACAGTGAAGATTCTATGAGAACAGTGAGTTTCGTCCCGGCGGTAATGGTCAAGGGAGACACCTCATATGCAGACACACTACGTGCTGGCTTGCATATAACCAATCCTCCGAAGAGATCTTCCAATGTTAACAACAGAGCTGTGCATCTGCAGCAATCGCCACAGACCCCTGACAGCATCAGCAGGTTAGAGGGTGCTAAAGTTGATATAATTACATTAATGTTTAATGAACTGAAGGAGAGCAATCAGTTCCTCAAACAATTATGCCTCAATTTCGTGAATGCCCGTAAATGTTGCCCCGTCCACTCAGCCTTGGATTGTGGAATGCTCTTGGAATTTCTGGGCATGTTGAGGAGCTTAAGCATTACCTTACCGCCCATAACATTGATGTGTTGCTCATCACTGAGACATGGCTGCAAACTTGAATCCAGATCTTTATACCTGGCTACAACATTCACAAGGCAGACCATCCCAGCAACAGGCCTAGAGGAGGAGCGGCTGTGCTTATTAAGCAAGAAATCTCCTATTCTTTACAAGAGCCAGTGAGAACAGCTAAATTACAGATGGCTGCCATCCAGATTTCAACCAGTAGGGGCGAGTTAATAGTCTCTGCATTATATCTACCTCCACATCTTAATTGGTCAACTGTAGACTTCGAAGACCTTTTAAGCAATCTAGGAAGAATGTTTCTCATAGGTGGAGACTTTAACGCCAAAAGCAGATTCTGGGGTAAATTTAGATCGAATACAAGGGGTAGGTGCTTACAGGAAGTTGTGCAAAGCTCAACAGCTCTAATCCAGGCAACTGGTCAACCATTTCCCGTACGCCCAAAGACACACACCCAGCGCTATTGAATTTTTCATTTGTAATGGGCTGCGTTCGGACGAGTTGTCTATCAGGACTGAGTATCAACTCTCCTCTGATCATCTCCCCTTTGTGGTTGATTTTGATTCCACTCCGAAGATCAAAACAATAAAGGGACGACTGCTGCCACCTGGAACTGACTTAGCTGTATTTCGCCGAGATCTAGATGAATCTCTAAATTGAAACTTGGAAATCCTGATGCCCGAAGACATTGAAGACGTGCACTCGATCTTCCTAAATAAATTGCACTCAGGTGCTCTCATTGCCTCCCCCTTAAATCCACCACATAGCTCAAGAGTGCGTTCTGGACTTCCCCCAGCTATTGAAGCACTGCTGCTTATTAAGAGGATACTTAGAAAACAGTTTTGTCGTACCCGCGACCCTATTGTGGACAGGGTTTTTCGGAGAGTGTCGAATAGAGTCAAAAAGCTGTTGACGCTGCATAAACAGAAAGAAACTGACAGGTTTTTGTTAAATGTCTCCCCCGACGACCCCACAAAGCACTCTTTGTGGAAGTTGGTGAGAAGGTATAAACAACAGGTAACTCCAAAATTTCCAATCAAGAAGGCTGACGGATCCTGGGCTTGATCTTTAAGCGAGAGAGCCAAGGCTTTCGCCGAGGAATTGGAAGCTCGATTACAGCCATTTCATACCAGCTCAGAACTCAGGGTTCGCCAGATCCATATGAGACTTGAAAGCGCCGGCCAATTATGCCTCCCGGTTGCTCCCAATACAGCCGAGAAGGTCTCAGCACATATTAAAGGGTTGAACACTAAAAAGGCTCCAGGTGAAGATAGAGTGGACAACTTTACACTTGAGGCAATGCCGCTAAAAGCTGTGCTATTTCTCGTCCTCATTTTTAACTCAGTGCTGAGATTGGGATATGTGTCGAAACAGTGGAAGAACTCCAGAATTTCCATGATTCATAAGGCCGGCAAGAGCCCTTACACCTTAGATTCCTACAGGCCAATTAGCTTGCTACCCACTGTAGCAAAATTGTTTGAACGCTGTCTGCTGACACGGTTTCTGGACTTTAAAAAGGTAAAGCAAATAGTTCCTTCCTTTCAATTTCTTAAGTCCAACGGAACTCCAGGGTAGCTGAATAGGGTGGTTAACTTTATTCTCGAAGCATTTGAGGCTAAGGAGTACGTGGTGGCAGCGTATCTTGACATAAGTTAGGCTTTCGACCGAGTTTGGCACGACGGGCTGCTCAGTAAGCTCAAGAATCTCTTGCCGCCTCAACTATGGTTAATCGTGCGCAGCTACCATGAGAATAGGACCTTCTCAGGGGTACTGGATGGTGTGGAATCTAGAATCAGGCCTATTTGCGCAGGTGTCCCCCAGGTTAGCCTACACTCTATACCCAGTTCACGCACGACATTCCCAATGGGTCAGAAATACCACTGAGGGATCCTCTGGATCTGATCATTGCCTCGTTTGCAGACGATGTGCATTTACGAAGCTACGGACTCACTGCAGCTATACCTGCATATTTTTGAAAACTGAACACGACGTTGGAACATATGCATTAACAAAAACAAATGTGCCAATGTGACGTACGCCTTACGGCCGGATTTCTGTCCGGGAGTTTTCTTTGGAAACCAGCTGGTGGAACACTATTCAGGTTACAAATAGGGTACAATAAGGTGAACATTTACAAAACCATAATTGCTCCTTCTTGGCGATACGGTTTGCAGGTGTATGGCATAGCAGCGAGGTCGAACATCACGAAGGTGAGAGTACTGCAGGCCAAGACATTGCGAAGGCTTACTGGTTCCCCTTTGTTCATGCGAACGGCGGACCTTGAAAACGAGTTAAAAATACCGAAAATTGGCGATGTGATAAATCGTCAGGCCAAAAAATATATAGAGAGGTTAAAAAATCATCCAAATAAACTAGCAAGGCGCCTTCTAAAACGACGCAGAATGGGAGTTAGGATGGCGAGACGGCTGAGAAGATCGCACCCTGCCGATCTCCCTATTAGATCCTTATAATATTATTATTAAATCATTTCCCCACTTATTATTTAAGTTGTTTTGTTAATTTTTGTATATACAATTCAATTGAAGTTGTTATAATAATAACAGAACAATTAAATGTAAAGGAAAAAAAAAAGAAAAAGTAAATAATATGTGTGTCATGTGAGGTCCACTGGTCTTTTTAGCCTTCGTTTCCGAGTTAGTTCTTCTTCTGGTAATGTATTCACACCATCGTTCGAATGCTGGGATAGTTTGGTTTGGTAATTTCTGCTTAAATTGGTTATTTCCTCATCTACTGCCGTAATTCGTAGGTCTCGATGAAGTTCCGTGTTCGTAATATACCATTGGGCTTTTGTGATGGTGCGAATAATTTTAGATTGTTGCCTTTGGATTAACTTTATGTTTGATTTTTTGGCAACTCCCCGTATTTCGTCCCTATATATCCAAATTGGTTTAATAATTGTCTTATAGATTAGGAGCTTGTTTTCAAGTGAAATGTTTGAATTTGGATTATGCAGCCAGTACAGTTGTCCTGCTTTCATTTTGATTTGGTCACGCTTTTTTGTATATGATGTTTCCAGTTTAGTTTACTGTAAATATATAATCCTAAGTAATTGGCTTCTTTTTGAATGCTTACGTCGTCTCCGTCAATATTTATATGGATTGGTGTGAATCTAGTCTAGTTGCAGTATTTATGTTTTTATGAGCACTTAGGAGTATTGTGTCATCGGCGAAAGTTGCATTCATCGACGAATTGTGAGTGGGATATGGTATGTCTGCTGTGTATAGGGTATATAATAGAGGTCCTAGCACACTTCCTTATGGAACTCCTGAATATATTTCTCTAATGGTTGAGTATTCGTCTGAGTATTTAAATAAGAAGTATCTACCTGTGATATATGATGTTAATAGATATTCTATGTCTTGGGGGAATATTGTTAAGTTTCCATATGAGTCCTTTATGCCAAACCTTGTCAAAAGCTTTTTCCACGTCGAAGAAGAGTCCAATACAAAATGTCATTTAAAATTTTGTGCGTAACTCTGTGCACTTGTTGTATTGTTGAGTGACTTCTTCGGAAGCCAAATTGGTGATTTGGAATGATGTCCCTGCGTTCTAGTAGTGGCAATAGTCTACTTCTTAATATCTTTTCGAAGATTTTTGAGATTACAGGGAGTAGACTGATTGGTCTATAAGACTCTGCTTTTGATGCGTCTTTGCCTGGTTTCGGGATGGCAATAATCTCAGCTACTTTCCAGACTCTCGGAAAATAGTTTAGTCTGAACATAGCGTTAAAGATGTTTCTTAGATATTCTATAGCTTTTACAGGTAGTTCTCTCAGGAGTTTCCCATTTATTTTGTCATATCCAGGGGACTTTTTTTCCTTTATGTCATTATTAATGCATTTTCTTATTTCTCCTATGGTGGTCTTTTCATGTTTTATATGTTCTTAACCTCTGCTAATATCTGATTTCAGCTGTGGATCATTTGAGTTGGCGGCGACTTCTGTAAAAACCCTTTCGAAATATTCCGCTAATACTTTAGCTTTGTCCAAGTTCGTCTTTGCCCATAACCCGTTTTCAATTTTTAAAGGAGCCTGATGATTACTTTTATTTGTCCATTCTTTAGTAGCTTTCCATAAGGAGTAGTCCGTTTGACTCGTGGGTGTTAAGCTCTTGAGATATGATGTTAATTGTTTGATTTTTAATACCTGAATCCTTTTTTTAACCTCTTTAGTTGCCTTGTTGTACTGTCTTTTTGTCTCAGGAGATCTTGTGGTTGACCAGGTTTTCCGTAGTTTACATTTTTTATTTAATAGCCGTCGTAGTTGAGGCTGTATGTAGATTGTCCAATTTTGCTGCTTCTTTCTTGGTGTCGATTGTATGACTGCTTTCATAATGGTGCCATTCAGGAATACTATCGCAGACTCGATGTCCTCATATGATTTAAGAGGGATGTCGGTCATTAAATTAATGTCAATGTATTCCTTATAAATATGCAGTCAGTTCTGTTGTTGTACAGAAGTCTGTTTGCATGTGTAGGCGTGACGTGCGAGTCATATATTAATTCTACAGGGTTGTGGTCTGACGAGAGTTCGAATCGTGATAAGATTTTACATTTCCGAATATCAAAGTTCTTTGTGATGAAAAAATCTATCTAGTCAGGTGTTTTATTAGTGTCTGTTGGCCAATATGTTGGTTCGCCTGTACTCAAGTGTTTAGAGTTTGTGAACTGCATAGCGCTGAGGAGATTTTTGCCTTTTTTGCCTCGATCCCCACATAGTGTGTTTCGCGTTGTAATCACCGGCTGCAATGAAGCGTTGTCCAAGAGAGTTGAGGAAATTCTTATATTCTGTGTCTGTAATATTATGTTTTGGTGGGCTATATACAGCAGATATTGTGAGTGGTCCTACGAGATCATTAATTTGAATGTTCGTCGCTTGTATGTAGTTGTACTGATAAGGCTCAAGCTCGTCGTGCTTTAGGCACTGCTTGATAATTATGGCTGTTCCACCGTGCGCTGTGCCATCGGGGTGGTTTGTGGTATACACTTTGTACCCTCTAACTTGTATGAATTGTTTGTTTGTGCAATGTGTCTCCGAGATTAGGGCTATATCAATGCTGTTATCATGAAAAAGTATTTGTAGTTCGTCAATATGGTTTTTCAGTCCGGTTGCATTCCAAGTTATGATCCCTAATTTAGTTTCCATTTTGTTTGTCCATCTTCGATATGAGGATTGTTTTGACGTTTATCATATATGTGACTTGTTGAGACAGTTGTTTCATCAGGTCTTTCATCACAGTATTTTCAATATTTATGTCAATGCGTCTACTTGCGGAATCATTGGTTGGATTCCTTTTTTATTCTTTTCGCAATTTTTGTTGTTAATCTTATTATTAGCTACTTGAGCGTACGATAAACCAGCCTTAATTTTGTTTAAGTTTTGAGTCTCGATTGGAGCTACTGCTGCTCTCTCAGCCGGAACTTGGGGGCTATTTTCTCTAAGGGACGAAAATCTTTTTATTTTCAATGCAGTTTGCAGTGTGTGCAGCACCGCGCAATGCACAATTTATTTGACCGTTAGCTTCAATTTTGCAGTCGATTGTTTTGTGTTTTCCGGCGGTTTTGACGTAGATCCGATCTGTGGTGAAAACATTTCCATGTGACCGTATTTTTGACAATTTGAGCATTGCGATATTATGCGTTTATGTTATAAATATCTTTGTTGTTGCTTTTGTTTTTCAGTTCAATGAAGAATAATGGAAGCGGTTTGTTCGTGACTTTTTGTTGTACATTATGGATGTTTATGACTTCATGCCCTAGGTCGAGAAGTTCATTTTTTATTTCATTAATATCAGCGGCGTGGTACATATTCCTGAGCACCATTTTAAATCCACGTTCTTTCTTCGATTTGAACGTGTAGTATTTCGTTCTGTGCTCTTGAAGCATCTTAATAACTGTAGAGTAACTAGTAGAATCTTTTGTTTGTATTCTCACCTCATTATTCTGCAGCATTTTTAAAATGTAATTATGTCTAATTAAATTTTTTAGAGCATTGCTAAGAACGCCGACGTCTTGAACATATACTGGCGGTGGCTTAACCGATTTGATATTTTTTTGTGCTGGCAAATTTGTTGCATCAGAAACACTTTCCCCCCCACTGTTCGCTTGATTGTCATCGTCTTGAGAGAGGAGAGCGAACCTGTTGTTTGTGATTGGTGCGCTTAGCCAGAATTGTTGCAGTGTTGTTTGCGTTCCGTTACATTGTTTATTTCTCTTGTTTTTGCTTGCGTTGTTTTGTTCAGCACTGTTATTGGGAGATTGTTTGCTCCTATTTCTCTTTAGGCTGGACTCTTGAATGTTGGCGTTGTTTGTGTTTCGTGTATCGTATTGCTTACTTGATGTTGTTGTTTTTGTACTCACTGTGATATAGAGGAGACATATGATACGGCTGATTGTGTTGCCATGGTGGTTGTTATAGTTGTTGTTGCTGTTGTTGTGAACACTCTAACAGAAGTCAGAGCGAGCGTTATTGTAGTCGTTGATGTAGTTGTTATTGATGGAAAAGAGGAGAGCGTGGTTGGTGAAGCACATTGTGCACTCCACGGCAGGGGCTGCATTTTACCTGTAGCCATAGAGCACTTGATAGTTAGTTGTGCGGTAGAGCGAGAGGTTGCGTTTGTTTGTATTGTTGATGCGTTTTCACTTTGTGGGTGTGAAATTGTTTGCTGTATTGCGGGAGAGTATGAACGCTCTTTCTCTAAATTGGCGGGAAGTGAAGCTTGGGTAGATTCTCTGTTGTTGTTGTTGATGATGCAGTTGTTTGAACTGTTGGACGATGAGATAAGATATGCGTTGTTGTTTTTTGTGTTAACAGCTGTTTGAACGTGTTGTGCGCTCACGCTGTTTTTTTTTGCTGGCTGATTTTGATGTTGCAAGCTGCGCGCAGTCGGGGGACTGCGTTGAACAGGCATTTCTGAGTCCAGAACAGCCTTGACTGTTTGTTTTAATAGTTGTTGTTTTACTTTTCGTTTAGTTACATTTGGAGTGCGGGAGTAGATAACAAATCGACTTAACACTTCGAATTAAGTGGACCGAATTAACAATTTGCTTTAAAAAAAACGCAAGATAAAAATTCTATGAATTTGGCAACCCAAAGGTCGCCTTAACATTTTGCATTTAACAACACATATAAATAACCAGTTTACGAATCAAATAATGTCCACGAACGAAGAAATAAGCAAGATATTCAAGAAGTGGGAGGACATGCTCAAAAATAACAAGGATCTACCACCAAATCCCGGCCCGAAGCCTCTAGCCATCGACGTATACAAACGAAGACACTCGCGAACTATTCAGGCGGAACCACAAACCACCCAAAAACCCAAGAAGAAACGGATAGGGAAAAAAAGTACAAATACGCAAAGAGATCGCAATTTTATATAAAAATTATTACTTAGAGCCAAATAAAGGAACAAAGCTATCAAGCAACAGATCCACCAAGTAAGGAATAGGACGTAAAATAGATCGTGACTTCACAGCATACAAAAAAAAATTAATAAAATTGATAAATAAAACAAAAAATTAAATTAAATTTTTTATATATATATTAAAAAGTAATAAAGATAAAGTTAATAATAATAATAATAATAAATGGAAGAGCTACAGAATAAAATAAAAATACTGAAGCATACGCTAAAACAACAACAAAGCACGATAGACGAACAAGAGGGAGAATTACAGACCCACTACAATGCAACACTACTACAGAAAAGAATCGAGCTGTAAGAAAAAGTACAAGTACAAGCGCAACAACTGCAATTACAACAGGATTTTATACAATTGCAACATCATTACACCCAACACTACAAATGTAATCACAACACACACCAAACAAGGAACAGCAAAGGTTGAATGCCCTGCAAATGACACCCAAATACATTATCAGTCAGTTCAGAGCGATTCAACCACTGTATAATGAAAGCTACCTAGTGTCCTTCATAAATTCAGTGGACCAAGTAATGGCTTTATGTGTCTGAATCACAGAGCTTCAGCAATTTGGGGTAAACATTATCATAAACGATAAATTCCACAACATAACATAAGCTGGACACAGCTAAAGGAAAAACTAAGATGACACTTCCGATCTAAAACCACCTTTGCGGCGATATACAACATGCTACGAGGAGTTAAAGAAATCAACCTAAAAGTACTATTTTCATTATTGAAAAATAAATATAAATATAATAAAAACACACTGTACGAATTAGACGATAAAAAAAATTCCGTTTACTCTCACGTATGTGTGAATATATATAGAGTAGCCATCTTGATGGAGAAAATTGACGGGCTTAGCAGAGTATTTACTGATGATACCATGGAATTAGACGATATCATCATTAAATACACACATAACAAAATGCTAGACGACACAAGAACGATCGATTTTAGACATCGCAAGCCAAGGGCAAGAAACAGAACACAATAACAATTGAAACAAAGAACGAAAAGACAAATGACTGCAAATCTAACACTAAGATCAATGCTAACACAAATGTTAACACTAATGATAGAAATAACAATAAAAGTTATGGAAGACAATATCACAGCAAACAAAACAACTATTGAGGACAAAACAAATATAACAATAAACAACATCGAAACCAGACCACCAAAGGTAAGCAAACCTACATGGAAATATACAACTTCCAAGAAACTCAATCCCCAAATAACGAAGAGGATAATGAGCAAATACATTTTTTTAACATTGCCTCAAAATCTACTTTACCTGTGATAACTATCAATATATATATATATATATTTTTGGCGCGACAGGTCTATGGGACCCAAGGCCTAGCTTCTCGCAACCATTCGCTTTGTGTGGGTTTTCAATTTTTGGGACGAATGGAAGGGATCTACAATTTTACGCCGAGTCCAAACGGCTAATTGAGAAGCTCATTCATGACAGTTTTACCTATCAATATAGGTAAACTAAAAATAAAATGCCTTATAGACACGGAGTCCACTACTAGCATACTAAAACCAGTTGCCCTATCCCACCAATACGCCTTTATCCCACTCGGTAAACCATTATACTCTAAAACATTTAACGGTTTAAACAAAGTAAAATATTCAAATACCTCACCATTCCCAAAGAAATTTGGGTATCTAGGAACACTACAAAGGAAAATATTCAATTCACTTTCAAAATAACAACTTTTTTGGCATAATGGGCCAAAAATATCTCACTGTTCTTAAAGCAAAAATAAATAATGACGATAGATACACCGAAATTTTAGGTATAAAAGTCTACTTCGAGGAGTACTTATACCCTAATGAAATAGAAAGCATCTGTACAATACAGAAAGTTGATATAATAAAAAATTTCACTTTCGACCATCTCAACGAAGAGGAGAAGGAGGCAAATCAAAGGATGCTTACTCTTATTTAAAGAAGGAGATAAACTCTCAGCAACAGGAGAAACTTGTCACGAAATATGTACCCTCAGGTACATGAAGTCAAAATATAATTAGGGAGAGTAACTCACCTTATAATAGCCCGTTAGGGATTGTAGAGAAAAAAGCCGACAACTCAGGGATAAAAGAGGATAGACCAAAAACGGAATTTTCAACACCTTCAGGCCATTATGAATTTATTCGAATGCCATTCGGATTTAAAAGTGCCCCATCTACATTCCAAAGAATGGTGAATAGGGTTCTCAAAGACCACATTAACGAAAACTGTGTCGTCTATATGGACCATGTCTTAGTGTTCAGTACATCCCTTAAGGAACACATGATGGCACTTAGAAAAATACTACAGTATTTTAGTAAAGCCAAACTGAAAATCCAGATAGATAAATGCAACTTTCAGAAGAAAGAAACGCAATTCCTTGGTGATATATTGACCACACAAGGCCTAAATCCTAATCCGATAAAAGTGTCTATCATACAAAACCTAAAAGTACCTATCAATAACAAACAAATCAAATCCTTCCTAGGCATGTCAGGATTCTATACAAAGTTTATAAAGGACCATGCGAAAATCGCATTCCCCATGTCCAGATATCTGAAAAAGGCCCAAACCATAAATACCAACGACCCAAACTAACGAATTTCAAAAACTTAAAGAATTGGTAACTAACAACCCTGTTCTGAGATATCCATATTTAAAAAAAGAAATTCAAAATAACTACCGACGCTAGTGACTTCGCAGTAGGAGCAGTACTCTCTCGAGAGCGAAATTCTATAGCCTGTGCGTCTCGTACCCTAAATAAACACGAGTGTCATTACGCAGCCGTGGAAAAAAATTACTATCTATAGTTTGGGGAGTCAAGTACTTTAGACTTTACACATATGGCAGGGAATTTGACCTTGAAAGTGACCATCTACCACTTAAGTGGCTGATGATTAAATATACGGGAAAAGATATAAGCCCGAGTCTCCAAAGTTTGCTCATAAGCCTAGGAGAATATAATATCTCCCTTGAATACATAAAAGGGAAAAATAATAAAATTGCCGACTTTCTAAGTCGTATCAAATACGACGAAATAAACCATTGGGAAGACGAACTGGATAATATCGAAGCAATTGGAGCACAAGAAAATGCAGAGCTTGAAGCCCCGGCTCCTGACAATACTTCACTTCACAGTCGCCCATCCTGAGGTAGGAAATGAAATCTACAACATACAAACCCTGAATACAGTAGTAAACTAGTTCAAAAATCAAATCATACAAATGAAAAACGTCGAACGACCGAAAACATATTTGGTAACAAAATTATTTACATTAGCGGGCAAGAACTACAAAACAATCAAGCACTAAACATTCTACGTAGAGAAATCAACAAAAATAAAATAGGAATATACTCATACCTCAATGAACATATATACGAAAAACTGAAAGAAATTATCGAACGATAATATAGCGCAAATCCAAACATTAAATTTATAAAATGCACAAATCTCGCAAAAAATATAGAATCCGAAAATGAAATAAAAATACAAATAGCCCTGTACCATAAAAATGAAAGCGGCTATTGCGGCATAATCGCCACATATCAACAATTAAAAACCAAAGTATATAACCCAAAATTAAAAGAGTACATACACCAAGTACTTAACAACTGCAATACTTGCATTGGGGGGAAATACGACTGCAATCCAATAAAAAACCAATTTCGTATAACCGAAACACTACAAAAAATTTTCTATTTTTTTTATTTCCCCTTGAAATGTACCTGTCCATACAATTTGGACTCTTAGTACTACGTTTTCACAATGTATAGAGGGGTGACAGTAAAGCTTATATGGCTACTCCATATAAGCGGAGATAAAACACAGGTGGCTTGTTGTGATAATTATTGAGTAGTTATAATGCTAAATACAAACATATAAACGCCTGCTTATACTATTGCTACAATGATTTATGTTTTATTTTAGATTAGGTCGGCAGGCCTTGACCGACGAAGTCTACGTCTTTGCTGGAGCTCGCGCAAAGGCAGTGTATTCACCTTGTTGTTAGTATGTTGGCTTATTTTTGTTTGGTATCTCCCACTTAAACTAGTTATTTCTTCAGCCACTGTGGAAATCTGCAAGTCTCTATGTATGTCGAAATTTTGTTATATACCAGTGAGCGTTTGTGATTTTACGTAGAATTTTCAATTGTCTTTGTATTAATTGTAGATTTGTTCTTTTCGCAGATTGTTGTTCTTTTCGTGATGATTGTTTTATATATTAATAGTTTGTTGTTCAGTGAGACTTTCGATTTTTTGTTTAACAACCAGTGCAATTAATTTATTTTAAGTTACATTCGGTTTCGTATTAAAAAAATATGGTATTTCCATGTCTGTTTGTTGTCAAGGTAGATTCCGAGGTACTTAGCTACGCTTCTGGTTGTTATATCTCTTCCGTAAATGTTTAGGATAACTGGTCTATATTTTGTTTTGGTAGTGAAAATTACTTGGACTGTTTTGCTGTTGTTAATTTTTATTCTCCATTTCCGAAACCATTCCAGGGCTTTATTTAGGTTTTTTATAGAGTGGCAGTTGCTGCATTTATGCATTTATGGGCGGATAGAGGAATGGTGTCGTCTGCAAACGTAGCTATCATTGTAGAGCTCTGTGCTGGTTGAGGTAAGTCTGCGGAGAAAATAGTGTAAAGGAGTGGCCCAAGAACACTTCCTTGGGGAACCCCTGTGCTTACCGGGCGTGGTGTTGAGTATTCGTTTTTATACTTAACATAAAAGTATCTGCTTCTATATAGCTTGACAGAATTGACAGAAAATGTATTAGGGCTTTGTGCCAAAACATCAAGGCTTTCTCGACATATAGGAATAGTCTAATACAGAATTTGTTTTCATCTATATCGTTAAGTATTTTGTGGCTTACGCGGTGAATCTCTTGAATCGTAGAATGATTACGTCGAAATCTAAATTGGTGGTCGGGTATTATTTGAGCACGTCTCAGAAAAACGAGAAGTCTCTCACGTAGAAGTTTTTCAAAAATTTTCAACAGCACGGGTAACAAGCTTATGGGTCTGTAGGAGGAAGCTTTTTTGTAGTCTTTCCCAGGTTTAGGGGTACCTATTATCTCGGCAACTTTCCATGCACTGGGGAAATGTCTTAGTCTTAATACCGCGCTAAATATATTTCGTATGTAGTCTAGTGCCTCCACAGGACATTCTTTTAGTAATAGTCCGTTTATTTTGTCGTAGCCAGGGCCTTTTTTATGTTTAATGTCGTATTTTATAGTCGCAATTCTTTCTTTCGTAGAGATCTTCTTTAGTACTACAGTTGAACGACCTCCGTTCAGAGGAGGTATTGAGTCATCAGTATTAGTATCATTCTCCACAAATACACTCTCGTAATAATTGGATAATGTTGTAGCTTTCTCAAGGTCTGTTCTAGCCCATGTCCCGTCATCCATTTTCAGTGGTGGTTGATGAATTGTCTTGTTTGTCATTTTTTTGTGGCTTTCACAGAGAATAGTCTAAGCATGTTTTCGGTTTTAAGTTTTGGAGATAATTTTCTAGTTGTTTTCGTTTTTTTCGATTAAATATTTTTTCAGTTCTTTGGTCGCTTTGTTGTAGTTTTTCTTAGCAGATGGGGCTCTGATTGTTTGCCAAAATTTTTTAAGTTTTCTCTTTCTGTTGATAAGTCCTCGGAGAAAACCTGAAGTGAAAGCATTGCGCTCTGTGCTCGTATGTGTAGAAGTCGACTGTTGTGCAGCTTCCTCGATTACATCATTGAAGAGAATCACTGCTGATTCTATGTCGCTATTAGTTGTAATTGAAATGTTTAGCGGTAGCGATTACTTAGTATAATATCTGTAAGTTTCCCGGTCAGTGCGATGATTGTATATCTTGTTGATTTTACTATCAGTTAGTACTTTGTTTTGGTAGTCAATTTGGATCGGAGTATGGTCTGAAGATAAGTCTTGTCTTGATATTAGTGCGAGCTTTCGTATATCAATATTTTTAATTATATAGAAGTCGATAAGGTCAGGTATTCTTTTTTTGTCAGTAGGCCAAAAGATTGGTTCCCCGGTACTTAAGTGTGTTGCCTTTACTGTGTATATAGCCCTCAGTAGGTCCTTACCTATCTTTTTGGACATTCTAGAGCCCAAAGCCTTGTTTTTTGCATATAAGTGTCCAAGTGTTTGCAGGAAGTCATTATATTGTGTCAAAGTGATCTTGTGTTTAGGTATACTGTAGGCAGCTGCTATAGTTAGAGGTCCCAAAGAATCCGTGATTTGCATATTAGTTGATTGTATGTACTCTAAATGATAATTTTGGAGTTCTATATGTTTCATTGTGTTTTTAATAATGACCACTTTGCCTCCATGGCCCGTTCCATCAGGGTAATTTGTACCATAAGTAGCGTAGCCATTTATCTGAAAGCTATGTTAACGCGTTGGGTGCGTTTCATATATTAGGGCGATGTCAATTTGGTTGTTGTCTAAAAATGTCTTGAATTCGAGTTTATGGTTATTAATTCCATTGGCATTCCATGCAATTATTCGTAGTTTATCGTCCATTTTTTTTGTCCAGTTTTGTCAATAGTACTGACATTATGTTCATCATGTTACTCATGTGCTGCGCTAGGTGTTTTATTATGTGTTTGATTTCGCCAGATCGTTTGAATATTTAATCTCATTTTTATTGGTTTTGTTTTTGTTGGGTTCGTTGTATTTGTCCTTCACATCTTCTTGTTGAGATTGTACCTGATTTGTGGGGTTTCTATGGTTACTGGCTGCTGTTTGGGCGTACGATAATTCAATTTTAACTTTGTTTAATGGTTGTTCTTCTGCCTGATGATCATCTTTTTTAACGTCTTTCTCTCTTAGTGAGGGAAATCTTTTAATTTTTAGGGGTTTGTATACTTCACATCTCTTATAGTTGGCTGTGTGTGGGCCGCCACAAAGAGCGCATTTAATTTGATCTGCACTTATTAGTTTACAGTCAATAGTCTTGTGCTTGCCGGCGCATTTCACACAGATCGTGTCTTTGGTCCAAAAATTTTTTGTATGACCACATTTTTGGCAGTTTAAGCACTGACCTACTGTGCTTCTGTGGTGTGGTGGCTCAAAGATGACTTTTGTGCGGAGAAGGGTGGTGATGTTGTATATTTCTCTATTATTCGCGTTGGCTTTTAGTTCGATAAAAAATAGCGGCAGGGGTTTCTTTGTCAGTTTTTGTTGTACGTTGTGTATATTAATAACGTCGTGGCATAGTTCCGATAATTCATTCTTTAGTTGGTCTCTATCTTAACCACCGCCGAGTAGTCCGACGAGTCGTTTATCTGTATGCGTACTTCGTTGTTTTTAATTGTTTTTAATATGTAGTTTTGTTTTATTGTGTTTTTTAGAACTTTGTTTTTAGGTTAGTCTGCCACTGAATGTAGTAAAAAACTAGTTAATAATTATTTTAAATAAATACAATATGTATTATATGAACAATAATAAAAAAAAATAGAACTTTGTTTAGTACGGTAATTTAACAGGCGTTCCTTAGCCCAGAACAGCCTTGACTTTTTTAATATTCTTGTTGTTGATTATTTTGATTTTGTTTTACTTTTTGTTTAGTGCCAGAGCAGATGATCGATCGACCTAACACTTCACTTGCTCCGAATCCAAAGGATTTTTTTTTCACGATTTTGGGTGTCAATATCATAATTTACAGAAGGTTGGGGTTAGAAATCTAGAACTTTGTAAAAGGTGGAAAGCCGATTATCTTTTCCGAGATATCCAAAAATTTAGATAGAGACAGCCCCAAACTAATATTTCAGAAGGCGACTTGGTTGTAGTGAGAGAACGCAGCGCGCAACCAACCAAATGGTGCATGGGACTATAATAAAGACGCACCCTGCACTGACGGAATGGTGGGAGTGGCGGAGCTAAGTACGAGTCGCGGTTGTATAAGGCAGCCGGTGACGCGAGGAGTTATTGTTCATTCTGAAAATTAACAGTCTCTATTGCCAGAATAAATCCGTGATGAACATCCCCAAAAAATGCCTTTTATACCAGAGTGGGCACCGAAGCGACAGTGGGCGTGAGATGTTTTACAGAACGGGGTCGCTGAGAGATGTCTATTGTCTAATGCCTGTCTAATGGCATTATACGCTGTTGCACCACACCAGACCAGACGATATGATCTGATATTTTCAACGTCTTCAACTGGTGAACCTGTGCATCTACATAGCTGTGAGATTCACTAGTAATTCGTTCACTGCCTCCACGATGGCGTATAGTTCGCCTGAGGGTCGCGGCCCCGATTTTCAAATTCTGCAGCTGGCAGGCCTGTGAATTTACGATGTGCAGAGCCCGCTGGAAAATATTGGGGAGACCACTGAGCAACGAGTAGATCAAGTGATAGCGGCGCGGGAGTTGTGAGTAACGGCTGCGTGGGAGTTGCAGACGACATCCAAAAGAGACAGCGACGTAGGAGCAAATATCACCAAGAGCGGCGCCACATAGAGGCTGGCAAGGAGCTGATGGCTACCTTGGTGAGTGCAGCACGGCAAAAAGTTCCTACATCACCCATTTGATTAGGTTGTTGAAGTGTCAAGTCGATAAGTTGTCTGTTGTCGCGCTCCGAAATAAAAAAAAAATAATAATATAAATAAAATAAAAATAAATAAATAAGCTGTTTTGAATTCATGGAGCGTAATCCCCCGACTGAGCGCAGCACTCAAAATCAACATCAGCCTCACACCTTGGAGCTGTCTCTCCCTCCCAAACAACTCGTGGCATTCAACTACCATATAGCTGCAAGAACAACCACAACGTCAACCAGAACTGTGAACAAGCAAAGAGCAAGTTCTTGCTCTCCTGCAATCCTGGAAAGCAACTCTACTAACAATAACACCCCGTGGAGTGAGCAGTGTCCATCACCTATGACGATGACCCCAACACTCCCACTCACCACAACATCAACAACCTCTACAACAACATTTGCATCAACAGCAACAACAACTACTGTGCCTTCAACTGCATCATAGGTCACCGCAATGACTTTAGCAACAACAACACTGTAGACAATTGAGAGAAAACTAGCAGCACCCATATCCACCACAAACGCTAATTCTAACCCAGATTGTCTTACAGTAGTACCACAAACAACATCAGCTACTCACCTCAACTCTTTCGCCAATAAAATCACTACGTCCATTCTCCCGCATAAAGAGGAGGTCGCGAAACCAAAAGATTCGGCAATACAGATTGGAATTGATCGCTACGTGCAGATTTATCGAAAACGCAGTCCGTAAAAACCAAGCTCTGCTGACAAATCCAAAAAATTAAACAGCGTTACAGCCTCAACCCACGAAATCGAACCCAATGGAACGAAAGGAAGAGATTTGCCATTCAAAGTGAAGACAATGACCTCACAGACAAAGAAGCGGCCCCAACAGTCCAATTTACATTAGTGAACGAAGTTCAAATAATCGTGTCTCTCTGCTAGCGCAAGTCATCGGCAACAACAACTTTCACATGGTCCCGCTAATGAAAGGCAATACACACGAAAGTAAACTGAAAATATACACTGAAAATAATTAAAGGATAGCTTCGAAATTCCTCAGCGATGCCAACAAAAACTTTTACACATATCAACTTAAGAGCAGCAAAGGGTTGATTGTGGTCATAAAAGTCACAGTTCTCTTGTTGTGTTTGTGCTTAACAGACGTGTTTGTTTTACATCTGCTCCGCAGTTTGACTAGCATTTGGCAGTTGATTTGTCTATTGTCGTTTTCGATCTTTACTTTTATATATATATAAATATATATATATATAAATAATATAATATACATTTTGTGCTTAACATTGTTTAATTATTTTGGCAAGTACAACACTTAAAATTGGCTTCCCTGTATGTTGAGTTCAATCTCTTTTTTTTTCGGCTTTGTTCTCCCTTTAAATTGTTTTTGCTATTTTAGTCTTTTTCTGTTTCCTTCTTGCTCTCGATAAGCAGTTTTTATTTTTGAATAAGTGTATTCCCTCTTTGCTCTCTTGGAAAGTCTTTTATAAAAACTAATAATTCACCTCACTTGTCTCTTTACAATTTTATCTTTGCCAAGCTGAGAGTGTCAAAATTCGGGCTTAAGTCGTTGTGCTTTTTTTGCACAGTGTGTTGATACTCACAAATAAATTTTGAAAATCAATTTTAAAAATTTTCACTTTCAAGTTCATTATTAGTATTATTATATTTATTTTTGCTTATTTATTATTTATTTAATATATTTATTAATTTTTAGGCTTTTATAAACTTATCCAAAAAAAAAAATATTTTTATTCTTTTATTTAATTTTAAAATTTATTTCTTTTTTCATTTATATTCATTTCATTTATTCATTTTGTGCTATCTTATTTGTCTTATTTTGCTTTTATTTTATTTATATTTTGTTACCTACGGTTTTAATATTTCGAGCAAAATGAGTATTCGGGCTTGCACCAACAAAGACAACTTTAATAATGATAAGCTTAGAGGGGTCTCTTGTTGGATGTGCGAGAGCAATGCCCGCCTTAAATACGCTGGGTTGACTGGTCGTGACCATGACCGATTTTACGGTACGGCTAATCCTGCATCTGGTGGCATCAGGTGGTTTTGCCTCACCTGCTTCAAACGTCAGGGAGAATTCTCAATGATATACCACCGTATGCGAAATAAATACCACAAACTTAAAAAACTATTCACTGGGCTCGCCTCAGAGTTTGATGCTGGGCCAAAAATGTTTATGGAGTACTGTTTTTACTCGACTCCAACGGCTAATCCAGTACAACTGCCGCCATTATCCCCTCACAATCTTGCGCCTACCACAGCGCCACTTATTCATTTTTCGTCTCCTCAACCTCTTTCTTGTCATTTCCCACCAACTTGTTCTACTGCTTCCAAACCTTTACCCACTTACTCTTCTGAACTTTCTTCCATATCTGGCTAATGGTCCCATCCCCCTCTAATTCCAGTAGCTTTGTCAACCACTATCCCATATACTACTTCTTCATCTATCGCCTTTAACTTTCCCTCCACTATTTGTTCGACTTCCTCTATTCCATGTCCTAATACCGTGACTTCAGCCTCAACTTCTCCAACTTTTTCTCCATCTTCCCAACTTTTACCCACTTATTCTTCTATACTTTCTTCTATATCTACACAATCGTCCCATCCCGTACCAAATCCAGTAGCTCCTCCTACTATTTCCCTGTTTCTTCATCTGTTGCTTTCAACTTTCTTCCACTACTTGTTTATCTTCCTCTATTCCCTGTCCTACTACTGTAACTTCTGCTGCATCTTCTACTAAAGTCTCTAGGTCGGGCTGTACCTTGCCTCTCCCTAAGAGTTCTTCGCAGTCTAACACTGCCTCTACTCAATTGCCATGTACTTTGAAGGTGTTGCATCCTCGTAAACATGTTTTTATTTCCAGGTTGGATAAGGAGACAACTTGTGACGACGTTGCACGCTATATATCATCAAAAGCATGCAACACTTCGAATATTAATATTCATAAGTTTAATTTTTCTAGCCCTAGAGAAGGCTCTTCTTTCAAGCTTTCAGTTGCTATGGAAGCATTTTCTGTCATTAGTGGCTCTAATTTCTGGCCTGCACATATGGTGGTCCATGAGTTTATTCCTAGGAAAAAAGCTAGGCTTTTGGAGGTAATCTTACCAGTCACTGCTTTAGCTTCATCTTCTGCTTCTTCCAATGCTCCAAAAAACTAACACTACTCTTCAAAGTATTAGAGGGCTAGGCTAAAGTGTAAACTTTCTTCATTTTATCTTAGAAATTTTTCTATCAGTTCTATCATTATTGTTTTCGTTGAGACTTTGCTTCGCCCTGATATTCTAAACTCTGAAATTTCCACCTATACATTATTGGCTTAATTGAATTAATGACTTACTTTCTAAACTTGTAATCTAAATTTTTGATTGAATTGTCTGTATCATTTAAGGTGTTGAATTCTAAATTTAGTCTTAGATTTAGTTTAATATTGCATGTTTATTAGAGGCTGATGATGTTTTTAGCTGTAGCCAAATATTTAGTACGTAGACATTAGCTTTGGTATCGCATGTTCACCAAAGAACTTAGCAATTAACACCAGCTGAGCCCAGTCTATTTGACTGGGTGAATTTTGATGCCACTTGGGCCTGCCCCATGTGAGATCAGTTTATGGTCATTGCGTACCTACTATGTCAATGTAAAAAAAAAATATACATAAAAAAAAAAAATAAAAGGAATAGAAGCTGGTGTTGATCCCAAGGAAATTAAAAGTGCCCTTTAGGAAAAAGCGTTCCCAATAAACCTGCGAAGGTCTTTCTAAGCTACAATAAAAAAAATAAAATAAATAAATAAATAAATAAATAAACCTGCGAAGGGAAATCAGATCCACCCCATATACAACCGAAAATACCTGTTCCATCGCAGAATACCCATAGAGCAACCTCACAAGCGCGAAGACCCTGTGCAGTGCACAAACTGTCAGGAATTCGGCCATACGAAATCTTATTGCACACTACTATCTGTCTGTGTATCTTGTGGTGACCCCCATAAGTCCTCAAGCTGCCGTGTAAACAAAACAGAGACTGCATAAAAAAAAATTCGCCAACTGAGGGGGTAATCACACTGCAAAAGACAGAGGTTTCCCAGTTTTTAAGGAACTGGAAATTCGGATGAAACAGCGCAAAATATTAGCCCGTAGCGGGCCCGAGGCTACCATAAAAACCACTATGAACAAACCACGCACATTCCAAAGTACCATCCTAAACATAATATATGCATACGTGTTGCGACCTGAACCTCATCAAATATCCTACACAAAGCCGTAGAAAATAATATGCAACACACTACAACAACCTCAGTGAAAAGTGAACTCCCAAACAATTCCACCTGCACCACATTATCTTTTTTTTGTTTTAATTCGTTAAAAGATATGGATAGTATACAGACAGTATTAGGAAAACAGATTAAAGAGTTAAGACATAAGACATAAAGAAGTCTTAAAAAAGATGTAACCATGACCCCGCTGAGCCGCTGCGGGGCATTGCATCACGGGGTATGGTTCCGGCTACTAACCAGCTTCTTCATTACGACGGGACCGCTCTAGTGACCTCAGCGTCGTCATTGTCGATGCCGCGAAGTTGCTCACCGCCCTCCAACATTGCTCGCTCGACACCATTAGGGCAACTAAATTCCTAGCTGTTAGGGTGACCCCCAGTGTCGTTAATATTTGTCTTCTACCCTCTTCGAACCTGTCTCAGTTGAGTAGCACGTGCTCTGCGTCTTCCACCACCCGGCCCTCGCAAGAGGGAGAGTACGGATCGGTTACGTGCTTAGAACGGTACAGATATGCCCTAAAGTATCCATGTCTACTGAGGAGCTGGATGAAATGAAAATTGAACTCCCCATACTTCCTGTCCAGCCAATCATCCAGACTTGGGATGATCGGATTAGTCCAACGCCCATTTGTTGAGCAGTTGCATTTGTGTTGCCACTATCCTCCGCTTCGCGTTCTTGCTTGCGCTTGTGCGACCACTCTCATCGCACCAGTCTGCTGAACCTCGTCGTGGATCACCGAAGCCTCCTCCGTTAGGATGTCAATCGGTATCATTCCGGCAATGACAAGAGCAGCATCTTCTGAATAACTCTTTATGGCCATAGCCTTTGCCCAGATTGTGGCTCCGTACAACCTTATAGATTTTTTTACCCCTTGGAGTAGCATACGTCGTCCTTGCCGGGGTCCACGAGAGTTGGCCAAGATCCTGCTTAAGTCTCTGTACGCCGCAGTTGTCTTTTGGTTTGCATATACAAGGTACTCTTTAAAACATAGTCGCGTATCCACCAACACTCCGTGCTCCTTAGTAGCACGGCTTCAGTCTTGTGTTCGGCCAACAGCAGCCCTGATGTCCGTAGCCACTCGTACACCACAGATATGGTACCGTTGCACGATCGTTCCACCTCGCTGATGGTTTTGGCTACTCCCACAATGGCAATGTCGTCCGCAAATTCAACAATCTTGACATCGCTCGGCAAAGCTTGTTTTAGCACTCCATCG
>JAWNKX010000453.1:0-37502 GCA_035041755.1 Cacoxenus indagator
ACGATGGAGTGCTAAAACAAGCTTTGCCGAGCGATGTCAAGATTGTTGAATTTGCGGACGACATTGCCATTGTGGGAGTAGCCAAAACCATCAGCGAGGTGGAACGATCGTGCAACGGTACCATATCTGTGGTGTACGAGTGGCTACGGACATCAGGGCTGCTGTTGGCCGAACACAAGACTGAAGCCGTGCTACTAAGGAGCACGGAGTGTTGGTGGATACGCGACTATGTTTTAAAGAGTACCTTGTATATGCAAACCAAAAGACCGCTGCGGCGTACAGAGACTTAAGCAGGATCTTGGCCAACTCTCGTGGACCCCGGCAAGGACGACGTATGCTACTCCAAGGGGTAAAAAAATCTATAAGGTTGTACGGAGCCACAATCTGGGCAAAGGCTATGGCCATAAAGAGTTATTCAGAAGATGCTGCTCTTGTCATTGCCGGAATGATACCGATTGACATCCTAACGGAGGAGGCTTCGGTGATCCACGACGAGGTTCAGCAGACTGGTGCGATGAGAGTGGTCGCACAAGCGCAAGCAAGAACGCGAAGCCGAGGATAGTGGCAACACAAATGCAACTGCTCAACAAATGGGCGTTGGACTAATCCGATCATCCCAAGTCTGGATGATTGGCTGGACAGGAAGTATGGGGAGTTCAATTTTCATTTCATCCAGCTCCTCAGTAGACATGGATACTTTAGGGCATATCTGTACCGTTCTAAGCACGTAACCGATCCGTACTCTCCCTCTTGCGAGGGCCGGGTGGTGGAAGACGCAGAGCACGTGCTACTCAACTGAGACAGGTTCGAAGAGGGTAGAAGACAAATATTAACGACACTGGGGGTCACCCTAACAGCTAGGAATTTAGTTGCCCTAATGGTGTCGAGCGAGCAATGTTGGAGGGCGGTGAGCAACTTCGCGGCATCGACAATGACGACGCTGAGGTCACTAGAGCGGTCCCGTCGTAATGAAGAAGCTGGTTAGTAGCCGGAACCATACCCCGTGATGCAATGCCCCGCAGCGGCTCAGCGGGGTCATGGTTACATCTTTTTTAAGACTTCTTTATGTCTTATGTCTTAACTCTTTAATCTGTTTTCCTAATACTGTCTGTATACTATCCATATCTTTTAACGAATTAAAACAAAAAAAAGATAATGTTGTGCAGGTGGAATTGTTTGGGAGTTCACTTTTCACTGAGGTTGTTGTAGTGTGTTGCATATTATTTTCTACGGCTTTGTGTAGGATATTTGATGAGGTTCAGGTCGCAACACGTATGCATATATTATGTTTAGGATGGTACTTTGGAATGTGCGTGGTTTGTTCATAGTGGTTTTTATGGTAGCCTCGGGCCCGCTACGGGCTAATATTTTGCGCTGATTCATCCGAATTTCCAGTTCCTTAAAAACTGGGAAACCTCTGTCTTTTGCAGTGTGATTACCCCCGCAGTTGGCGAATTTTTTTTTATGCAGTCTCTGTTTTGTTTACACGGCAGCTTGAGGACTCATGGGGGTCACCACAAGATACACAGACAGATAGTAGTGTGCAATAAGATTTCGTATGGCCGAATTCCTGACAGTTTGTGCACTGCACAGGGTCTTCGCGCTTGTGAGGTTGCTCTATGGGTATTCTGCGATGGAACAGGTATTTTCGGTTGTATATGGGGTGGATCTGATTTCCCTTCGCAGGTTTATTTATTTATTTATTTATTTATTTTATTTTTTTTATTGTAGCTTAGAAAGACCTTCGCAGGTTTATTGGGAACGCTTTTTCCTAAAGGGCACTTTTAATTTCCTTGGGATCAACACCAGCTTCTATTCCTTTTATTTTTTTTTTTTTATGTATATTTTTTTTTTACATTGACATAGTAGGTACGCAATGACCATAAACTGATCTCACATGGGGCAGGCCCAAGTGGCATCAAAATTCACCCAGTCAAATAGACTGGGCTCAGCTGGTGTTAATTGCTAAGTTCTTTGGTGAACATGCGATACCAAAGCTAATGTCTACGTACTAAATATTTGGCTACAGATAAAAACATCATCAGCCTCTAATAAACATGCAATATTAAACTAAATCTAAGACTAAATTTAGAATTCAACACCTTAAATGATACAGACAATTCAATCAAAAATTTAGATTACAAGTTTAGAAAGTAAGTCATTAATTCAATTAAGCCAATAATGTATAGGTGGAAATTTCAGAGTTTAGAATATCAGGGCGAAGCAAAGTCTCAACGAAAACAATAATGATAGAACTGATAGAAAAATTTCTAAGATAAAATGAAGAAAGTTTACACTTTAGCCTAGCCCTCTAATACTTTGAAGAGTAGTGTTAGTTTTTTGGAGCATTGGAAGAAGCAGAAGATGAAGCTAAAGCAGTGACTGGTAAGATTACCTCCAAAAGCCTAGCTTTTTTCCTAGGAATAAACTCATGGACCACCATATGTGCAGGCCAGAAATTAGAGCCACTAATGACAGAAAATGCTTCCATAGCAACTGAAAGCTTGAAAGAAGAGCCTTCTCTAGGGCTAGAAAAATTAAACTTATGAATATTAATATTCGAAGTGTTGCATGCTTTTGATGATATAGCGTGCAACGTCGTCACAAGTTGTCTCCTTATCCAACCTGGAAATAAAAACATGTTTACGAGGATGCAACACCTTCAAAGTACATGGCAATTGAGTAGAGGCAGTGTTAGACTGCGAAGAACTCTTAGGGAGAGGCAAGGTACAGCCCGACCTAGAGACTTTAGTAGAAGATGCAGCAGAAGTTACAGTAGTAGGACAGGGAATAGAGGAAGATAAACAAGTAGTGGAAGAAAGTTGAAAGCAACAGATGAAGAAACAGGGAAATAGTAGGAGGAGCTACTGGATTTGGTACGGGATGGGACGATTGCGTAGATATAGAAGAAAGTATAGAAGAATAAGTGGGTAAAAGTTGGGAAGATGGAGAAAAAGTTGGAGAAGTTGAGGCTGAAGTCACGGTATTAGGACATGGAATAGAGGAAGTCGAACAAATAGTGGAGGGAAAGTTAAAGGCGATAGATGAAGAAGTAGTATATGGGATAGTGGTTGACAAAGCTACTGGAATTAGAGGGGGATGGGACCATTAGCCAGATATGGAAGAAAGTTCAGAAGAGTAAGTGGGTAAAGGTTTGGAAGCAGTAGAACAAGTTGGTGGGAAATGACAAGAAAGAGGTTGAGGAGACGAAAAATGAATAAGTGGCGCTGTGGTAGGCGCAAGATTGTGAGGGGATAATGGCGGCAGTTGTACTGGATTAGCCGTTGGAGTCGAGTAAAAACAGTACTCCATAAACATTTTTGGCCCAGCATCAAACTCTGAGGCGAGCCCAGTGAATAGTTTTTTAAGTTTGTGGTATTTATTTCGCATACGGTGGTATATCATTGAGAATTCTCCCTGACGTTTGAAGCAGGTGAGGCAAAACCACCTGATGCCACCAGATGCAGGATTAGCCGTACCGTAAAATCGGTCATGGTCACGACCAGTCAACCCAGCGTATTTAAGGCGGGCATTGCTCTCGCACATCCAACAAGAGACCCCTCTAAGCTTATCATTATTAAAGTTGTCTTTGTTGGTGCAAGCCCGAATACTCATTTTGCTCGAAATATTAAAACCGTAGGTAACAAAATATAAATAAAATAAAAGCAAAATAAGACAAATAAGATAGCACAAAATGAATAAATGAAATGAATATAAATGAAAAAAGAAATAAATTTTAAAAATAAATAAAAGAATAAAAATATTTTTTTTTTTTGGATAAGTTTATAAAAGCCTAAAAATTAATAAATATATTAAATAAATAATAAATAAGCAAAAATAAATATAATAATACTAATAATGAACTTGAAAGTGAAAATTTTTAAAATTGATTTTCAAAATTTATTTGTGAGTATCAACACACTGTGCAAAAAAAGCACAACGACTTAAGCCCGAATTTTGAAACTCTTAGCTTGGCAAAGATAAAATTGTAAAGAGACAAGTGAGGTGAATTATTAGTTTTTATAAAAGACTTTCCAAGAGAGCAAAGAGGGAATACACTTATTCAAAAATAAAAACTGCTTATTGAGAGCAAGAAGGAAACAGAAAAAGACTAAAATAGCAAAAACAATTTAAAGGGAGAACAAAGCCGAAAAAAAAAGAGATTGAACTCAACATACAGGGAAGCCAATTTTAAGTGTTGTACTTGCCAAAATAATTAAACAATGTTAAGCACAAAATGTATATTATATTATTTATATATATATATATATTTATATATATATAAAAGTAAAGATCGAAAACGACAATAGACAAATCAACTGCCAAATGCTAGTCAAACTGCGGAGCAGATGTAAAACAAACACGTCTGTTAAGCACAAACACAACAAGAGAACTGTGACTTTTATGACCACAATCAACCCTTTGCTGCTCTTAAGTTGATATGTGTAAAAGTTTTTGTTGGCATCGCTGAGGAATTTCGAAGCTATCCTTTAATTATTTTCAGTGTATATTTTCAGTTTACTTTCGTGTGTATTGCCTTTCATTAGCGGGACCATGTGAAAGTTGTTGTTGCCGATGACTTGCGCTAGCAGAGAGACACGATTATTTGAACTTCGTTCACTAATGTAAATTGGACTGTTGGGGCCGCTTCTTTGTCTGTGAGGTCATTGTCTTCACTTTGAATGGCAAATCTCTTCCTTTCGTTCCATTGGGTTCGATTTCGTGGGTTGAGGCTGTAACGCTGTTTAATTTTTTGGATTTGTCAGCAGAGCTTGGTTTTTACGGACTGCGTTTTCGATAAATCTGCACGTAGCGATCAATTCCAATCTGTATTGCCGAATCTTTTGGTTTCGCGACCTCCTCTTTATGCGGGAGAATGGACGTAGTGATTTTATTGGCGAAAGAGTTGAGGTGAGTAGCTGATGTTGTTTGTGGTACTACTGTAAGACAATCTGGGTTAGAATTAGCGTTTGTGGTGGATATGGGTGCTGCTAGTTTTCTCTCAATTGTCTACAGTGTTGTTGTTGCTAAAGTCATTGCGGTGACCTATGATGCAGTTGAAGGCACAGTAGTTGTTGTTGCTGTTGATGCAAATGTTGTTGTAGAGGTTGTTGATGTTGTGGTGAGTGGGAGTGTTGGGGTCATCGTCATAGGTGATGCACACTGCTCACTCCACGGGGTGTTATTGTTAGTAGAGTTGCTTTCCAGGATTGCAGGAGAGCAAGAACTTGCTCTTTGCTTGTTCACAGTTCTGGTTGACGTTGTGGTTGTTCTTGCAGCTATATGGTAGTTGAATGCCACGAGTTGTTTGGGAGGGAGAGACAGCTCCAAGGTGTGAGGCTGATGTTAATTTTGCGTGCTGCGCTCAGTCGGGGGATTACGCTCCATGAATTCAAAACAGCTTATTTATTTATTTTTATTTTATTTATATTATTATTTTTTTTTTATTTCGGAGCGCGACAACAGACAACTTATCGACTTGACACTTCAACAACCTAATCAAATGGGTGATGTAGGAACTTTTTGCCGTGCTGCACTCACCAAGGTAGCCATCAGCTCCTTGCCAGCCTCTATGTGGCGCCGCTCTTGGTGATATTTGCTCCTACGTCGCTGTCTCTTTTGGATGTCGTCTGCAACTCCCACGCAGCCGTTACTCACAACTCCCGCGCCGCTATCACTTGATCTACTCGTTGCTCAGTGGTCTCCCCAATATTTTCCAGCGGGCTCTGCACATCGTAAATTCACAGGCCTGCCAGCTGCAGAATTTGAAAATCGGGGCCGCGACCCTCAGGCGAACTATACGCCATCGTGGAGGCAGTGAACGAATTACTAGTGAATCTCACAGCTATGTAGATGCACAGGTTCACCAGTTGAAGACGTTGAAAATATCAGATCATATCGTCTGGGCTGGTGTGGTGCAACAGCGTATAATGCCATTAGACAGGCATTAGACAATAGACATCTCTCAGCGACCCCGTTCTGTAAAACATCTCACGCCCACTGTCGCTTCGGTGCCCACTCTGGTATAAAAGGCATTTTTTGGGGATGTTCATCACGGATTTATTCTGGCAATAGAGACTGTTAATTTTCAGAATGAACAATAACTCCTCGCGTCACCGGCTGCCTTATACAACCGCGACTCGTACTTAGCTCCGCCACTCCCACCATTCCGTCAGTGCAGGGTGCGTCTTTATTATTGTCCCATGCACCATTTGGTTGGTTGCGCGCTGCGTTCTCTCACTACAACCAAGTCGCCTTCTGAAATATTAGTTTGGGGCTGTCTCTATCTAAATTTTTGGATATCTCGGAAAAGATAATCGGCTTTCCACCTTTTACAAAGTTCTAGATTTCTAACCCCAACCTTCTGTAAATTATGATATTGACATCCAAAATCGTGAAAAAAAAATCCTTTGGATTCGGAGCAAGTGAAGTGTTAGGTCGATCGATCATCTGCTCTGGCACTAAACAAAAAGTAAAACAAAATCAAAATAATCAACAACAAGAATATTAAAAAAGTCAAGGCTGTTCTGGGCTAAGGAACGCCTGTTAAATTACCGTACTAAACAAAGTTCTATTTTTTTTTATTATTGTTCATATAATACATATTGTATTTATTTAAAATAATTATTAACTAGTTTTTTACTACATTCAGTGGCAGACTAACCTAAAAACAAAGTTCTAAAAAACACAATAAAACAAAACTACATATTAAAAACAATTAAAAACAACGAAGTACGCATACAGATAAACGACTCGTCGGACTACTCGGCGGTGGTTAAGATAGAGACCAACTAAAGAATGAATTATCGGAACTATGCCACGACGTTATTAATATACACAACGTACAACAAAAACTGACAAAGAAACCCCTGCCGCTATTTTTTATCGAACTAAAAGCCAACGCGAATAATAGAGAAATATACAACATCACCACCCTTCTCCGCACAAAAGTCATCTTTGAGCCACCACACCACAGAAGCACAGTAGGTCAGTGCTTAAACTGCCAAAAATGTGGTCATACAAAAAATTTTTGGACCAAAGACACGATCTGTGTGAAATGCGCCGGCAAGCACAAGACTATTGACTGTAAACTAATAAGTGCAGATCAAATTAAATGCGCTCTTTGTGGCGGCCCACACACAGCCAACTATAAGAGATGTGAAGTATACAAACCCCTAAAAATTAAAAGATTTCCCTCACTAAGAGAGAAAGACGTTAAAAAAGATGATCATCAGGCAGAAGAACAACCATTAAACAAAGTTAAAATTGAATTATCGTACGCCCAAACAGCAGCCAGTAACCATAGAAACCCCACAAATCAGGTACAATCTCAACAAGAAGATGTGAAGGACAAATACAACGAACCCAACAAAAACAAAACCAATAAAAATGAGATTAAATATTCAAACGATCTGGCGAAATCAAACACATAATAAAACACCTAGCGCAGCACATGAGTAACATGATGAACATAATGTCAGTACTATTGACAAAACTGGACAAAAAAAATGGACGATAAACTACGAATAATTGCATGGAATGCCAATGGAATTAATAACCATAAACTCGAATTCAAGACATTTTTAGACAACAACCAAATTGACATCGCCCTAATATATGAAACGCACCCAACGCATAAACATAGCTTTCAGATAAATGGCTACGCTACTTATGGTACAAATTACCCTGCTGGAACGGGCCATGGAGGCAAAGTGGTCATTATTAAAAACACAATGAAACATATAGAACTCCAAAATTATCATTTAGAGTACATACAATCAACTAATATGCAAATCACGGATTCTTTGGGACCTCTAACTATAGCAGCTGCCTACAGTATACCTAAACACAAGATCACTTTGACACAATATAATGACTTCCTGCAAACACTTGGACACTTATATGCAAAAAACAAGGCTTGGGGCTCTAGAATGTCCAAAAAGATAGGTAAGGACCTACTGAGGGCTATATACACAGTAAAGGCAACACACTTAAGCACCGGGGAACCAATCTTTTGGCCTACTGACAAAAAAAGAATACCTGACCTTATCGACTTCTATATAATTAAAAATATTGATATACGAAAGCTCGCACTAATATCAAGACAAGACTTATCTTCAGACCATACTCCGATCCAAATTGACTACCAAAACAAAGTACTAACTGATAGTAAAATCAACAAGATATACAATCATCGCACTGACCGGGAAACTTACAGATATTATACTAAGTAATCGCTACCGCTAAACATTTCAATTACAACTAATAGCGACATAGAATCAGCAGTGATTCTCTTCAATGATGTAATCGAGGAAGCTGCACAACAGTCGACTTCTACACATACGAGCACAGAGCGCAATGCTTTCACTTCAGGTTTTCTCCGAGGACTTATCAACAGAAAGAGAAAACTTAAAAAATTTTGGCAAACAATCAGAGCCCCATCTGCTAAGAAAAACTACAACAAAGCGACCAAAGAACTGAAAAAATATTTAATCGAAAAAAACGAAAACAACTAGAAAATTATCTCCAAAACTTAAAACCGAAAACATGCTTAGACTATTCTCTGTGAAAGCCACAAAAAAATGACAAACAAGACAATTCATCAACCACCACTGAAAATGGATGACGGGACATGGGCTAGAACAGACCTTGAGAAAGCTACAACATTATCCAATTATTACGAGAGTGTATTTGCGGAGAATGATACTAATACTGATGACTCAATACCTCCTCTGAACGGAGGTCGTTCAACTGTAGTACTAAAGAAGATCTCTACGAAAGAAAGAATTGCGACTATAAAATACGACATTAAACATAAAAAAGGCCCTGGCTACGACAAAATAAACGGACTATTACTAAAAGAATGTCCTGTGGAGGCACTAGACTACATACGAAATATATTTAGCGCGGTATTAAGACTAAGACATTTCCCCAGTGCATGGAAAGTTGCCGAGATAATAGGTACCCCTAAACCTGGGAAAGACTACAAAAAAGCTTCCTCCTACAGACCCATAAGCTTGTTACCCGTGCTGTTGAAAATTTTTGAAAAACTTCTACGTGAGAGACTTCTCGTTTTTCTGAGACGTGCTCAAATAATACCCGACCACCAATTTAGATTTCGACGTAATCATTCTACGATTCAAGAGATTCACCGCGTAAGCCACAAAATACTTAACGATATAGATGAAAACAAATTCTGTATTAGACTATTCCTATATGTCGAGAAAGCCTTGATGTTTTGGCACAAAGCCCTAATACATTTTCTGTCAATTCTGTCAAGCTATATAGAAGCAGATACTTTTATGTTAAGTATAAAAACGAATACTCAACACCACGCCCGGTAAGCACAGGGGTTCCCCAAGGAAGTGTTCTTGGGCCACTCCTTTACACTATTTTCTCCGCAGACTTACCTCAACCAGCACAGAGCTCTACAATGATAGCTACGTTTGCAGACGACACCATTCCTCTATCCGCCCATAAATGCATAAATGCAGCAACTGCCACTCTATAAAAAACCTAAATAAAGCCCTGGAATGGTTTCGGAAATGGAGAATAAAAATTAACAACAGCAAAACAGTCCAAGTAATTTTCACTACCAAAACAAAATATAGACCAGTTATCCTAAACATTTACGGAAGAGATATAACAACCAGAAGCGTAGCTAAGTACCTCGGAATCTACCTTGACAACAAACAGACATGGAAATACCATATTTTTTTAATACGAAACCGAATGTAACTTAAAATAAATTAATTGCACTGGTTGTTAAACAAAAAATCGAAAGTCTCACTGAACAACAAACTATTAATATATAAAACAATCATCACGAAAAGAACAAATCTACAATTAATACAAAGACAATTGAAAATTCTACGTAAAATCACAAACGCTCACTGGTATATAACAAAATTTCGACATACATAGAGACTTGCAGATTTCCACAGTGGCTGAAGAAATAACTAGTTTAAGTCGGAGATACCAAACAAAAATAAGCCAACATACTAACAACAAGGTGAATACACTACCTTTGCGCGAGCTCCAGCAAAGACGTAGACTTCGTCGGTCAAGGCCTGCCGACCTAATCTAAAATAAAACATAAATCATTGTAGCAATAGTATAAGCAGGCGTTTATATGTTTGTATTTAGCATTATAACTACTCAATAATTATCACAACAAATATTATTCTAAAGCCACCTGTGTTTTATCTCCGCTTATATGGAGTAGCCATATAAGCTTTACTGTCACCCCTCTATACATTGTGAAAACGTAGTACTAAGAGTCCAAATTGTATGGACAGGTACATTTCAAGGGGAAATAAAAAAAATAGAAAATTTTTTTTAGTGTTTCGGTTATACGAAATTGGTTTTTTATTGGATTGCAGTCGTATTTCCCCCCAATGCAAGTATTGCAGTTGTTAAGTACTTGGTGTATGTACTCTTTTAATTTTGGGTTATATACTTTGGTTTTTAATTGTTGATATGTGGCGATTATGCCGCAATAGCCGCTTTCATTTTTATGGTACAGGGCTATTTGTATTTTTATTTCATTTGTGCATTTTATAAATTTAATGTTTGGATTTGCGCTATATTATCGTTCGATAATTTCTTTCAGTTTTTCGTATATATGTTCATTGAGGTATGAGTATATTCCTATTTTATTTTTGTTGATTTCTCTACGTAGAATGTTTAGTGCTTGATTGTTTTGTAGTTCTTGCCCGCTAATGTAAATAATTTTGTTACCAAATATGTTTTCGGTCGTTCGACGTTTTTCATTTGTATGATTTGATTTTTGAACTAGTTTACTACTGTATTCAGGGTTTGTATGTTGTAGATTTCATTTCCTACCTCAGGATGGGCGACTGTGAAGTGAAGTATTGTCAGGAGCCGGGGCTTCAAGCTCTGCATTTTCTTGTGCTCCAATTGCTTCGATATTATCCAGTTCGTCTTCCCAATGGTTTATTTCGTCGTATTTGATACGACTTAGAAAGTCGGCAATTTTATTATTTTTCCCTTTTATGTATTCAAGGGAGATATTATATTCTCCTAGGCTTATGAGCAATCTTTGGAGACTCGGGCTTATATCTTTTCCCGTATATTTAATCATCAGCCACTTAAGTGGTAGATGGTCACTTTCAAGGTCAAATTCCCTGCCATATGTGTAAAGTCTAAAGTACTTGACTCCCCAAACTATAGATAGTAATTTTTTTCCACGGCTGCGTAATGACACTCGTGTTTATTTAGGGTACGAGACGCACAGGCTATAGAATGTCGCTCTCGAGAGAGTACTGCTCCTACTGCGAAGTGACTAGCGTCGGTAGTTATTTTGAATTTCTTTTTTTAAATATGGATATCTCAGAACAGGGTTGTTAGTTACCAATTCTTTAAGTTTTTGAAATTCGTTAGTTTGGGTCGTTGGTATTTATGGTTTGGGCCTTATTCAGATATCTGGACATGGGGAATACGATTTTCGCATGGTCCTTTATAAACTTTGTATAGAATCCTGACATGCCTAGGAAGGATTTGATTTGTTTGTTATTGATAGGTACTTTTAGGTTTTGTATGATAGACACTTTTATCGGATTAGGATTTAGGCCTTGTGTGGTCAATATATCACCAAGGAATTGCGTTTCTTTCTTCTGAAAGTTGCATTTATCTATCTGGATTTTCAGTTTGGCTTTACTAAAATACTGTAGTATTTTTCTAAGTGCCATCATGTGTTCCTTAAGGGATGTACTGAACACTAAGACATGGTCCATATAGACGACACAGTTTTCGTTAATGTGGTCTTTGAGAACCCTATTCACCATTCTTTGGAATGTAGATGGGGCACTTTTAAATCCGAATGGCATTCGAATAAATTCATAATGGCCTGAAGGTGTTGAAAATTCCGTTTTTGGTCTATCCTCTTTTATCCCTGAGTTGTCGGCTTTTTTCTCTACAATCCCTAACGGGCTATTATAAGGTGAGTTACTCTCCCTAATTATATTTTGACTTCATGTACCTGAGGGTACATATTTCGTGACAAGTTTCTCCTGTTGCTGAGAGTTTATCTCCTTCTTTAAATAAGAGTAAGCATCCTTTGATTTGCCTCCTTCTCCTCTTCGTTGAGATGGTCGAAAGTGAAATTTTTTATTATATCAACTTTCTGTATTGTACAGATGCTTTCTATTTCATTAGGGTATAAGTACTCCTCGAAGTAGACTTTTATACCTAAAATTTCGGTGTATCTATCGTCATTATTTATTTTTGCTTTAAGAACAGTGAGATATTTTTGGCCCATTATGCCAAAAAAGTTGTTATTTTGAAAGTGAATTGAATATCTTCCTTTGTAGTGTTCCTAGATACCCAAATTCCTTTGGGAATGGTGAGGTATTTGAATATTTTACTTTGTTTAAACCGTTAAATGTTTTATAGTATAATGGTTTAGTTAGTGGGATAAAGGCGTATTGGTGGGATAGGGCAACTGGTTTTAGTATGCTAGTAGTGGACTCCGTGTCTATAAGGCATTTTATTTTTAGTTTACCTATATTGATAGTTATCACAGGTAAAGTAGATTTTGAGGCAATGTTAAAAAAATGTATTTGCTCATTATCCTCTTCGTTATTTGGGGATTGAGTTTCTTGGAAGTTGTATATTTCCATGTAGGTTTGCTTATCTTTGGTGGTCTGGTTTCGATGTTGTTTATTGTTATGTTTGTTTTGTCCTCTATAGTTGTTTTGTTTGCTGTGATATTGTCTCCCATAACTTTTATTGTTATTTCTATCATTAGTGTTAGCATTTGTGTTAGCATTGATCTTAGTGTTAGATTTGCAGTAATTTGTCTTTTCGTTCTTTGTTGCATTTGTTATTGTGTTCTGTTTCTTGCCCTTGGCTTGCGATATCTAAAATCGATCGTTCTTGTGTCGTCTAGCATTTTATTATTTGTGTATTTAATGATGATATCATCTAATTCCATGGTATCATCAGTAAATACTCTGCTAAGCCCGTCAATTTTCTCCATCAAGATGGCTACTCTATATATATTCACATATACGTGAGCTTAAAGGGAATTTTTTTTATTGTCTAATTCTCTTAGGTTGATTTCTTTAACTCCTCGTAGCATGTTGTATATCGCCGCAAAGGTGGTTTTAGGTCAGAAGTGTCATCTTAGTTTTTCCTTTAGCTGTGTCCAGCTTATGTTATGTTGTGGAGTTTCTCGTTTATGATAATGTTTACCCCAAATTGCTGAAGCTCTGTGATTCCGACGCATAAAGCTATTACTTGGTCCACTGAATTTATGAAGGACACTAGGTAGCTTTCATTATACAGTGGTTGAATCGCTCTGAACTGACTGATAATGTCTTTGGGTGTCATTTGCAGGGCATTCAACCTTTGCTGTTCCTTGTTTGGTGTGTGTTGTGATGACATTTGTAGTGTTGGGTGTAATGATGTTGCAATTGTATAGAATCCTGTTGTAATTGCAGTTGTTGCGCTTGAACTTGTACTTTTCATACAGCTCCTCGATTCTTTTCTGTAGTAGTGTTGCATTGTAGTGGGTCTGTAATTCTCCCTCTTGTTCGTCTATCGTGCTTTGTTGTTGTTTTTTTTGGCGTATGCTTCAGTATTTTTATTTTATTCTGTAGCTCTTCCATTTATTATTATTATTATTATTAACTTTATCTTTATTACTTTTTAATAATATATGTGGGATTTAGGCATAGGACCGATTACAAATTCAGTACAATCTGCTTGTATAAACACATCCTCGTCGTTTGGCATCCGTTATCAATGCGCGCTTCCACTCGAATGCCCGAAGTTGCGTTCGTTGTCGTCTTCGCCGTCTTTGCCGTCTTCGCCGTCGTTGCCGTCGTTACCGTCTTCGCCATCGTTGCCGTCGTTGCCATCGATGCCGTCGTTGCCGTCTTCGTGATGGCGTCATTCTCTCTTCTTTCCCCAAATATATAAAAAAAATTTATTTTATTTTTTGTTTTATTTATCAATTTTATTTATTTATTTTTTTTATGCTGCGAAGTCACGATCTATTTTACGTCCTATTCCTTACTTGGTGGATCTGTTGCTTGATAGCTATCTTTGTTCCTTTATTTGGCTCTAAGTAATAATTTTTATACAAAATTGCGATCTCTTTGCGTATTTGTACTTTTTTTCCCTATCCGTTTCTTCTTGGGTTTTTGGGTGGTTTGTGGTTCCGCCTGAATAGTTCGCGAGTGTCTTCGTTTGTATACGTCGATGGCTAGAGGCTTCGGGCCGGGATTTGGTGGTAGATCCTTGTTATTTTTGAGCATGTCCTCCCACTTCTTGAATATCTTGCTTATTTCTTCGTTCGTGGACATTACTTGATTCGTAAACCGGTTATTTATATGTGTTGTTAAATGCAAATTGTTAAGGCGACCTTTGGGTTGCCAAATTCATAGAATTTTTATCCTGCGTTTTTTTTAACGCAAATTGATAATTCGGTCCACTGAATTCGGAGTGTTAAGTCGATTTGTCATCTACTCTCGCACTCCAAATTTAACTAAACGAAAAGTAAAACAACAACTACTAAAACAAAGACTCAAGGCTATTCTGGACTCAGAAATGCCTGTTCAACGCAGTCCCCCGACTGCGCGCAGCATGCAAAATCAAAATCAGCCAGCAAAAACAGCATGAGCGTACCCCACGTTCAACCAGCTGTTAACACAAAAAACAACAACGCATACCTTATCTCATCATCCAACAGTTCACACAACTGCATCATCAACAGCAACAACAGAGAATCTACCCAAGCTTCACTTCCCGCTAATTTAGAGAGAGAGCATTCATACTCTCCCGCAATACAGCAATCAATTTCACATCCACAAAGTGAAAACGCATCATCCATACAAACAAACGCAACCTCTCCTACCGCACAACTAACTATCAAGAGCTCTATGGCCACAGGCAAAATGCAGCCTCTGCCGTGGAGTGCACAATGTGTTTCATCAACCACGCTCTCCTCTTTTCCGCCAACAACAACTACATCAACGACTACAACAACGCTCGCTCTGACTTCTCCTCTATATCCACAGTGAGTACAAAAACAACAACATCAAATAAGCAATACCATACACAAAACACAAACAACTCCAACACTCAAGAGTCCAGCCTAAAGAGAAATAAGAGCAAACAATCTCCCAATAACAGTGCTGAACAAAACAATACAATCAAAAACAAGAGAAATAAACAATGTAACGGAACGCAAACAACATTGCAACAATACTGGCTAAGCGCACGAATCACAACCAACAGGTTCGCTCTCCTCTCTCAAGACGATGACAATCAAGCGAAAGTGGTGCGGAAAGTGTTTCCGATGCAACAAATTTGCCAGCACAAAAAAATATCAAATCGGTTAAGCCACCGCCAATATATGTTCAAGACGTCGAACAAATTAGCGTTCTTAGCAATGCTCTAAAAAAATGTAATTAAACATAATTACATTTTAAAAATGCTGCAGAATAATGAGGTGCGAATACAAACAAAAGATTCTACCAGTTACTTCACAGTTATTAAGATGCTGCAAGAGCACAGAACGAAATACTACACGTTCAAACCGAAGAAAGAACGTGGATTTAAGGTAGTGCTCAGGAATATGCACCACGCAACTGACATTAATGAAATAAAATATGAACTTCTCGACCTAGGGCATGAAGTCATAAACATCCATAATGTACAACAAAAAGTCACGAACAAACCGCTTCCATTATTCTTCATTGAATTGAAAAACAGAAAAAAACAACAAAGATATTTATAACATATACGCATAATATCGCAATGCTCAAATTGTCAAAAATACGGTCACACGAGAAATGTTTTCACCACAGATCGGATCTGCGTCAAATGCGCCGGAAAACACAAAACAATCGACTGCAAAATTGAAGCCAACGGTCAAATAAATTGTTCATTGCGCGGTGCTGCACATACTGCAAACTGCATTGAAAATAAAAAGATTTCCGTCCCTTAGAGAAAATAGCCCCCAAGTTCAGGCTGAGAGATCAGCAGTAGCTCCAATCGAGACTCAAAACTTAAACCCAATTAAGACTGGTTTATCGTACGCTCAAGTAGCTAATGATAAGATTAACAACAAAAATTGCGAAAAGAAAACAAAATGGAAACTAAATTAAGGGTCATCACTTGGAATGCGAACGGACTGAAAAACCATATTGAGGAACTACAAATACTTCTTCATGACAACAGCATTGACATACCCCTAATCTCGGAGAAACATTGCACAAACAAACACTTCATTCAAGTTAGAGGGTAAAAAGTATATACCACAAACCACCCCAATGGCACAGCGCACGGTGGAACAGCCATTATCATTAAGCAGTGCATAAAGCACGACGAGCTGGAGCCTTATCAGCATAACTACATACAAGCAACGAACATTCAAATTGATCTCGAAGAACCGCTCACAGTATCTGCTGTATATAGCCCACCAAAGCATAATATTACAGACACAGAATATAAGAATTTACTCAACTCTCTTGGACAACGCTTCATTGCAGCTGGTGATTACAACGCGAAACACACTATGTGGTGGATCTAGACTAACGAAGAAAAAAGGCAAACATCTTCTCAACGCTATACAGTTCAAACACTCTAAACACTTAAGTACAGGCGAACCAACATATTGGCCAACAGACATTAATAAAACACCTGACTTGATAGATTTTTTCATCGCAAAGAACCTGGACATTCGGAAATGTAAATCTCATCACGATTCGAACTCTCGTCAGACCACAACCCTGTAGAATTAATATATGACTCGCACGTCACGCCTACACATGCAAACAGACTTCTGTACAACAACAGAGCTGACTGCCATACCTATAAGGAATACATTGACATTAATTTAATGACCGACATCCCTTTAAATCATATGAGGACATCGAGTCAGCGATAGTATTCCTGAATGACACCATTATGAAAGCAATCATACAATCGACACCGAAAAAGAATCATCAAAATTGGACATTTTACACACAACCTCAACTACGACGACTATTAAATAAAAAATGTATACTACGGAAAACTTGGTCAACAACAAGATATCCTGACTCAAAAAGACAGTACAACAAGGCAACTAAAGAGGTTAAAGAAGATGATTCAAGTAATAAAAAACAAACAATTAAAATCATATCTTAAGAGCTTAACGCCCAGTCGGCAAACGGAATACCCCTTATGGAAAGCTACCAAAGGATGGACAAATAAAAGTAATCATCAGGCTCCTCTAAAAATGGACAACGGGTTATGGGCAAAGACGAACTTGGACAAAGCTAAAGTATTAGCGGAATATTTCGAAAGGGTTTTTACAGAAGTCGCCGCCAACTCAGATGATCCACAGCTGAACACAGATATTAGCAGAGGTTCAGAACATATAAAACATGAAAAGACCACCATAGGAGAAATAAGAAAATGAATTAATAATGACATAAAGGAATTTTGGCATTTGATAATGACATAAAGAATATTATCCCCTGGATATGACAAAATAAATGGGAAACTCCTGAGAGAACTACCTGTAAAAGCTATAGAATATCTAAGAAACATCTTTAACGCTATGTTCAGACTAAACTATTTTCCGAGAGTCTGGATAGTAGCTGAGATTATTGCCATCCCGAAACCAGGCAAAGACGCATCAAAAGCAGAGTCTTATAGACCAATCAGTCTACTCCCTGTAATCTCAAAAATCTTCAAAAATATATTAAGAAGTAGACTATTGCCACTACTAGAACCCAGGCACATCATTCCAAATCACCAATTTGGTTTTCGAAGAAGTCAATCAACGATACAACAAGTGCACAGAGTTACGCACAAAATTCTAAATGACATGGACGATAACAAAGTTTGTATTGGACTCTTCTTGGACGTGGAAAAAGCTTTTGACAAGGTTTGGCATAAAGAACTCAAATGGAAACTTAACAATATATTCCTTCAAAATATATCACATCTATTAACATCATATATCACAGGTAGATACTTCTTAGTTAAATACTCAGACGAATACTCAACCCTAAGAGAAATAAATTCAGGAATTCCACAGGGAAGTATGCTAGGACCTTTATTATATACCCTATACACAGCAGACATACCATATCCCAGTCACAATTCGTAGATGATTGCAACTTTTGCCGATGACACAATACTCCTAAGTGCTCATAAAAACATAAATACTGCCACAACCATGTTGCAAGCAGACTTTAATAAAACACTTGACTGGCTTAGAAAGTGGCATATTAAAATAAACAAAAAAAAAACCGTACAAGTTATATACATAACTAAGACTAGGTTAACACCAATCCATATAAATATTGACGGAGACGACGTAACCATTCACAAAGAAGCCAAGTACTTAGGATTATATATTGACAGTAAAGTAAACTGGAAACACCATGTACAAAAAAGCGTGACCAAATCAAAATGAAAGTAAGACAACTGCACTGACTGCTCAAACCAAATTTAAACATTTCACTTGAAAACAAGCTCCTAATCTATAAGACAATTATTAAACCAATTTGGACATATGGAGTCAAAATATGGGGAGTTGCCAAAAAATCAAATATAAAGTTAATCCAGAGGCAACAATCAAAAATTTTTCGCACCATCACAAAAGAAAGGAGAGAGGAAATATGACAAGCAGAAACGCCAGAACAACGTCAATTACGATCACACGCTGGTCGGATTCCTACAATTGTCAATAAAATGTCAATTGCACATGACGATTTAGATGAGCCAGTATAATATGATGCTGCGGGTCATGATGTTCCTTGGATTAATAAAGAGAGAGCAGGTTTTACATATTTACCTATAATTCACTATGCTGAAGGTGCTTCCATAGGTGGTATGGTCATATGCTGTAATTTCTGTGGCGCTCTCAAATGGAGAAAGGAAGAGAATGGATTATGCTGTTGGATTAAGTGGTGAACATCCACAACCTAATCCATTTTTGAAGAATATCTACTTATATAATAGCGCATTTCAAATTACGTCTTTCGGAGCGAATGAAATTAAAGGGGGGCCATTTATGCCAAGCTTTAAAATCAAGGCCAAGTTTATCATCTTATAGGATCGTTACTTCCACAAGATGAGCCAGAATTTCTTCAGATTTATTTTGTATCGGACTACATTCAAGAAACTAATATCAGAAATAGAAATTTTCCACATCAAGTCAGTCCTTACGCTTTAAAGCTGCATTGGACTCAATACCGCAAGGACAAGGAAATTATTACAAACCGGTCATCAACGCCAATAAACGTAATGTCATAGAACTCCGCCGAAGATACAACCCCCCTGTCAAAGATGAGGTTGCAGTCGTTTTGGCAGATCAGGAAAATGATAGGCGTGATATCGTATTGCACACTCGCGATAATCCGCTGCAGCGTATTATGGCAACAAACAGAGCTTACGACGCCCTACAATACCCATTAATTTATGGTCGCGAAGAAGATGGATATAACTTCGGACTCTACCAAATTAACCATACTACTACGGCTCCAAACTATAACAAAAAAATATCAGCACTGCAATTTTATTCATATTTGCTGCAAATACGGTGTGGTCTATTTATTTATCAGCAAAGTTTTCGAGGATAATTTAGTCAAGTTGGTGTAGATATATATGCGAAAGTGGAGACTCAGCGTTTAGTATATATACGCACTAATCAGAAATGTTTACCCGCTGAAGATTACGTGCAACTCAGGGACGCTATGCAACAAGACAACAACACTTAAAACTTAGGTCAGTTGGTTATCCTTCCGTCTAGTTTTACGGGTGGGCCGCGTTATATGAACGAGCGTACGAAAGATGCATTTTGTTATACTCGAAAATATCTCCGACCTGACCTCTTTATAACATTCATAACTAATCCTAAATGGAATGCAATTTCCAGATAACTTCTTCCAGGACATGCTTCACACGATAGAGATGATGTTATAGCTAGAGTTTTTGAATTAAAATTAAAGCTCATGAGGAACTTGCCCACAAAACAAAAACTTTTTGGCTTAGCTTTGTGCCACATGTAGACAATTGAATGAAATGACGTGGATTACCACACGCGCATATTTTACAGTGGCTGCAAGACAAAGTTCGACCGGATACTGTTGACACAGTCATAAGTACAGAATCCTGACAGAAGCCAGGATCCAATTGCACAATATAATTAAGACGCAGATGGTTCATGTACCGTGCGGCACCTTAAATAGGAACTCTCCTTGCGTGCAGGAAAATCATTGTTCTAAAAGGTACCCAGAGCTCTATCCAATTCTTCGATATCAGGTGAAAACGGGTATCCTTTGTATCGTCGAAGGTCACCTCAAGAAGGCGGTTTTACAGCTACAAGTAGGCTACATGGTGAGGAATTCAACAATAGATGGGTTCTACCTTTTTCTCCGGTACTTTCCAGAACATTTTAAACTCATATTAACGTCGAAATGTGCAACAGTGTTTCATCTATCAAATACATATGTAAATATGTTAATAAGGCAAGCGATCAAGTCACTATTGCCTTGAGGAATGAACGTGACGAGTTTACAAGGCTTCAATCTGGCCGATACATAAGTTCTTCTGAAGCGGTTTGGCGCCTCTTAAGTTTTCCAATCCACGAGAGAAATCCGCCAGTCGTACATTTAGATGTACATCTTGAAGGTAGCCAAAGAATTTACTTCAATCCTGAAAATGTTGCAGAACGGTTAGAAACACCCATACCAACAACTTTGTTGGCATTTTTACGAATTTATTAAACGGATAATTTCGCAAAACCGATGTTATACGATGAAGTACCGTCATATTCCACGTATAACAAGCAACAAGGTACGTTCAACCGTAAAAAACGAGGGGCAGCTGTGAATGGTGAGCTTGGCATTTTCAAAGAACATGTCGTCGGAAGAGTGCATCCAAACAACTTCAAATGCTATTGCTTACACTTACTTCTACATATAGTTCACAGACCTACTTCTTTTGCTAAACTGCGGAAAGTTGGTGGTATTCTGTATCCTCCTTACCAAGCTGCCTGCAATGCGCGTCATTTGCTTGATGGAGATCTACACTGGGATTTCGCAATGGCCGAAGCATGCACCAGCGACAGTCCACAACGCTTGCGGCTTTTGTTTGCAATAATGTTATAATTTTGTGGACTTTAGATACTTCTCAATTATGGCAAAAATATCAAGGAAAATTGTCGGAAGACTTTTTCAGAAATATGCAACTAAACAATGGGCGAGCTAAAAGATTATGTGAAAGTAACTTCAATCTATGCTTGCTCGATATTCAAGACAGAGTTACGTGTATTAGGGAAATCCTCTGCCTCAATATGACATGCCCACCCAAATTTAAATTGCGAACTCATTAATAGAAAGTACGTAGCGGAAAAAAATTATAATACATCGGAACTAGCTGAAATATTGCATTATGATCTCGCATATTTGAAGGAAATCCTGTTTTTATACGCAATTACGAGAACAGCATTTCTCACCAAAGGCATATTGACCCAAATACGCAATCAATGCACAATTGCTCTCGCAGTAAGGCAGTTGAAGCGGTGGAGAGAACTTACCAGGAGGTAAGCGAAATGCACAAATGCCTTCGGCCTTTTTGCTAAAAATTGGTAACGGAACATATCCACAAGCAGATGGAAAGATTATCTTACCTGATAATCTGTGTAATACCGTTTCATCACTGCAGGACCTCATTTTGCATATCTATATTGACCTAACAGCATTGACAAATCAACCAAATTCATGGCTATGCGAAAGAGAAATTCTGAGACAACGCACCGATCAAGCCACTGCAATTAATGATAGAATTCTAACGAACATTCCGGGGGAAAGCACTGAATATCGCTCTATTAACAGAGTAATGGAACAATAACCACTACCCATCTACTACTTCTTCATCTATCGCCTTTAACTTTCCCTCCTCTACTTGTTCGACTTCCTCTATTCCATGTCTTACTACTGTGACTTCAGCTTCAACTTCTCCAACTTGTTCCCCTTCTTCCCAACCTTTACCCACTTATTGTTCTGTACTTTCTTCAATATCTAACCAATCATCCCATCCCGCTCCAATTCCAGTAGCTCCTTCTACCAATATCCCCTCTACTACCACTTCAACTGTAGCTTTCAACTTTCCCTCCACTAATTGTTCATCTTGCTCTACTCCCTGTCCTACTACTGTAACTTCTGCTTCATCTTCTACTAAAGTCTCTAACTCCTCCCGTACTTTGTCACCCTCTAAGAGTTCTTCACAGTCCAATACTGCCTCTACTCCAGTGCCATGTATTTTGAAGGTGCTGGATCCTCGCAAACATATTTTTATTTCCAGGTTGGATAAGGAGACAACCTGTGACGACGTTGCACGCTATATATCATCAAAAGCATACAACACTTCGAATATTAAAATTCATAAGTTTAATTTTTCTAGCCCTAGAGAAGGCTCTTCTTTCAAGCTTTCAGTTGGTATTGAAGTATTTTCTGTCATTTGTGGCGCTAATTTCTGGCCTGCACATATGGTGGTCCATGAGTTTATTCCTAAGAAAAAAACTAGGCTTTCGCAGGTAACCTGACCAGTCACTGCTTCAGTTTCATCTTCTGCTTCTTCCACTACACTTTCAAAGTATTAGAAGGCTAGGCTAAAGTGTAAACTTTCTTCATTTTATCTTAGAAGTTTTTCTATCAGTTCTGTCATTATTGTTTTCGTTGAGACTTTGCTTCGCCGTGATTTTCTAAACTCTGAAATTTCCACCTCTACATTATTGGCTTAATTGAATTAATGCATAACTTACTTTCTAAACTTGTAATCTAAATTTTTGTTTGAATTGTCTATATCATTTTAGGTATTGAATTCTAAATTAAGTCTTAGATTTAGTTTAATATTGCATGTTTATTAGAGGCTGATGATGTTTTTATCTGTAGCCAAATATTTAACACGTAGACATTAGCTTTGGTATAGCATGTTCACCAAAGAACTTAGCAATTAACACCAGCTGAGCCCAGTCTATATGACTGGGTGAATTTTGATGCCACTTGGGCCTGCCCCATGTGAGATCAGTGTGTCGTCATTGCGTACCTACTATGTCTATGTAAAAAAAAAAAAAAAAAAAAAAAAAAAAAAAGACGCTACCCACTATCCTATATAAGTTTTAGAGTCACTGAGTGGCCCCGGTCTGGCAGCACACACTATCAAATTAAAAGTAAGAGTACCGGTTCTCCTTTTAAGAAATTTAATTCCGCCTAAATTATGTAACGGCACCAGGTTGAAAGAAAACTCCTTAAAACCAAACGTTATTGAAGCAGAGATTTTGACAGGTTGCGGCACTGGAAATAGCATTTACATACCTCGAATTCCTATAATTCCTAATAATTTCATATTTAAGTTTAAATGCGTGCAGTTTCCGGTGAGATTAGGTTATACAATGACCATAAACAAAGCTCAAGGACAAACTCTGTTAGTAGCAGGTGTAGGTTTGAGTGTGAGTTGCTTTTCACACAATTGGGCTCTCTCCCGTATTAGCATTTCAAATAATTTATATGTTCACATGGAAATTCAACTTCTAACATCGTATACAGAGAAGCGTTAGGGTAGACTACAGAGGTATTATAGAGGTACATTTGTATTGTTTGCGGACGAAGACGCCGGCACACCTAGTAAATAATATACAAAGAGGGCAAAATGACAGGAATTGTTAGAATCCTCAACAAGAATTCAATTCCAGAAGATGCCTATCACCCCACTCTTGAGGTGACACTAACTCTTAACCAAGTTCAATTGGTTGGTCAATATTAAGTTCTTCTTCTGATATTGATACTGCCGTGCGGTTTTTCAACACGACTATGCTGGATTATATCAATAAATGTGTGACTAAAGTGCACGTTACCGATAATTCTAAGCGTCCGCCTTGGTTTTGTATCCATCTAAAAAATATTAAAAATCGGTTATTTAAAAAATTTTAACGCTCTTGTTCCGCAACTGATTATGCGAGTTATGCCGCGGCTCGTAGTAAATTCAACATTTTTAATCAATTTTGCTATAGTAGATATTTGCGCAAAGTAAAAGTAAATATTAATCGAGATCCCAAGAATTTTTTTAAATTCATCAAAATCAAAAACAAATCAGAGTTGTTTCCAACTAGTATGGAGCTTGATGGAGTTGCAAGTAGCTCTGATGATGGGATTGCAAACCTTTTTGCTAAATTTTTCCAGGGCATCTACTCTAATAGTGCCTGTGGAAATAGTTCTCCTTACCAGTACAAAATTGATGAATTTAATCACTTCAATATGCCGTTTATTGACGGCAGTATTATCTAAAATTGGTTAAACCTTCTTTTTCTCGTGGTCCGGATAATATTCCTAGTTGTATCTTAAAAAGCTGTGCTGACAACTTATATATTCCCCTATTTCGTCTATGCCAAGTGGTTGGAAAGAATCCTATATATTTCCCTTATTCAACAAGGGTAGTAAGTCTGATATATCGAACTACAGAGGTATTGCCAAGCTGTGTGCAATTCCTAAGTTATTTAAGCAGATTATCACTGATCAACTTCAGTTTTATATTCGCCCATTGTTAAGTATGTCTCAGCATGGTTTTGTAAAGAACCGTTCAACGGTAACCAATCTGTTGGAATTTACTTCTATTGTCAATCACAACTTTTCGGTAGGTAGCCAAACTGATGTTATCTACACCGACTTCAGTAAAGATTTCGATACTGTATCGCATGCATTGTTCATAACCAAACTCAAAGCGTTTGGTTTCCCTTCTCCATTGATCCGATGGCTGGCATCTTAACTTGATCATCGCTCTCAAATGGTACTTTTTAAGTCTTCAATATCTAAGTCTTTAAAGGTAACCTCAGGTGTTCCCCAAGGCAGTCATTTGGGGACTTTGCTTTTCAACATATTTATTAATGATCTACCTACCGTCATCAAACACTCTCAGATTTTAATGTATGCACATGATATAAAACTATGTTTCCGCCTTAATAACCCTTCTCACGGGCTTTTCCTTCAGAGTGGCATAGACTCTTTATCTCGTTGGTGTTCCAAAAACTATTTAATCCTCAATACCAATAAATGCAAAGTTATGTCCTTTTCTCGCGGAGCCCTTATTTTAAATTCTTATTACATTAACTCAAATAGTTTAGATCGTATTTCCCAGTTTAACGACCTTGGTATTTTGATGGACTCGAAGTTGCATTTCGGTACCCACATTTCCACTTCGGTCTCTAAAGCTAGAGGTGTCCTTGGCTATATTAAACGGTGGTCTGATAAATTTGTGATCCGTATACTACCAAAGTTCTATACACATCACTGGTAAGACCTATTCTGGAGTATGCGTCTTGTGTCTGGGATCCTCAATATCAGATGTATATCGATCATATTGAGTCGGTGCAAAAACAATTTCAACTTTTTGCTCTCAAAAACTTGCACTGGGATCCTAATGCTTGCCTACCGTCTTATCAGTGTCATCTGAAATTGATCAACCTCCCTACCTTGTCTAGTCGTGGAACGGTCATTGGTGTAACTTTTATGTATAACCTCATTTATGGTAGTACTAACTCACCTTTCTTATTTAGAATGATTAACTTTAGTGTACCAACACGTCCAACTAGACAGTACTTTCCTAGTTGTCTTCCCTTTTGTAGAGCTTCTTCTTTGCAACATGATCCATTCTATGTCTTATGCAAATCTTTTAATACCGTGCTGTGCCTCCCACCTCTTCTTATGTTATAAAGACTAAATTGTTAGTATCGTTGAATTAATGAATAACTTTCTAAACTTGTAACTTGTATTTTTCTCCTTGTTTGAAACGTCTATGTCATTGTAGGTATTGAATTCTAAATTGAATCTTAGCTTTAGTTTAATCTTGCATGAAGGTGATGTTTTATCTGTAGCCAAACATTTAGTACGTAGACATTAGCTTTGGTATCGCATGATCACCAAAGAAATTAGCAATTAAGATCAACTGAGCCCAGTCTGTGTGGATGGGTGGATTTGTGTGTGGTCATTGCGTACCTACTAAGTCAATGAAAAAAAAAAAACAATAAAAAAAAAACAAAAAAAAAAAACATTAAAAGACACTAAAGCCAAAGTTTTAATTCAACAACAAAACAGGGAAAGGTTTGAGTCAAGCACTGGGGCAAGACAAGGGGATAACCTATTAACAGTAGTTGTATTCAACTTATGCCTGCATTTTGACGTCAACCTCCTTGGGCAATTTACTCAACCGCTCATAGAGTGGTAATTGTAGAGTACGCAGACGACCTTGCAATCCTAGCGCGAAACCAGAGACACCTGGAAGAACTGTTTCGCAACATTATGGCATCCGCTAAGGCAGGTTGTCTTGTAGTCAACGGTCATAAGGCCATGTATATTCTCTAGAACCTCATGACGAAGAGGAGCACACCGGATAGGGTGTGTAGGACAGTATACTTTTAAGGGCGTAGAAAAGTTTACGTAAATGAGGGTGCTTATGACGAACGACAACAGTGGCAGAGAATGTATCCAAGACCACCTTCTAGCTGCAAACAAAATGTACTATGTCCACACAAGCTTCTTTAAGTCAAGGCTGCTTTCTATAAGAGGCAAATTAAACATGTACAAGACGTTAATAAGGCCGGTGACTACTTATGGCTCTGAAATATGGACCCTGACGAGTGCTGAAGAAGAGTCACTAGGGATCTTCGAGAGGAAGATCTTTCGGAAAATGTTTGGGCCAAGACTTACAACAGAAGGAGAATGTATGATCAGAAATAGCGCAGAACTGATACAGCTTATCCAAGATGAAGACATAGTCAAATATGTAAAAGCACAGGGCCTCAGATGGATTGAACATATCTTAAGAATAAAAACACGAGTGCGCGGCACTAATTATGCAATATAAGCCACTGGCCTGCATAGGCAGAGGAAGGTTATGTACGCGTCTAATTGGCGACATAAAACAAGAATCAATAACTATTGGTGCAAGGAACTGGAAAACCCTGAAAAAGAACAAGGAGGAATGGAGAACTATTGTGGAGAAAGCCAAATCCCACCCAGGGTTGTAGAGCTGACTGATGATGATGATTTACAGTAAAAACACATGCTTCCAATGTTGCGTTAGGAGCAGTATTATCTCAAGAAGGCCACCCTATTTGTTATGCTTCAAGAACCCTAAGTAAAGACGAATGAAATTATCCTGCTACCGATAAAGAATTTTTGGCAGTAGTTTGGACAGTAGTTTACTTCAGACCCAACCTTTACGGAAGAAAATTTAATATTTTCAGTGACCCTCTTTTTTTAACATTTCTAGTTACCACAGAGGCAAGGATATGTCGACTCGACAACAAAATAGGTTAATAAAGCTTAACACTTATGAGTACACCTTGGATTATTTGTAGGGCGGAACTAACAAAGTCGCCGATGATGAAAATGAAAATAAAAATTCTGATAGTGATTCTCAATGGGAAATCCTTAATAATGAAATTTTTGAGGATGACAATGTTAGTGTTACCGATGCAACAATCCACTCAGCGGCAGAGAATCCACTATACCAAATAGGCATCAAAGACACAATAGAAAATAATTATAAAACACAAATTCTAATAGTTCAGAACAAAGACAAACCATATGAAATAATACACTGCAATAAAATAATTTACATTGAAGAAGAAAGAGATCTCCCAAACTGCGAAGAAACATTAAATACCTATACCCTCAAAGGTACCGTAGGCATATACTCGGAACTCAATTATAGATTGTAGAACGTTGTCCAAGAAAATATCAGTAATCTATTTAAAAATGATAACACAGTAAAGTTCATAAAATGTGTCTATAGAGCAAGAAATATTACAACCGAAAAAGAGGTAATTAAAGAAATATCACTATACCATATAAGAGAAAGCTAGCACTCAGGGATAAGTAAAATTTATCAACAACTTAAACTTCAAGTATATTTCCTTAAACTACTAGAGTATATAATCAGATTAATTAATAACTGTCAACTTTGCCAACTTGTCAAACATGACAGCAACTCTATAAAAAAGAAATTCGAGATAAAAGAAACACCAACTAATATATAGTACATATAGGTACATACATATGTATATATATATCATGAAAAATAACTTTTTAACCGTTGTCGACAAATTTTCCAAATACGGTTCCGTATATTATGTAGCCGATAACAATGCCATCACTTTAGTGGAAGTATTATAAGAACACATAGCTAAAATAGGAAAGCCGAAACGGATAGTAGCAGATAATGAATTCAAAACACTGCTAATAACCGAACTCATGAATCAGAAAGGAATCGAATTACATTTAAGCAAACCAAATTCACATACAGGAAATGAAGATATAGATATAGTGTAAATTAAAACGAATGGAACGACTAAACGAAAATAGAGAAGATTATACCGAAGAAAGAGATGAAGGGCTTATAAAAACTTGAAAGGCTGTAAGACACGAAGAAGTAGCTAAATATAAAAACACATAACTACAAAATATTCATACCACAAACATTAAAAGACTTTATAAATTTACATTCTAACTGAAGATGAAAGAAACCACCATAATATTAACATTCACACCATCGAAAACTTACGAACCGCCGTATTTACTTACAATATATATAGGTGGCTTAATTTTCGGACTTAAGATCCCAAGCGAATACAATAAAATACAACTATTTGCAGTATTACCAATACAAATTAAAGAAAAATTTTTATGAATCCATACAAATAATTATATGTGCATACAGTGTGCCACTTAAGTAAGCATACAGCAAGAATTTTCAGAAATTTTTGTGTTTTAAGTTTCATAACTTGGTTGATTTTTAATATTTTATTATAGTTCAAACACAGTTGTGTTAATTGAATATTTTTGAATGTATTTACAAAAAAATTGCATTTGGAATAGTTGTATTCTTAATAATAAGTAAAAATCAGCTCCTGGCTCCTATAAGGAGCTAATATCTTGACCTCTGAATACTCAAAATAATTTTTAGTACCGGGTTGGATAACCCGTCATTTTTGTGACCTTATTCAGTCTATTTGGCAGTGATGTCACCAAGTTTTCAATGTAATTGGGGTCAATTTTCTACCACTCCTACAGTAAGCTCATCTTCAGTTCCGTTTTGCTTCGATTTTCGCGGCCCCTTAGAGTTTCTTCCAATTTTTTTCACAAGTGTTCAATAAAGTTGATGTCCGAACTCCGTGGGTGGGCTGGAATTGAGTGGGCAACATAATAAAACACCCATAAACACATCTCCATTGCTGTGTACTTTGAGTCATTATCTTGGAAAAAATTATAATTAGACTGAATATCAAACTTAACTGCACTATGGACTAAATTTCGCTTAAGTATCTTGATGTACAATTTGTGGTCCATGATACCATCAATAATTTTTATCTTCCCACCACCCCTAACAGACATACAGGCCCATACCATCAAACCTCCTACGCCATGCTTAATTGTTTTAACTGTATTCTTCGGGTTAAACGCCTGTCCAGCTTTTCGCCAAACTTTAAAATGCCCATCTGGCCCCCAATTATTGTATATCGACTAGTCGCAAAATATCACCTTCCGCCAGAACTCCACTGGGTGGTTTTGTTTCTGTCGAGCGAACTGCAGGCGTTTCTTTCTGTTTACATTGTGTGCGGGACTTGTAGCCGAATTGTTTACTTGCTCTGCGTATGGTTTAAGGATGTACATCACTGTTTACAGAATTTGCGACCTCTGCACTAATTTTAACGGCGCTTTGAAAAGGATTTTTGTCTACTATTCGTTTAATTTTGCGTTTATCTCTGTCTGTAAGTCTGGCTGGACGCCCACATCTTCTCTTATTTTCAACGCGACCTGTATACTGTTGTATAGTAGATCGACTTCGCTTACACCAATTTGCGATTTCTGCATAGGATTTCTTCTCTTAACATGTAAATTTAAAATAATTCTACGTTCTTCCAAAGTTAGTTCCTTGCGAGGCATTTTTAATCAAATAATATATAATTGGCCCTTAGGAAAACAAAAGCAATTGAGGTACAGTCGTAAACCAAACTCAAAAATAAAAAAAATAAGAAATGCGTGCAAAATAAACGAACATGTTTAGTGTACGATGACTTTTGTGGAGATGAATTTTCGAGGTCTTCGTGATTTTTACTTATTATTAAGGATACAACTATACCAAATGAAATTTGAATGAAAATTATTCAAAAATATTCAATTAACACAACTGTGTTTGAACTATAATAAAATATTAAAAATCAACCAAGTTATGAAGGTTAAAACACAAAAATTCATGAAAATTCTTGCTGTATGCTTACTTAAGTGGCACACTGTATGTTTTTTACAGTGTTTCTCTTTGTTCTATACCGGTAGATTGATTTTAAATATACAGTTTGTTTTGGTAACAGTTTTGGTATTTTTTACTCACCAAAATCCTTCATTATTATCGCATTCTTAGTATCGTTCCTAAAAAATATTCACGTGCCTGCATGTTTAGTAATAAATAATTATAATTTTAGTGAATAATTATATGTGCACATCAAAATTAGTTGTCTTTTGACTTCTAACAGTTTTAAAATTCAGAGTTGGTAGAAAAAGTAGCAAAATTAATCGTGAGGCGTTATTTGCAATGAAGCAAATAAATAAATTTTAGTTCTAAAATTTTAATTTGGATTAGTCAAAAATGCCTCGAGGAAGGAGTCTTTCTGATCATGACCAAAGTCTTATTTTGGGAATTCGTCAAGGAGGCATTCATATTAAAGAAATTGCTGATAGACTGAAGCGCCATAGAAATACAATCACCAATATCCTTAAAAATCCAATTTATTATGGTAAAACTAGACACATAAACAAACATCGACAACCGATGCAAACACCGAAACCAACGCCTAGCAGTGAATGAAGGAATGAGTAATGAGTTAAGCATACTTATATGGAATCTCAACCTAAGCTTTTGCATCGACACATTGCTGCCCGTATGGCATTTGCCACCAAATATCAATTTTGTGATGAAGAGTACCTCAACGTTGTCTTCAGTGATGAAAAAACTTCAACTTGGACTGAACTGACTGCTATAAGAAATATTGGCGAAATGTGAATCATCCGCGGCAAACATTTAATAAAAGTGTTCATGGTGGAGTTGCAATTGTGATCTGAGAATCTCTGGGGTATCCTTTCCGCTCAAGTATATAAAAATGGAAGACAATTTGAGATACCCAACCAGTTAAAAGCCGCAATAGAGCACGAATGGAAGAACATCAGTCCATCAACACTAAAATCGTTGGTTAATTCTATGCCATTTCGTCCAAGTCAAGTTAAAATGAAAAAGGTAGTCATATTAACTACTAGTATTAAATTTTCATTAATATTTGTTATAATTCAATTAAAGAAAACAACCGGAATCAAGAAATAATAAATATGCACATATAATTATTTACTATGAGAGATATGTTTATGTTAAGTTTTTATATTTACGTAATGAAGTATTGATAAACTTTATTTTTGTGTTTTTTACTATTTTTATAAATAAAATAATGCACAAACTTATTCCACTGTCTCGATCCAACCAATCCGGAAAATGGTTTAGCTGATCAAACCGCACGTCCGAAATTGGATGCTTTGATTATTCGCCTAGTTTGAGCCCTATCTGTGGAGGCCGTTGAGAGAGTGGAGGCTGCATTGTCCGCCCTGGTTGTGAAGATCGACTGTAGTGAACACTGATTGGATGATTGTATGTGTCGCTTAGATTTCCTGTCATAACGAGCAGCCTTTGCTATTCCTTCATTCGAATTTGTCCTTGCAAATGGATTAACATCCACATTAGTGGACAACAAGCGAACGGCCTTGCTATATTTCCACAACTCGTTACTTATTTGGACTCCATATGAGGAGCCTACGTACTCAGTGGAAAAACTCCTTGGGTTCTTGTTGATGGTAAGATCGTTTGGCAGCTTCCAGTTTGGGATCGTAAATACCTTTCGTTCGCAAATAGATCATCAAAGGCAGCGACGTATAAAAGTTATCGAAGTAAACAATGTATTGCTTGGAACTTTGTGTGGTTTTTGTTAAACGTTCAGCAATGTTGGCCGAAGTACCAAGATCTGGAAGACCAGGAAAGACCATGTTACCACCTGCACCGCTGTAGATCTCAAAGCGGAAAGCATAACCAAAAGAATCGCACAAGACAAATAGCGTATTACCCCATTTGTGTGGCTTATTGGGCATATACTGGTGCACATGGTGTTCATTTTGGTGCTGCACATTTGTTCGTCGACACAAAGGCGGGCTTGCTTTGGCACGGAGTCAAACCTTTGGTTGAGACAATCTATAAATTTACGCATGTGGTACAGTTGATCGTAACCTGGTTCACTCTTTTTGATCCGCTCCCTCATCTGCAGTGAGAAGTAATACTTAATTGCTTTTCGCACGTCATTATTTTTTCACGTCATTATTTTTTTTAATCCGACAAATGTGTTATGCAGTTTACTGCGATAAATGTTATACTCTAATTATAAAAAAAAAAGCTTTTCAAATCCCTATATCGATAAATGGACATTTATTATACATTAAAATTCCGATATAATGGTAGATATCGTCAATGTTCATTTTTAACTGATTTTGATATTATCAGTTAAAGCTGCGCGCATTGTTTCCTCGAAGATCATATTCATTCTGCGTTGAGAAAATAGCAAAATAGCTGTAATGGAGTTTTGAGCTCTAGTATACTAGCTGGCAGAGAAAAATCTCTCCGGAAAGCTACGTTGTTGACATGCAACTGCATAAATTACCGTGGCCACATTATCTTACTCAACTCCTTTGTTATTGTTTCAATACCTATACTTAACTTATTTAGTCAATTATATATCATTCGCAATTATGTTTTCTTACCAAAACCATTGAAGCCACCAGAAAAAGACGAAAATATGCAAGCTGAATCTTCAATTAATACCAATGGCGGTCGAGGCGGTTTTCAGGGTAGGCTCAGTTTCCTGTAATATGTATTGCACATTTTGCATATTTTCAATATTATTGTCTGTAAATGACACAGTGTCAGCATCGTCTAAGTCAGTCTAATGCAGTCGCCAAAGCTTCTAGCTTAAATTCGTCGTCTTAGTCGTCACTTGAAATGCTCGACTCTACCTCATCCGACAGGACTTACTCGAAGAAATCCAGCAACTGCTCATTGGTCAAATTTGACCGGTCAATTGCTCTTTGAAAAATGCTTGGTGCATTTTTCAAACCGAAAGGTAGACTGTTAAACGCCACATTGTTTACGCTAAACACCGTTTCTTCTTTATCTCGTTCCGTTAATTTGGTGGAACCCTGACATCAAGTCCAAAGTCTTAAAGTATCGAGAGTTCCCCATATTTGACAATGTTGTTGCAATATCAGGAATAGGGTACTTGTCGTCAATTGTGTTTCAATTGAGTCTCCGAAAGTCTATTACCAGACGTTTCTTTCTATTACGCGATTCATCGACACCCTTCTTATCGACGACCCTAATGAGGTTGTTGTACGGTTACCTTGATAGCCTTAGGATGCCGTCAGCAAGAAGTTGTTTAATTTCGAAATTTACGAATTCGGTCACACCCATTGGGTAAGGATACAAAGTACTGCAAAGAATTGATCCCTTATGGTTAGGGGAATTTCCTCGCTTTGAATTCTTAAGAAGTTCACAATTTTGCATTCAAAGAAGAGAAGTTCTTCCCTTCCAAAGTCGTGCTTTATCTCCTTACGCTTTAGATCTATCCTTGCATTCACAGTGTTCAATAAGTCAAGACCAATTGTTTCTAATTTGAAGAAAATTCAAGAAAATTCAATTCAAATTGAGTGAAGTGTCAAGTCGATTAGTAGTCTGCTCTCGCGCTCAGAAATAAACAAAACCAAAAGCAAATTATAAAACAAAATAGACAACAACAAGAATAAAAAATAAAATCAAAAGTGTTCTAAACTCAAAAATGCCGGTTGGGCGCAGTCCCCCGACTGCGCACAGCACGCAAAATCACCACAGCCCTACACCGCGGAGGTGCCTCTTTGTCCCACTCAACTCGTGGCAGTGACCCTCTCGCAGCCTCGCCTGTAGAAGTACAAAATTACAACACCAAACAAAATACAAACGTTATGAACCAACAACAAAATTAATGCTTCTCAACTGTCGTGGAGCGAACAATGCCTTACGCCAACGCTGAGCATACCAATTATGCACTACCAAACACCTACAACGACAACAACAACGTCAACTAATAGTGTTAACATAACAACTTCAATTGCTAGCTACGCAATACCAATAACATCCATAATTCTGTCGTCCTCTTCTCCCCACATTTCAACATCACAAGTAACGGATAAAACAGCATCATCAACAACAAACATACATTCAGAAGATCAAAACATAAAAACAAAACAAATCGAGAAACAGCAACAAAAACGAAATCGTGACAAGCAGTCACCCGAAACTGTTACCAACAGCACCAAAAAACCAAAAAATAAAACACCGCCAAAGATTGACACCGTTGATCCTGATTGACATCAAATGGTAAATGCCTAAGTGGACAAGAGATAACAATGTTTTCCGCTTCGTTTAGAAGACAGTTCAATGTATGTTCCCGTGGTGCAACTTCCTTGAGTGTTTGGTTCAAAACACGCTTCACACATTGCACCATCCTTTCCCAGACACCACCCTCGGCCGGGTTCAATGGCGAATTGAATATCCAATCGATGCCTCTCTTTGATACCTCGCCTTGCAAACGGTGACAGTCGAATACGTCTCTAAAATGCTGAGCTTCGTTGTTGTCCCCAACAAAGTTCATCCCGTTATCAGGTCTAAGTCGCACCGGTACTCCTCGACGATTTATGAAATTTCGGATTGCGACGACGCAGGAGTCAGTATTCAGATCATGGGCCAGATCCAAATGTATAGCGCGTATAGTCAGGCACGTAAAGAGTGCTACCCATCGTTTCTCAGTGCTTCGACGTACAGTGACGTTGGCCGGACCGAAATAGTCAAGCCAAGCATAAGTAAATGGCCTTACATACGGTGTAAGGCGGTCGATTGGAAGTGGTCCTATTAAAGGCGAAATTGGCAAGGTCCTGGCCAGACGGCAAACTGTACACGCGGCGGTAACGTTACGTAGTAAACTTCTCAGACGAGGAACATAGTAACTACGACGCAATGAACAAATGTGGCTTCTACATTTTGGTGACGCAGTTCGTTATGATGGTGCGCTACAACTAAATTACTCAGTTAATGATCTGACGGCAATATAATGGAATGCTTTGCGCTCATTGGCGGGAAACTAGCAGCATCAACACGTCCACGCACTGGAAGCACACCTCCATCATCAATGTATGGCGACAGCTGTGATAAAACAGTTCCCTTCGACACGTTCTGCCCTTTTCGGATTTGCTGGATTTTCTGATAGAAGATCTCGTTCTGTGCAAGGCGACATAATAACTTATTCGCAGCTTTAACTTCAGACGCCGTGGGCCCAAACTTTCAACCACAACGCGGCGGCGGCAAATGTTGGTAACGTGAAGAACGCAAGCTGTGGTTCTTACTAGCCTTATCAAAATTAATTAACAGCATTGCCTAAGGTGACCAAAGAATATTTTGCAGGTAATTCTTCGTCGCAGTCGTGTAACTCTTCAAATTTATCGTCAACGAACAGACTGTCACTTTCTTTATGCCTTAAGAAAATCGGACCACACGCCCAACGAATACTTGTGCTAAATTCAACTTTATTGTTAAGACATGTTGCCTCGTCGGCGACGTTTTCACTGCTTGGGATCCATTTCCAGTTCGGAGCTTTAGTAGAAGCCGGGATCTCTGCGATTCTGTGTTGAATCAGTCCACAACGTCCTTAGGGTTATCTTTTGCGAATTTTCCTCGAGAATACACTGCATAAGGCGCGTTCCCAACACGCAGTTAATGACTTCAGTGGTGCAGATCTGGATTTCGCACAAATGAATGAGACTTCGATATCTTCATCTACGTTAACAGCTCCCCAGTAAGCGACAGCGGCAAATGCATCGTCGCTGGCGTATACAAATATGTGGAGTTGCACCTGCCCCGGTTTCCCCTTTCGGAACTAACACATTGGCACTGCAAATGCTATTACGGACGAAAGCGCTTTTAAATTAATGGCGCGCACCTCATTTACAACGGCTATAGCTTTTTCTGGCGTCTCAAAGCTGTCTATTAGGTCGTCGACGTAGTGGTGGTCCAATATGGCTTTTATGGCTCGGCCTGCAGTTGGTGTGTCGTTTATGTGTTCTAGGGCATTTCGGCATTTAACGTAATGTGCTGAGCAAGGCGAGCAAGCCGCACCAAAGGTCATCATGTTCATATCATAGACGGCAGGGTCATTGTCTGAATTTCCTTCACGCCACAAAAATCGTTGAGCGCATCTGTCTTCTGGTTGTATCACTACTTGATGAAACATTTCTTTTATGTCACCGCATACGCCTACCGCTCCCTAACGAAATTGGAATAGAATGGACAACAGAGTCCGATTCTCCTGTGGACCCTTCAAAAGGCACGAATTGAGTGACTTACCATTGACCTCGGCAGCTGCGTCAAAAACCATCCTTATTTTTCCTGGATTATTGAACTTTAACACGGCGAAGTGCGGCAAGTACCAAGTTGGTGTCACTTGCGACTCGAGTTCTTTTGGCTGGAGTTTGTGCGCATAGCCCTTCGCTATATAAGAATATATTATTCCCTTGTATGCTTCAGCAAATTTGGTATAACGACTCATACGCCTTTCCATGCTCATCAATCTTTTGAGCCATGTCGTAATTGTCCGGCAAATTAAATTTGTCACACGCCCACAGAAGTCCTGTTTGAAATCGTCCACTGACGCGACATGTACTCGCTTCCAAGATTACTTTGGCTCTCTTATCAGCTTCGTTCTGCACTGGTGGGGCGGCCCTAACGCCAAAGTTTTCCATGTCCAAATAATTGGCAACCATTTCATGACGCGATTGAAGTGGGGAACATCCGACAAACAGGCATACTGGCACTTGAGGTATATCCACCCTTGATGGACCGAATAGCACCCAGAACAGTTTAGTGTTAGCCGGAAATGTTCCATCCTACCTTAGCGTAATTGTAGTTGACGGTATGCCCAACCAGCAATGATCCATTCTGATGAGCAACTTCGGTATTGCCTTAGATTATGGCTCTGTTGGTAATCGATCCATCCATTTGCCATTACATTTCAGATAGTACTTACACAAACTTTGTGATGGCAGCTGAAGATTTGAAATGGTTTTTCAATATATGTGTCCCCTTCATGCCCTTTTCAACTATGAGTAGATCAACTAAGGCAGCTGATTCCTGTGCTGTTCTGCCTATAATACATTGCACACTAAGGGTCTGTTTTTGACCGCTCAGGTTTATCTCTTCGGCTATTGCGATGTCAAGCATTGTGATACTAGAACCTTCATCTAACAGTACATAAGTGTCAACGTTTTTCTGGTGTCCGTAATGTCTTACCGGAAGAATTTTTAGAAGGA
>JAWNKX010000454.1:0-17904 GCA_035041755.1 Cacoxenus indagator
ATCTCAGCACTGAGTTAAAAATGAGGACGAGAAATAGCACAGATCTTAGCGGCATTGCCTTAAGTGTAAAGTTGTCCAGTCCATCTTCACCTGGAGCCTTTTTAGTGTTCACCCCGGTACAAAGAGTGATACACATTTATGTGCCAACTGCCAAGGAGGGCATCCCTCTACCGACCAAAGCTACCCGTGCCGTATTTCGCACCAAAACTTACTAAAAAGGAGAGAGCAAAACGGTTTTCGGAAAGCAAAAAGCTCCAACAATAACTTCATAACAAATGTAAATGATCATAAACAACAACAGTAAAAGTAGAGGCCTTCCAACTCTCACGCTAAACGGTACTCAACAAGCAAAACAAACAGTTATGTTTTCAGCTCTAACTTGCCTGCTGCCTCTAGTAATATTAATTGTCATACAGACATCGCGGTAAACAGTGCATCGACTTCTCTTACATATAGGAATGCTTTTACTGGTCCGCATCAAAGAGCAACATCGGCGATCTCTTCACGTTCGATGAAATTAGCTCGCTCATGATGGAGCTTATTGATAAACTTGGTCCCTGTACCTGCAAATTAGAACAATTTAACGCAATATCCCAACTAGCTATAAAGTATGTGTACACTTATAAGTAATTTGTCTAATTCACAAACTATTATGGCATGGAACTCTCATGCCGTTCGTAACAAAAGATTAGAGCTATAAAAATATATATAAACCAAATATAGATATTTCCCCTACATCTTTACAAAAATGAAAAACTTTTGTCATTTGCTCACATAACTTAGCTATAACCCTAAAATAACGTTTAAACTATGTACTAATAGTCTTAATAAAAAGTAAAGACATATGTACACTACATATGGGAAAGAAAAAAAAAATATATTCAACTCAGCCTCTCTGAACGAAGCTGCGGAGAAATTGTCGAGCTGCCTGGATAGATTCCACTCATAGACCAGGCGCTGGAACATAGCCATAAAATCAGTTCACTGCACCTTCACATTAAGGCAAGGCATCTGTCCGTCTTAGAGCACAGTCCAACAAAACATGTTACCCCTGAAGAGGTTGTGACTCAAATTCACAGACTGAAATCTAAGAAGAGCCCCGGACATGGTCGTATTGACAACAAGGTGGTGAAAGCCCTCCCTTGGAAGGGAGTGTTGTTCCTGACGTTGCTGTTCAACAGCACGCTGCGGATCTGCCATTTTCCCACACAGTGGAAATGTGCAACGGTAGCCATGAACCCTAAACCTGGTACTCCGGAGAACCTTGTCATATCATATAGACCGACTAGCCTGCTTTCAACTTTTTTCAAAATTTTCGAAAGAATATTTTTCAGCAGATTATTGACAGTACGGGGTGTTCAAGAAGCCATTCCTGATCACCAATTTGAATTTAGATTGCAGCATGGCACGCCCGAACAACTGCATCGAGTCGTTAATCACATACTAACTGCATTTGAGACGAAACAGTATTCCTCTGCAGTCTTCTTAGACTTCAAACAAACATTCGATAGGGTATAGATCGATGGACTTCTGCATAAATTAAAAATTCTCCTGCCTAGCCAATAGTTTGTACTAATGCGAAGCTTTCTCCAAGAACGAACCTCCTCTGTGGCGGCAAGAGACAAAACTTCTACCATCAGGCACATGAGAGCCGGTGTCCTGCAGGGAAGTGTCTTAGCTCTAGTCATCTACTCCCTATATACGTTTGATATGCCGACAACTAGAAATGAGCATTCGATTATTCCTACTTACGCGGACGATACGGCAGTCATATTCAACTCCGGTCAACTGAATTCTACTCTCGCACTCCAAATTTAACTAAACGAAAAGTAAAACAACAACTAGTAAAACAAAGAGTCAAGGCTGTTCTGGACTCAGGAATGCCTGTTGAACGCAGTCCCCCGACTGCGCGCAGCATGCAAAATCTAAATCAGCCAACAAAATCATCATGAGCGCACCCCACGTTCAAACAGCTGTTAGCACAAAAAACAACAACGCACACCTTATCACATCATCAAACAGTTCAAACAACAGCATTAACAACAACAACAACAAAGAATGTAACCAACCTTCACTTCCCGCTAATTTCGAGAGAGAGCGTTCATACTCTCCCGCAATACAGCAAACAATTTCACACCCACAAAGTAAAAACGCATAATCAATACAAACAAACGCAACCTCTCGCTGTACCGCACAACTAACTATCAAGAGCTCTATGGCCACAGGTAAACTGCAGCATCTGCCGTGGAGTGCACAATGTGTTTCACCAACGATGTCGCTCTCCTCTTTTCCACCAACAACAACTACATCAACTACTACAACACCGCTTGCCCTGGCTTCTGTTGGAGTGTTCACAACAACAGCAACAACAACTATAACAACCACCATGGCAGCACGATCAGCTGTATCATCTGTCTCCTCTATATCCATAGTGAGTACAACAACAACAACATCAAGCAAGCAATACGATACACAAAACATAAACAACGCCAACACTAAAGAGTCCAGTCTAAAGAGAAATAGGAGCAAACAATCTCCAAATAAAAGTTCTGAACAAAACAACACAAGCAAAAACAAGAGAAACACACAATATAACGGAACGCAAACAATACTGGATAAGCGCACCAATCACAACCAACAGGTTCGCTCTCCTCTCTCAAGACGATGACAATCAAGCGAACAGTGGTGCGGAAAGTCTTTCCGATGCAACAAATTTGCCAGAACAAAAAAATATCAAATCGGTTAAGCCACCGCCAATATATGTTCAAGACGTCGAACAAATTAGCGTTCTTAGCAATGCTCTTAAAAAAATTTAATCAAACATAATTACATTTTAAAAACGCTGCAGAATAATGAGGTGCGAATACAAACAAAAGATTCTACCAGTTACTCCACAGTTATTCAGATGCTGGAAGAACGCTGCAGAATAATGAGGTGCGAATACAAACAAAAGATTTTACCAGTTACTCCACAGTTATTAAGATGCTGCAAGAGCACAGAACGAAATACTACACGTTCAAACCGAAGGAAGAACGTGGATTTAAAGTAGTGCTTAGGAATATGCACCACGCCACTGACATTAATGAAATAAAATATGAACTTCTCGACCTAGGGCATGAGGTCATATACATCCATAATGTACAACAAAAAGTCACGAACAAACCGCTTCCATTATTCTTCATTGAATTGAAAAACAAAAAAAAACAACAAAGATATTTATAACATAACCACACTGCTCTGCACAAAAATCATTTTTGAGCCACCACATTATAAACGGGAAATAAACGACATATATGAAATAAAAAATAAATAAAATAAAAAAATAGATATAAACCAAATTGATATTTCCTTAATTTCTGAAGCTAGGCTAATGAATGAATACTGACAGGTTCTCCATTCCAAATTATATCTTTTATAAAAGTGATCGTTGTTCTAGCAGGGGTGGTGGAATAGCTATTATTGTAAAAAACGATATAAGGCATACCTGCAAACACACAACAACAACAAAACCACGGGAAAGATATGTTTAAGACTGATTTAATTAAAATCTCACGCATAGAAGGTAACTACATTGTAGCTGGTGATTTGGTTTGCAGAAATCGCCAGTGGAATTGCTCCAGAGCAAAATGTTGGGGTAATACTCTCCAAGAACTGGTATCTTACGGTAGATTTTCAATACTACACCCAAAGGACCCAACTTATATACCTGCAAATCACAAATCGAAGCCTTCAACAAATTCGTCTAACTCCTTGACTGAACCCGTACTTTACAATGATCTTCCCTCTGACCACCTCAGAGTTATCACGTATTTAAAATGTAACATACCTTACACAAATAATACGTATTTACAGTGTTCGAATGCAAATTGTAAATTATACAAAAGGACCATAAACAATTTATATGGTTGATAAATTAACCTTCACTATATGATACGATTGAGCATACCGTGCCTAGGAAATCGAGTAAACAATACTGCCAAAGATTACCAACTTTTATTATAGCCCTTATCCCCAATAGGAATACCACTCAAAGACAGTGGGTTAGATATAGGCTTCCAATTCTCAAGGCCAGACTAAATCATCTAAACCGCCTTATCAAAGCTAAACTTTTTGAATTTAACAACAAAAGTTGGAATCATAAAAAAAATCCATGCTTGATCATAGTTCTAAGCCATTCTGGAACATTACTAAAGCAATCAAAAATAAAAAACACTTCGTCCCAAGCTTATATTATAATAATCAGGTGTACCCTACGAGAGACGAAAAAGTGAATATACATAGCGAAATTTTTGAACAAAACCATCATTTAACTGATTTACTCTCTAACTCAGACGTTGTTAGTCTAGTAGACGCATCACATGATGAGCTAGGAAATAATCAAGACTGTAATACTTCCAGCTTTTCCCCTCTTGAAATTCAGGACATAATTCGCTCCCTTAAAAATAAGAAAGCTCCAGGACAAGACTCCATACCAAACATGTGCAATCGAATATCTCTCTGACATATTCAACTACTCTGTCCGTATTGGTTATTTCCCACGCAAATGGAAAATGCTAGTTATAGCTACTGTAAAGCACGGTAAGCCTCCTGATACTCCTAATAGCTATCGTCCTTTTAGTTTACTGTACGGCTTCTCAAAAATTTTAAAACGCCTTATTAAGGCTAAATTAAATTCGCACATAGGAGCAAACGGTATCCTTGCGTCCGAACAGTATGGCTTCAGGACAAAACTTAGTTGTATCCAACCACTGAACCACTTAAAACGTTCGTCAAGCAGGACTTATTACTCAAAAAATCCGTTGGTATGGGGCGCTAGATGTGCAGGCTGCCTTCGATACGGTGTGGCATAAGGGCTTAATATATAAAATGAAACGCTCTCACTTCCCTTTATACCTCCTCAAAGTCATCAATAGCTTTCTCTCTGAAAGGAACTTTTAAATCTTCATGGACGGAACAAAATCAATCAACAGACAAATTGCTGCTGAAGTACCCCAGGGCTCTGTTCTAGGCCCCATTCTCTATAATATCTATATCCATGATATACCAATCTCTGCACTTGTGTCACTTCAATATTTGTTGATGACACTGCAATATACTGCTTAGATGCTAAATTCAGCACTATTAAAAATAATTTACATATTACTCTTAATAATTTACCCAATTATTTCAGACGTTCGAAAATCAAATTAAATGCCTCTAAAACGAAGGCAATATATTTTATAAACAAGCGTAAGGATTGTTTTTCTGCCAAGCTCTAGCCTTCTAGTTGACTCAAATAGCGTTCCATGAGAAAATCAGATAAAATACCTTGGTTTACACTGAGACACGAAGCTAAAATTAGTATACAGCGAAAACAATAGACAAAATTAACAAAACTAACTGCATCCTCTACCCCTTCACCATTCGTAAATCTGCCCTATCTACCCTAAATAAAATTACCATATGCAAATCAATTTTTCTTCCAATAATGCTGTATGGGTCCGTAGTGTGGGATAACTGTGCCAAGTGTCACACAAACAACCTACATATCTAATTTTCCTTGCTAAATTTAAATTTATGATCTTATGAAATTGTAATAATAATAAGGATAGATATAATTCAGAAGAAAGCCACATTGTATAGCTAAACTCTGTATAAAATAAATTTATTGTTAGCTCTAAGAACATATTAATAAACTTCTGGGAATAAAGTCAAACAAAAGACTAAAATTACCACTTAAAGTTATTATTCATTTTTTTCTTATGAAATACAAAAGATACCAATTATAAAATAACGCTAAACAAAAGAGAGTATAACAAACAAAATTCTGTTCCACGCACAGTCAACACCAATATCCTTCCAAAATATATTTTTTACCTAAAAAATCACTTTTGCTTGCTTTACACAATCAACCTCTCCGCGTTATTTTTGGCAATGATGGCAAGTATTCATAAACATCGGACATCGGAAATATCAGGGAGAAATATCGATGTTTAAAATAATTTGAACAACAACGATGTATCGATTTTACATCGATGATTCCACCAGAATTGATTGTATCCCTGTTTGTGCTGTAGATATGTTTGAAGTTGCTTGTGTAATAGGATGTTAAATTTACTAAAAACCCCGATTGAAATTGGTGACTATATTATAGTACAACGGCAAAAATATGCCAAACTTCAAAAACTTAGTAATTTCGATTCGATTTCAATATTGGGAAAAGACCAAATTGAACTAAGAAATGTTCTCAATCAACCATATGGATCAACATTCAAAATGTGCTTGAAGGAAATAAATCACCGTGCCGGGCATCGCACTCGCTACCGCCTGCATATCCTAGAACTATGTAGCGAAAAGGACTTACGAAGTATTCGGGAAGTGCTTGGAATATCTTCTAGCGGTATTGATAATCGTGATATTACTGATGACGGAGGCTCGCAATCGCTAAAAGCAGAAGAAATTAGCCAATTACGCGTTGAATACTGTGAGTCTTCAAAGATAATTGAGAAAATTGTGGAAAACTCTAAAACTTTCCACTCTAAAACTGAATATTCCCAGGAAAAGTATTTAAAAAAAAAGGAAAAGAAATATTTCGAATTTATTCAAATAAGGCAACCTTCGATTCGTTTAATGAATGAAATATTTTACCGCCAAGATGCTGCAAAGATTATGGGGATACGAGTTGACACATTATCACAAATTTTGTCCCATGCAGGGATTTGTGCCTTTGGGAACTTTTTGTTGTATGAAAGCGGCACCAATGGGCTGCTTCCTGCAGCATTACTCAACTCTATTGGCGCTGGCACAAAAGGTACTCTTGTTCATTTGCACCCTGGGAATGTTCCTCAAAAGCAAGCACTCTTAGCTCTCAAGCTTCCCTTAGAACAATTGCAACGATGTATTTCTGTAAATCTTTATTCAGTTTTGCGTGAATTACATCAAGGAAAACATAATAATGCCGAGTTAGTTGGGAATGATCTTGAAAATTCTGATGAACAGGAGCCTTTATGCAAAAAGTTAAAATTTAATATTATTGAAACGAGTACGTATATGTCTTAAATAACAGGTAATAGCCATGTATATATATATATGAGCATATTTTCAGAATCTGGTGAAAACTTCCAAGGGACTCAGAAATGGAAAGATGAAAACAGAAAAGCTGGCATAATAATGGCAAAAAGGTGCGATTCATTAGTTATCGTTGCCAAAGAACATCCACTCAACATACTTCGCCAGCTTCTGCCATTTGTTAAAGCGTCGCGACCAATTGTTATATACAGTGCCTGTAAAGAATTGCTGATGGAAGTGTATGCTGAATTGAAATCTAACTCCCAAGTTACTAATCTTCATTTGACCTCGAACTGGTTACGTATGTATCAAATATTACCCAGTCGTACTCACCCCGAAGTGAATATGAATAACAACGGTGGTTATCTACTTACGGGCTGTACTCTTAAATGATTTTAATAAGCTTAAATTAATAAAGAAGGTATCTTAGAATTTCAATACTTTTTTTTTAATTCCCACGTATTTACGAATGTGTCACTTCTTATTGCGCTAGACTTATTTCACAAACACATTTGTTTATGGCATGTACATTTGGTTGGTATTTACAATTAATTATATGTACTAGTGTTCGCTCAACGGTTGAAATTCAAGCACAATCGCAAAAATATTGAATTGTAGCATGAACCCCACGCGTCCCAGCCAGCATTTGGAAGACTTTTCATCGTAAATCGTCCAAACATAACTTCTTTTGACATTAATAATGTCGAAACTGCATGGCATGGTGTTTGGCCTTTAGTGATTTCTGAAAGATATTTGGTAGATAGCAACATTTTACAAAAACCAAATACCAAATGCAGATAACGACAAGTAAGCAATACTCGATCGCAGCGCACAAGCCGACGCACAAGACGCTACAACGCTATTTTTACAAAAAAAGGAACGAAGGCTCACAAGCCTCATGTTTGCTTTCGAGCCTAAGGGTTGTTCACAAACAGAACGTAATGATAATGAAGGAATTATCATTATTAAGAGTGAAAGGTTTGTACTTCACACATTTTGAGCAGAGCGAATGTTAAGCAAAACAATACACATGCATTACTACCTTCACGTTCACGAATCATTTTGTTTCGTAAGCGTAAGCTGAGTTGGTTTCGCTCTGCGTGCATGCTCGACTTGCTTATGCTCATTTTTTTACGAAGCGTTCATATGCCTGATTTTTGGCTTCACCACTGTTCCTTTCTGGTGCATAAGCAATAGCAAACAACCGCACAATGGGAAATTTTACCGCTTTTGATGCCGATAGGCGAAAGTGTTTAAAATAATAAAAAATAAGCATAATGTTGCATAACAGAAATGCTGATTAAATGCTGCTAACGCAAAAACCCGTACCGAAAAATCTTAATTTTTCTTTGAGTTAATTTATTAGACAAAAAGCTGTCAAATTACCCATAGTGAACCGTTATAATAAAGAATGTGAAGTAGAAGACAGCGTCGTTATTCATTTGCTTTGGAACTTGTGCAGCGAGTAGCCGAACTAATTTGTGTATTTTGTGATTTGATTTGGTGAGAAGCAATTAATAAATGTTTTTTATGGTTGTCCGTGAAATCCCACAAAACAAAATTAGCTCAACTTCAAGGAGAACAATTGAAATGCGCAACAAAAGAGAGACAGCCATCATAATTGGAAATATATATGGCAACTCTTAAGAAATTGGGCAATTAAAGGAAATATTTGTTACACCATATTAAATGAATTGCTATAAATATTAAGAGAAAACAACATTTGTGTGCCCAAAGAAGGTAGACTTTTAAAAAAAAGGTTGTGGTAGCTCGAAAACAACATTTGTGTGCCCAAAGAAGGTAGAACTTTAAAAAAAAGGTTGTGGTAGCCCGTAATATTGAGTATGGCTTTTACTGACATTATAGCATAGAAGACGCGCTTACTGACTTCTGAATTATTAACAGGTACGAACAGACTTATTCATATAGAGTTTACATTTCTTTCTTAAGAAACGATTAGAATCCAACACTGATTCTGTATATCAACAGGAATGTTGGCTGTTCAAATTATGCAGCGTAACATATTGCTGTTGGTTTGCTTGGGCTTGCATAAACAAATTGGGCGGGAGTATGATATTCAAAGAAAATAAATACACAAGAAAGACATTAAAAACAAAAATCAGAGAACACTGTCTTCTTTCTTTGATTATTTTGTTCAATGTTTTTTATTTGCAAGGTTCAAGATAATTAAGCAAATTGTGTGGTTTTCTTTAATTTATGAAATCTTTCTTTAACAAATGAAATCGAGCCATAGCATTCTTGTATTTTGCCTATATTTATTTGTATGAATGAAATGAAAATACCAGGCGGCCAGCAAAAAAAGAAGGCATGATCACAAAGCAAAATCATACACAAATATTCCGGGTGATACACACAATAAGAAACCAATACAATATTATACACGCACTATACCTACACAACACACTCAAACATTGGCTCGCATTTGATTTTTGATTTCAACTTCTTGTCGAGTCCAGCCAAATCAATTTTTATTCCCATACGCACCTCACTTCACACTTCACGACTTCTTTCCTTGGCGACAAGTAGGCGATGGCAGTAGACAAAAACACAGTTGCTAACTCGCACCAAGGGCATAGAAGAGGATCGAAAAAAGAGGAATTTATATTCCCGCACGCACCCCACTTCACATCGTAGCCAACAAGTAAATTTTCGCTTGTCGTACCAAATGTATCAGAGGTCAGGCCACGAGAGCGTGTTTCGTTGTTGAGTTCAAGTTTGCGTGCACGCAAAAAGTATACATATTCATTCTCGTAGGCATATATTTATTCTTTGTCTTCCCTTATGTTTGGCAAATAAGAAAAAAACAAATGTCACACGCTTTGTTGTTGGGCGGTCAAATGCAAAATGTATAGTTTGTCTGTATTCGCAGTAGCGCAGGTTTGATATTGCTTTCACATGGGACACTTGCAGTTGCTTGCTGTTTTATCTGTTTAGCTGGTAGTAAAGGTAGAATTAGCTGTATTCAACTTGGATTTTTGGACATGCCAAGCGCAAAATATGCATTTTAAATCAAATGTACCTATTTATTGAGTTATTTATTTCTTTATTTCTAACAGCTCGAAAGAATAATGTATTTTATTCATTAAGAGTCCCACCAAAACCAATACAAGTAGGTGGTAAGAATAGCAATAACAAAAATCATGTTCCTCATTCATAAAAAATCGGGTCAAACCTATACATGTTCCTTTTTCGATATCATTCCCACAACATAATCAATACAATCAAAATAAAAATGGGTGACGGCAATTAAAATAACCAAAACATAGGTGATATACAAAAATTCCTTTTCATGCTAATTCGCGCCATGAACATAAAATTGAGGAAAACACAGAAAGAAGGGGAAACAGCGCTTGCTTTGATTTCGCAACAGGCACCCACCTTCTAATATTTCCGTTTGCCTAGTTACTTCACTTCAGTAGTTAGCAGAATAAGGTTGCTACACAGCGGCCAGCGCTGGTTGTTCGATGTTAATAGCAGAAAAGTAACATGTTCTTATAGCTTCTACTTATTTGAAAAAAGCTCAAAAAGCCTTTGAGAGAAATGTAACCTCTATATGAATGAATACTCCTGGGTACGAATGTGATCTTATTAAACTTGATTTTAATATTGATGGCTTACCACTATCTAAAATTTCCAATAATGGTTATTCAGAGGTGCTTTTAATTGGCGTATAAGTTAACATAGACATAGTTAGCATAAACATGGTCTGGCAATAACAGGCCTTCTAGTGTTGTGCCAAATGTTATGCAGGATCACGAAGCTTGCACCTATCGGGGGACGGCCGAGGAGTTCGGAAGCGTACGCGCAACGGTTGGAGGAGCAAAGCTCCTAGGTTAAGTTAGAGTTAAGTTTTACTGTGATTCGGATTGTCAAAGCGCAAGCTTATATCATAATTGGCGCCCAACGTAAAATCAGCAACATATTATATCACGAAAGTGAAAAACTTCTTACGAAGAATTATCATAAAATCAACGAAAAATATACCATTGAAGTGAAGAATATTTAACAAAAAAAATATCATCTAAGTGCCGTTAAGAAAAAAAGAAGTTCAACTTAAGTAACGCGAAAGGAAACCGCAAATCATAAAATGTTTAAAATACAGCTAATAGTCCCGTTATTTGGTCGTAAAAATGGGGTTACCTGGAAAGTTTTCCGGGAGTTTTGAAAATTGGTACCTATATGTATTTTGATGTGCTGTTTCCGATTTTCAACTTTGCAACGTCGTATCTCTGCCGCTAATTTTTTCAAAAAGGCGGCCAAAACCAGTTTTTCGACAATATCTCCTTCCCAAAATGAAACAGGAGATAAATTCCTACATTTTCTGTTATACATTTTTTTTTGTAAAAATAAAAGAAAATAAAAAAAGGAGCTCCGCAAATTGTAGTTCAAGACGCGTTAGGCTTAAAAACTCATTTCTACACCACGTTGAGGTAGAGTTAGCTTCACGTTTTTATGTTTTTTTTTTAACCAGTAGGCTTAATCCATTGCATTGTAATTGAATACATTTGTAGTAATTTAGATTATATAAGTCATTATTATTTAACACAACGCTGCACAGGGATCTCTTCGTACCAACTGTTATAGAGGTGATTAATTCTCACATCTGCCGCTATCACTACAGACTTTTATGGCACCCAAATCCGCTTGTATCCTCCCTCACCCGTATCTCAACAAGGCGTAGACTGAAGAGGCTACACCCGCATGATCTCCCCCTAAGAAGAAATCAGCCTTCTATGTCATTGCCTTTTTGGCGCAATTAGCATAATTTTCAATCTAGTCAAATTTTTTTTAACGTCATTATTTTTTAATCCGACAAATGTGTGATGCAGTTACTGCGATAAATGTTATACTCTAATTATAAAAAAAAAAGGTAGAATTATTTAATAAGGAATAGGTAATCAGTTAATAATTAATATCTAGACCTAGAAAATGTAAAGAACCTGGCTTCCAGAAAATGATGCCTTATTTGCATGACAGTGGCAACTTCTTATATGCAAATCTTGCTATTTATATTTCCAAGATAAGCTCGATTTGAAGGAACAAAATACAACTGAAGGTAAAGAACATTTTACAGCTAAAGGATACTTTACAATAAGACGTTCCGATAAATTTTGGTGTGGTACGTGGTCAGATATGACAATTGAGCAATCATTGTTGAGGACGATAAAATGTCTTGCCGGCCTTACTCATGGCCGAGGAGTTAAGTAAAGCGTGCTTTCCAAATGGACTTTAGGAATGGTATTCCTGCACAATATTTTTAATGAAGTTGAAAAGTTTTGCAATGTAGCTTTTTCTAATTCCGAGCTGCATGTCGAAATAAGAAGTTCGCGGGTTAACCATGACAAAGACGACGTAAAAACACTGATGGATTCGTTGTGCAACCATTCACCTTTTCCAGAATTAAAGGAAATCATGTCAATAAGCGATAGTGTTATCGGAGATGAAAAAAAAAACTGTCACAGGACTCAAGAAATTGGTAGTGCTGGCATTTCTAAAATCATTGGCAGCGATTACTATACTGTAAAATTCAAACTGAATGTTCGAATAAATGGTGTTATGAATGAAGGCATCCGGAAAGAAGACGACATTGTCCAGTTTAATCCATTATTAATTTTTCACAGAATGTGCATTGCAAAAGAATCTGAAAAAGAACTTGAAAATTTCCTTACGTAAGAAACTTGCTCCGTCGCGGTGAATCGTTTTCATCCATTTGCAACAAATATGTTACCTGCGTTCGATCTACAACTATATACAAAACTATACAGCCAATGCCATTATCGTATTTGACGGATATCCGGAAGATAATGCAAACCGTAGTACCAAATATACCGAGCGATCCCGACGATCACGAAAAAATGCTTCAGTATACATACTTTTTGACGAGACAATGAGCCCAACTGTGTCAAAGTAAATTTCTAGGCAATGATGCAAACAAGAACCGTCTAATTGGAATGTTGAAAACAAAATTTAAAACTGAGAACTTTATAGCCAAACAAGTTACGGAAGAAGCTTTCATTACGTTCGGCATTTGATTACGTAATAGTTGTCGGCGAAGATGCGAATTCAAACATATATATTGTTAAACCAGGAAACATTTGGCAACAAATATACTTCATAAAATGTATTAAAGATAAAACAACCGCAGATCATACTTTATTCCTGCATGCCTTCAGTGGCTGTGATACAACATCAGCATTATTTAATCAAGGAGAAATAAAATTTATGAAGGTACTCCGAAACAACGCAGATTTAAACGAGTTAATCCAGGTGGTTAAAAATCCAAATGCAGATCCAGAGGTCATTGCTAAAGCTGGATAACGATTCCTTGTAGAATTATACATTCCTTCCTTTTAGAATTATTGTTCCTTCTAGTAATTAAAGTAATTTTAAGCGTAAGAAAAATATCTCTTTAAATAACTATAGATATGCATACTGCAAAACATCAGTATATAAAAGCAAATTTAATATTGCGTCGCCCCCACCAATTGAAGCACCAGCACAACAAAATTCGTTCCAAACATATCACCAGATTCAGCAGTGGTATGGGAATGGAAAAAATTCAGAGCAATGGGGATGGTCAAATAACAAAAACGGGCTAATTCCTGTGACCACACTCGAGCCCAAGCTCCGGAAAGTTTGTTAAAGCTTATTTCTTGCAAATGCAAAAAGAGATGTTAGAAAGCCTGTGGACGCAGAAAGGACGGGTTAAAGTGCTCCGTTATATGCACAAATTATAGTGGTAGCTGTGACAACTAGCAAGTTCCAACACAAGATAGTGACGAAGAGGAAGAAACGGAGACTTTTTCGAGCAAACGTATGATGAAATCGAGAGCGACGAAGATAGCGATGAAACTGATAATCCCATCGCTATCCCATCGAGATCTAGGAGAAATTTCGGTGTGTGACGTTTAGATCAGTACTAATGAGGATGAACTCGCAACAGCTGGTCCATCAAGAACAATGAATCGAAGAAGAATGCATTAAATTCTTAGTGATTTGTATGTGGATTAGGCCTACTACGGTTAAAAAAAAAACCCCGGTTACTCTACCTGAAGGTGGTGTGGAAATGAGTTTTTAAGCCAAGCGCGTCTTGAAGTACAATTTGCAGCACTCCTACGCCAAAACTATTAATTTAAAGAAAAAAAAGGTTAAAACATAAATTGTAAGAAATTATCTCTAGTTTCATTTTGTATATAGATGTTTTTATCGTAGAAAGAACTGAAAAAGAGATATTGTCAAAAAACTGGTTTTGGCGAGCAGCAGAGATACGATGTTAAAGTTAAAAATCGAAGGGAGCATATCAAAATCTATATAGGTACCAATTTTCAAAACTCCCGGAAAAATTTCCAGGTAATACTACCTGCTATTGATAGAAATTAGAAATAAGTGTATTTACGAACCGCCCAGCACTGAATAGATGCACGCTTCTACGGAGCCAACCGTTGCACTTACAAATGAGCGGGAGCGGACAGTTCCCTGATTTTGAATTTGTGAGTCAGTGTGTCTGCACGTAGTAAACTACGTTCAAATTAATTCAAAAACAAATTTTCCAGGTTTTTAAATTAAAATGTTGCTTCCCAAGTTTTATAGACGGCCGGAACTATTTCTCCGCATTGAGAAGTCTAGTGATCAAAGGTCCGACCTTCAAGAAACCTTGAATGCCTTAGAGCTTCACGAAGAAGAACTCAAGCTACGATGGGTGGAACTTCGGTCAGCCTTCTATACAGCAATGGCTGATATTCCCAAAGGACGCGAAGACGCTGATGAAGTGGCCGGTCGACTCCATGACCGGTATGATGAATGCTACGACGTTTACCTGAGCTGTGGAGCAGCAATTCCGCAGGCAACTACGTTGCGCATGGCGGAATCTCTAGCGCGAGGATTCAACTCGTAAACCGTGCAGGATGTAGTGCGGAGTTCAAACCTGGGCTTCAGTGTACCCCCATGCGATACGGAAATATTCGATGGGGATTATAAATCCTGGCCTACGTTTCGGGATATGTTCAAGGCCATATACATGAATAACCCTCGCCTATCACAAATAGAAAAGCTGTACCACCTAAACAAGAAGACGCGGGGCGATGCCAATAAAATTGTACGGCTGGTGCAGCTAAGAGTTGAAGATTTTGAGGTCCAATGGAGAAATTTAGCGGACCATTATGAGAACAAGCGTATTCTCATCAACGCCCAGTTGAAGACCATCTTCAAATTGAGAGCCGTCGGTGACGAGGATGGGGTGCAGTTAAAGGGGCTACAACGCCAAATCACTAACTGCATATTGGCACTGCGAGCTCATGGAATACACATTGGGAAATGGGATCCCATCCTCATATTTCTGTTTACTTCCCGCTTTCCATAATCCACTCTAGCTTTGTTGCCACAAAGCTTAACTGACAAGAGACTTCTGCCAACGTGGGAAGAGTTAAATCGGTTCCTCACCAGCCGCTTCCAGACTCTGGAAACAATGGCCCATTTGAAGGCAAAGCCCGACACAAAGGTGCAAACACCGAAGAAGGTGCAAGTCTATGCTACACAGATGCCGCCCACTGGAAGTACATGTAAGCTGTGCCAAGCCAGAGGACACCAACTGCGGACGTGCCCAAAATTCCTGGCCTTGAATATTGTGGAACGAACAACGATAATATGTATGTCGACAACAACATGTGTTGTTTGGGACGCAAGACATTCCTTCAGCCATAACCATTCGAAAGCTCAGCCGGCTTTCCACTCAGAAAATGGACAGCGAACTCTAAGAAGAGTTTAGAAGGGGTCCCCGCAGAACACTTGGTGAAAAAGACATTCTTCGATAAGTATGAGGAAGCGGTAGAAAAGATGTTTGGAATCCAATGGAACGCGTTATCAGACAATTTCTACTTCGTCACTCTCGAAATTTCCTTTCCCGTCACAAAGTGGAAGGTACTTTTCACTATTGCACGATTATTCGATCCAGCAGGATGAATAGCACCGGTGATAGTTCAGGGCAAAGTGCTGATGCAACAGCTTTGGCTAACTAATGTGAGCTGGGACGATAATCTCACGAAGCATGGTCAGAGTTTAGAGCAAATTATTCAGGAATCAACAAAATTAGGGTGCCGAGGTGGGTCATATGCGATATTCTCACCTTGGAAGACAATAGAGTTTTATGGATTCTGTGATGCCTCGGAGAAGGCCTATGCCGCAGCGCTGTACGCAAGGGTTCACGGACCGGGACCGGAGATAGAAGTAAATTTATTATCCGCAAAGACCAAGCTTGCACCTTTGAAGGTAATTTCTTTGCCGCGTCTAGAGCTATGTGAAGCGTTGCTCCTAGCAAATTTGGCAGAAACGACTGTGGCGAACATAGGAGTGACGGGCCCCCTCTATTTCTGGATCGATTCTACCATTGTGTTAGCATGGCTGAGGAAGCCCTCACACTCTTAGAAGACTTTCGTGGCCAGTCCAAAATTGACGAACTAGTTGGTGTGTGGAAGTGGGCTCATGTGGAATCATATCACAACCCAGCAGATTTGGGCAGTCGAGGGGCATCTCCCATACATTTGCACCTTCCAAATCTCTGATGGAAAGGACCTGCCTGGCTACAGAATTCGAAATCAGAATGGCCCACTGATCCGGATGAGTAGGAAACAGAACTAGAATGCCGTCGTGTTCAAAGCCATTTAGCACTCTTTCACGATTTCGAAGATTTCTTGGACCGTTTTTCATCATTTCCACGGGCCATGAGGTTCATGGCTTATGTTTTCCGGTTCGCTACGCGGGCCGGTTTGAAAGAGGGATTTGCCGGCGAAGTACTTGCGGAAGAGGACCTAGACTGGGTGAAGCGACGCTTAATCTCGTTATCTCAATGTGCGTATTATCCAGAGGGGTATCGGCGCTGTGCAGTTAAGGAACACGTAAACACAAGGAGCCCACCCTCCACATTAAGCCCATTTCTGGACGACGCAGTTTATTACGGCTGGACGCGTGACTCGCTAAATCGCCGACCCTGACGGTCAAGGACAAGGTCGGTATTCTGTGTTGTTCGAGCACGAATACTAATCAAGACGGTGATCAGCTGCTGCCGGATGTACACGATATGGAAGCAACGTCAGCAGTCACAGATAATAGCCGCTCTACCGACAACTCGAACAACATTTACGGTTACGGGCGTTGACTTTGCAGGCCCATTTGATGTGAAGTCGTATCTTGGCCGCAGGTGCAGAATCACGAAAGGTTACGCTTGCGATTTGTGTGCTTTGCCACTAAAGCAGTTCATCTTGAGCCTACGAGTGATTTATCTACCGAAACCTTTCTGGCAGGCATTCTCTCGATTTATCGCTAGGCGAGGGTGCCCTAGTGAAATACGTATGACGCGTAGTGTTATTCTTCCTTCTCAGCATTAACACTCCCTATAACTAAAAAAAAAATAAAAATAAAAAAATAACACCCCCGAATACAACTGTGCCTTCTGCCAGCATGCTGTTCGTATGTGTGGGGCCTTTCGACAAAGGGATGTCGGCCAACGAATGCGTGCGGTTCTGAGACACCACCTATGCCAAAACTGTTTGCTGCCAGGTCATCACGTTGCGCACTGCAACGTCGACACCATCTGTCGTGAGTGTGGAGGTCGCTCACTCCTTCACCAAAATAACAATACACAGACCCCCCCTCCAAGGGACAAGTGAACTGGAATTGCTAAGATTTCAGCCGGTCGATAAAGATGGGTTGTCTTCGACCGCGGCTTCCAGGTACTAATTGTGTACAAGGGCGTTAATGAAGACCGACAACCGAGGCGCGCTGAACTTAGCAGCCCCTCCGCTAAGGTCAACACAACCAAGGCAGCGAACTTTCCTGGTATCC
>JAWNKX010000457.1:0-372698 GCA_035041755.1 Cacoxenus indagator
AGGATTTGTGATCAGCGACCGAAACGGTTCTTGTCGACAGTCCAGTAATGATCGAGTATATCTTCGCTATTAAAGCGAACTTTGGGATCCGATTGCAGCATATTTACGATCAGATCGCGTACGCCGTCACCAATGTCGGACCAGTAGGAATCGGGAAAATCGTAGTCGCCGCGAATTATCGCCTCGTAGAGTGTTTGAACCTGCTTGTCAGACGAATTAAAAGGCATAAAGCCGCAGAGCATAAAATATAGTGTTATGCCGGCAGCCCACACATCGACCTAAGTGGTAGAGGAAAAAGATATTAGTAAGACATAAGAAAGAGTTGCAAATAATAGTTTTGGATTTATGTAAACCACCTTTAAGCCGTAGCCCGCTCCCAGTAACATTTCCGGCGCAATAAATGCAGGTGTGCCCAACATATTGCAAAGCGTTTCCGTTACCTCGCAAGCGCAACCAAAATCGGCCAGTTTTATTTTGGTTACGTTATAATGAGAATCCAACTCGACCTGAAAAAAAAAATAATAAAGAAAAGGTCAGTTGTGTTTGGTTCATCTTGATTTAGTGGGCAAGTTAGCTTAGATGAGTAAGTTCGTTTGTGTTAGGTTAGGTTGAAAAGCGGTTTTTATTGTGATGTATTACGAAGTCCCGTCGGGGATAATTCTTGTTATCAGTATCCTAGCGAGAGAGCCATATACGAGGGTTTGCCTTCTTGTCCAGGAAACGATATTCTGGATCTGGGGGTCATAGACTCGATTGCCGGCCTAAGAAGATATTATGGTTATGGCTGTAGCAGCAGACAAAACATTTTTGGTTGGAATATGAGTGAAGAGACTAAATTATACGGGCCAGGTCCACAGTTTGTTAGAGGAATAAATGAGAGCAATGGAAAACCGGCAATCTCAGTCCACGGCGTCGGGATATATGAGTAGACGTGCAATAATTGTGAGTAGTTCCACATATAGGTAGTTTGAGTGGATAACATTGGCCACGTAGATGCTACAATTCGAGCTCCTCGCACTCCTCCTACAAGGGCACTGGAGTTGTTTTTCTAGGCCATTTGGCCGAGGTTTAATCTTAAGTGTACTGAATCTGGATTGCAACTATCCTGTCCCCAATCTGATGGGCAGACATACTTCTCCATTAGGCTAATGACTTCTGCAGAACTGTGATAAGGCCGTAGTAACGAACAGGAGAGTCTAGCCATTTTCCAGCGCTTAGTGGAAAGGCTTAATTATCTGGGGGGCGACTTTCTCTACTTTGTAAGTGTTTTTAATGCATAAACTCCACTACAACTCCTTTATGGCATTACCATTGTGCGCCTGGGCACAATTAGCATATTGGTTTTACAACGATCAGCCAATTCACTAAGGGATATGTTATGCTCAGTAGTGGCTATGAAGTTAGTGTGATAAGAATCGAGAGACTTGAGAGTTAAAAAATGATTAACTATGATGTGACGATGAACCACCCCCCCCCCCCCCCCTATTTTTTGGGGTTGGGTTTGGCTGCCACTCACGTCAAGTGAAACATTTCTCAGGGTAAACTGTCAGCTGTAGTGCCGCTTGGTAAAGAGATTCACAGCTTTTAGTTCTCTGTACAAGTAAAAGCTTTCCTTGAAAGTGCGGTATTACCATGGGTAAGTACAATGACTGCGTCGGCTCGAAGTATCTTGGGGTGAAGAACCGATCCTTGACTAGTTGCTTCGACCTTGTAAAAGAAAGATTCCTATCCGGGACAAATATGTCGAGTTGTAGAGATTGGTGTCGAATCTTGTATCTTTCGAATTCTTGACCATCATCTTTACTTACCAATATGTTTCCGGGTTTAATGTCACGGTGTACAATACCCTTGGAATGTAAATAGCACATGGCGGATGCCAATTGCACTAATATTGTTCGTGTCTGTGGCTCCGAGATGCGTTTAGCACGACAAATCAAGTCAAATAAATCGCCGCCTGATGAAGAAAAGAAACATTTCAATAGTTACGTCTACATTGGACTCTCAACCACCAGTCATACTCACCGCTTATGTATTCCAGTACCATGTACAGAGTCGAAGGCTGATTAACATCCATAATGACTGACATTATATGTTCATGCTGGAGTTTCTTCATGACACTCGCCTCCGAATCCATATGTTCATTGCCCTTCATCTTTTTAATTATTTTTAGCACGTAAAAGTCACCCTTCTCTTTATCTCTGACCTTTAATACACGGGTGCAGACGTCTTCTTTGAGAGTCCTGACCATCTCGTATTTATCAAGTAGTAAATCCGGCAAGTCTGTAAGAACCGCTTCGACCTCGTTACCATTATGGCTGTTGCCAACGTTGGCAGCCTTCTTTCTGCTTCTATCTGGTATCTTCGGTTTCGGTCCATGGGATGTGGTGGTCGCCGTGCGCAAAGTTTTGCGTATCGCATTTATCGCTTTCTGTTCATCGGGTTCGAGTTTAAAGTCACCATCGACACACTCCGTGCCATAGATGAAGAATACATCATCTGGTCCAAAGAAGTCCGCTAATTGCTGCACGGCGTTGCCTGACAACGTGAACACCTTACGAACATAGCCCGTGTCCAGGTTAACCACCTGCGTGATCGCGGTCAGCACATGATCAAAGCTCGGACTGTTGCGTTTGTTCAAGAGTAATCGAATTATTTTACGTGGCTTTGTGCCGTTCCGAATGAGCGTCACAATGCGCGGATGAACGACCCTATCACGTTCACTCAACACATTTAGTGGACTACCATGCAGATCCCCACCGGTCAATGCCGTGCTGATCAGACCGGCTCCTTTCCTCAGTGGAGAACATCTTCGATAGGCGAAGTTGGGCAACTGTTGTGATGTCATGTTGTATTCGATCTTCTTGAAATTCTCATTGTTGCAGCAACATACATAACTCTGACCATCTTCCAGATCATCGAGTTTGGCGATCTGCAAGGGATATATATATATTATTTTAGAAGAACTCCTCAACTAACCATAGCCACCTTACCTTCTTACCGCACATGGTATATATTATTGCGATTGCACTTGGAGTTTTAACGCTCTTCGCAAAAATACGGGTGATTTCTTCTAACAGCCTCTCAAACGATCTGTAGCGCTCACGTGTTACGGGTATAGTTTGGCCTGGGTAGAAACGGTCACCATTCCGGAAGAATGTAATGCGCCGCGCTCTGCGTTTTGACGTCAGACTGACCGAGATGCGTTCCTTTGCACAACGGACTTTAGCATTGCCAATTGGCGTACCCCCGCCAGTACCCGCGTGCCCCAAGGATCTGTTTCGTGGCAACATTACAAGTTGGCCTTTCGTTGTGGTACGTTGTGCCTTGCTCTGTTGGGCAACTTCCTTTCGCTCCCTTACTGCCTTACACTCTTTTTAGCTGCACCAATGGATTATTGTGACTCGCTTTTTATCCCTTCACGTGTTTTCAGCGGTGACGAGTTTTGTTCTGTGCTTCCAGATTCATGCGTTCCCTATTTATCCTTACTAAATTTGTGTTTTTTCCTATCTTTAAATTTTGTTCTTATTTGTCACGTACAATTTTGGATTTACTAAATTCTCGTTGACGTTTTTGATACCTGTTCCCAATGACTACTACTCTCTTTCTAAACTTTCTCGTTATAATTGAAAATGTTTCCAAATTTCTGGTATACACTTTATTGTAATTCTTGAAATTCGTGAAATAAATATAAAAATGAAATTAAACCAAATGATTCCATATAATTTGAGCAGCACTGCAGGCCAACTCAATTCCCACTCATAGACTAGTGAGGGTACTCACGGAAACGCGTAAACCTACTAAACTCGTATTTGCTTAAACTATTACGCACTTCTTCGTGAGCGCCACGTTTTGTTCGCGTCGCGTAAACCAGCTGTCCTCGTAAGGACAAATGTCAGACTTTATTTTCTTTATTTCGCAACGAAACAAAATTGAAAACACGAATAAACCTACTTGCTTCATTGGGTGCGCGTCCCGTTCTTTAGCCGGCTGCTTGTTGCCTTCGATCTCATTCAAGACTTCTTAAGGTAGTCATCACAATTGCTGCGAATTCGGACACAGCACTCCAATTGTCAAGCATCGTTCCGCATATGTTATTTATAGTCGGCAGCACCCCTATGTGGTCGGCCAGGTCTCTCCCCACAGACGAACGCGACATGTTCCGGGTCTTCGATGCTCTCGTCCAAACAGAATGGATCTAGTGGGCAACCCACGTGTCTGTGAGGTCTATTGGAACTAGAGCAGCAATCACTAAAACAGCATCGTCCGATACCGTACGGAAAGCACAACAAACTCTTATTGCTCCCAACCTGTACACATTTACATCTGGTAACAACGATGGTGCGATCTTCAAAAATATATATACAAACTTATCTCTATTTGCGTATTTCTCATTTTGGTTTCACTTTTACCATATAACTGTCAATGGTGAAACCTACGAGTTTTCGTGAGTGAGGAGTGACACACACCCCTCGGCATAACCAAAGTAAACATTTTTTGATATCCATAAACGGCTATTATTAACGGTAACGGTAGCCACTGAGTCGGAGGGCGTTTTTAATTTACAGCTAGAGTGCCCAGTTTACTGTTAGTTTTAGCATGAAATATCGACAGTTTTACTGACGGATGATACATGTTTTGTCACCTACGACCATGGAACAGGTTCGTTCTTATAGATAGCTTTGTTGAAATTAAAATCACTTGCCAAGCATGACTTCTTTGATTTTCTGCAGTAGTCCACCGATCCAGATTCTATCGAAGGCATTCTATTGTTCTGCTCAAAAATATTCATTCGAATACTTTGGGGAATATTGGTAGCAGGTTTTGCTATACTGTTATATAAAATTGATTGTATGAAATCTGTATATAACGTTAATACCAAAGAGCATTAAATACATAGAGTTTACATTTGTCTCGTAGAGCTTTTGGGTATCCTGCAAATAAGCAGAACGCGAGAAAACCTGTTATCTGTTTGCTATTAACAGCGAAATACTAGCGTAGATCTTTCTGAAGTAACATAATTAGGCTGACTACTGAACGCGCTGCACGTGTTTTATATTGGCTGACTAGACTCCTCTCGCGAAATGATAGTTTTTCGTTTTATTCATCAATATGCCTACCTCATTTTATGCTTTAAATGTTTGTATTCAGTTTGACCGTCAATGCTGTAAACACCAAATTTTTTTCTTCTTTGCCGATCACAAGGAAAGACGAGAAAAGAACACAACACAAAGTAAGGATGAAGTAATTCGCTTTGCGCGATCCAGACTCGAACTTCTCGTTGTTCGCTTCTATCTACAGTGTGCATTCCTTATACAGTCAAACTTGCAAATCGCGAATCACCAAAATGCATAACAAAAGTTCGAGTTATATTCGAGGAGATAATCGAGTTATGGAAGACATATTGTATTGATTTTTAGCTATAAATTCGACTTATAGTTGTGCTTCTTTGGCTGTGCAATGAACGTGCATTCACTGTATTTGCTCTTGAAATGGATTTCGTTTTCTGCCGCCATCGAAAATTGTCATCGAGAAGTTGAAGTCAAAAATCAAAAGCGTGCCATTGTGTGGTTGACCTCGTTGTGTGGGTGTCGTGCGTGTATGAGATTGTGTTGGTATTTTATTGTCTTACTTGTGTGCGAAATTTTGTTGGGCGTCTCAGTCTAAATATTTCATGATTTTGCTTTGCGATCGAGGAGTCTTTGTTTCTGGCTGCCTGGTATATCCCTTTCATTCATATAAAGCACAATAGGCGAAATACAAGGCAGCCATGCTGATATGGGCTCGATTTCGCTTGTAGTGTAAAATATAAAGAAAGACAGTGTTTCTGCTTATTGTTTTTATTACGGTTTTTTTATTTAATTATTATTTATTTATTAGCCATGAATACATTCCCGTTTATGTGCGCCCACTTGTTTGGCACACGTACCACAATATGTTACGCTACATAAGTTGAATACACCACAGTTCTGTTGATGCGAAGAATCACTGGCAGGTTTTCTCGGTTGCTATTTAGTTGCTCCATCCATTTTTTTAGGGGAGCAACGTAATCTCTATATCAATGTGTTCTCTCTGGTTTAACCATTTAATTGACTCTTGACCGGGAAAGTGTGTTGGGGGTGGGGGTGGGGGCAGAGATAGAACAGCGAAAGTCAAAGCTACTAATTCAGTAGTAGTGTTGTTTATTTATTTAAGGTATCCACTTCATTTTAGCAGAGAATGCGTGACACCACAATGGTCAAGTCGAAAGTGGATCGATTTGATCAAGGCGTCGCCACATAAAAATTCAATAGATACGAGTACATTTCGCATACAAAAGTAATTAAATGTGAATGTGTAAGTAATTAAATAATCAATAAAAAAAATTTTTTTAAAAAATACCAACCAACCAATCAACTTACAGATTAAGATTATATAAGACATAAGTGCTAAATTTCTGTTCGACAATTTTTAGCCATATAAAATCGTATTTCACATGAAGAGACAATAAAAAAGGCACATAGTTAATTACAGGCGCTAATGAAGATACCAACTGGGGTCGTGCGTCCCGGGTCGTTCGCAAATGTTTGTGTAATTGGAAATCGTTGTAACGGTTTCTTTGACAGATCCAGGTCCGCGTTCTGGTTATGTACAGATATAAATAACATTTCATGTTGCTGCGACTGCCAACTATTGTGGTCGCACAGGATCCAGCTATCCATCCGTTTGTCCATCGGCCCATGCCCATTGAGTCGACTAGTAGGGATTGACAGCGGCCAAGCCGACACGACCGCCGGATCGCGCAAATACGGGCTCCGCGTAGCTATGTCGGTAGCCTTTGGGCATGTTAACGAGTCGCTTTTGATCGGCTCCGCTGGCGCCACCACTGCTGCTGTTGCCGCTATGCGCCTTGGGCGTTGGCGAGGCGCTGCCCAAACCGCGATCGCCATGATGCGAGCGCTGTGTCGCCACCGATGCTGATGACGAATGCGGTTTCTCGATTGTGCGCACTGTTTCTATCGCTGGCGGTGGCGTGTAGTCACGTTGGACTATGTACTCGTGCGAGCGATCACGTGCGCGGCTTTCTCGTTCGCGTGCACGGTCACGGTCACGGCGACTGCGCGACACCGATCGCTCGTAGCTTAGGTGTGGCGGCGATGTTGGTGGCTCATGGCTGTAAGGGTCACGTGAGTTGTCACGACGCACTACGTCGCGTTGACCTGCTGAGTGTAGCGACGAAGGTGGCCGTATGTCATGTCGGGTGTAGTCGCGCATGTCACGTTGCTCACGCACATCACGTCGTGTTGATGACCCATGTCGCCTGCCGCTACAGCCGCGCTCTTCGTCCCATATGTCGCAAGATCGGGTGCGTGAGCGGCCTACGGGCGTTGCTGATGGCGTTGATTTGTTGCAGTGCTCCAACTCGCCCAAAGGCACATGCCGATTCACGACTACTCCATATTCATCATCATCATCATTGCCATCCACATCGTCGTCATCACCGTCGCTCCAGTCCTCGTACCTAGCACGACCGGCGTGTTCTGTGCGCTCCAAGGAGCCACGGCCTCGGCGGCGGTGCTTCTGCTGCTGCCGCTTATAGTCACCGCCACTGTCTCGTTCATCCCCTAAATCGTAGCGACTGCTTGGCCCTTCCATTGCACGGAACTTGTTCTTAGCGTCCTTGAAGTGATCGCGTGGCGAGACGTTGCTGTGATTCGAGTGCGCGTACTCCCGTGCATACTGACCGCCACCATTCGGATGGTGCGCGGATAACTGTTTGCGTGATGCACCGGCAACGACGGCCGCGCTGGTGCCACCATTGCTGCCGACCCGCTTGAGACGTTCATCGGCGTGATGTTCACTGTCGAGCCCGTCGAAGGACTTGTAACGCATCGCGGACGACTTCATCATTTTCTCCATGCTTTGTATATAGGGAAGACTCTCGGCCTCGCGGTACGGATTGCGTTCCTTGCTACCCGAATACTGCTCACGTTTGCGCTCAGCTTCACGGGAATGGGAGCGATGTGGCGCTATGGGCGGTGCTGCTGGCTCTGCGACTGTGCGTTCGAGACGTTCACCGCCACGGCGCTCATGGCGTTCAATGCGTTCTGCCCTGCGGTGGCTCAATTCTGAGCGCTCAGGCGAATGAGCGTGCCCGCCACGATGTATGGCGGCATATTTGTTGTGACCGGCCGTCGGCGGCTGTTCGAAAGGTAGATCTGCCGGGTCCACATAACGGTGACGACTGCTTGCGCCGTAGCGTGGCAGTGGCGGTGGCGTTGGCTCCTCTGACTTTTGCTGTTGCTGTATCTGTTGCTTTTTCGTTGTGTATTCGATGAACTTCTGTTTGTCGGTCAGGTTTTCTTTGCGATAACCGGCTGATCCGGTAATTGGCAGCTGATCACTGCTGGCGGGATCTGGCTCCTCAAAGTCGTCGGAGCGATCGTAGTCGTTTTCGATAATCTTTTGAGGCTTCTTGCTGCTGTTATTGTAATGTTGTTTGTTGTGGTATTGTTCGGGGGATCCTGTGCGATCCTTGTCATGCAGAAGTTTTTTGTTGAGCAAACGATTTATTTCGTTGTATTTCTCAGTGTCGTGTAACTTGGCGTGTGTGGACGGTTCCGTCGCCTTTGTGTGGCGTTGTGCTTGCGGGGGATAGTCGTGCTTCTGGTCCGCATGTAGCACACGATTGAACTTGGTATCGAAGTCTATTGGCCGCGTAATGATCGGTTTTATGTCGTCCTCGCGTGCCCATGGCGATGATGTCACTGCTGGTGGTGCCTTCACACTGCGCTCAATGCGTTCCCGCTCGATCTGACGGGGCACGTATGGCTTAGCTGGCAAATCACGTAAATAACTGTCCTCCGGCGGTGGCACAGTGCTCTTCCGTGTATGGTGTGGTATAATCGGCGCCGAGCGCTCAAGGGATCGTTCCATTGCTATCTGTGATGGCTTCAACGCGATCACCGAGTTGTCTGCCTCGTTCGACCAGCGTTCATCATCTGACAAGAGAATTAAGACCGACATAAACCAAGGGATTATTTTGAAATCGGCTATGCCGTACACTTTTTTCGCTACGGAAATTGAGTTTGATTCAGGGGTAGGACAAATTAGGCGACTGTAATTTTCTAAGCACCTCAGTGGCCTACAGGAAGTGCCCTAGACTGCCGACAGCAAGGGACGGGGTTAATTCTTTGAGGAAGAAGTTGGCGTTGTTGTTCCTTGGCGACGTTAGATGGAACTCTCATCACCAAGGACAGGATCCATAAGTCTTGAATATTCAAATTTTAATTTAATTTAATGAAATAAATGGACTCGGTTAATTACAAAAGAGTGTCACCGGATGAGAGTTCCACATGCCACATGTATGCCCATGGATCAACAAAGTCACACTAGTAGATTACATTTTTAATAGGATATAAGAGATAAGAAGAAGTTTTTATTTTTTATATGCACTCAGAATCTATAGAGGTTTTGTTCATGGCACTAGAGAAAACTGGAGGCCACAGGTGCTTAGCTGTATGGATTTTTGGTAGTGTATGTGGTATGTACATATGCGAGTATTAAGGGCTAAGGATCTGTAAGTATAAAAAAATAATCAAATTTGTAGTTATTTACCACTTGAACTATTCAAGTCCTGCCGCTCTGGACTGGGCGCCAAGTCTGAGCCGATGCCGGAGGATCCGCGCGAGGATACCTGTTTGCTGTTGATTGCCGTTGGGTTGGTGACACCGCCGTTGTTTTCATTGGATGGTGCTGCGCCGCCCACGATGAGCGCATTGCGACAACGCCGCAACTCAATGGCGGTCAGGTTACCCTTGGACCGATGTACGGTATCGTAATCACGTGGCGGCAGCAGTAATGGGGGCCCATTACCATTTAGCTTGGCGCGCAGCTCGGCGGCAAGCGAATCGAAAAGCTCGCTACCAGTGTCACTGCCCAGCGAGGAGGGAAAACTCTTTGGGAGCGCATCGTGTCGTCGGTTCGGTTCATTGGAGGTGTGTGGTTGGTGTTGTGGGTATTGTGGCTGATTATGCGACGAGGATGGCGATGATGGAGAGAGCGCTCTATTCGTGGTTGAGTGTTCGTTGTGCGTTGACTTTACATTGTGGCCGATTGAAGACGATGACGACGATGTGGGAGTGGAGAGTGGTGGCAAAATGCCCAATCTGCAATTAATAGAAATAAAATGGTTTGTCCTCGATCAAATGACATTTTAAATGCAAAACAGAAGAGCTGAAGTGAGGTGCGCCTTCGCCGTTGACATTTTATAGAACTGGTTCTGGAAGAACACTTTAACTTCAACTTCAATGAGACACTCCCACCAAAACGAACTGTGCAACTGGCAACATTTGCCGTGGGAATCATTAGTGCTGGCTTGCGATGATGATGATGATGATGATGATGATGATGATGATGGTGATGATGATTCTGAAGTTGACGCTGCCATTACCGACAAAAATGTTGTATGCCACAGGCCGATTTAGATAACCGGAGGGGCAACGATGGGACGGGTGGCACAGACAAATGAGCAAAGCTAATGGTGCTGCTAAGTGGCTGCTGGTTTGCGGTTTCATTGCTTCCTGCTTCGAAGTGTGCTCGTTTGCCGCATCTTCAGTGCAAGTAATTAATTAAATGACTCCCCTCGCCTGGCGCAGTGTAACGGTAAGATTGCTTGCCACGAACAGTGGCGGTTGTAAGCAACAAAATACAGTTTGTTGCATAAGTTCACGCCATTGATGACGATGACAACGACGAAGATGATTGCAATCATGTGCAGATTTTATTGCTGTACATTCGCATTAGCAAAAGTGCCGTTGTGCACACGAACACTCACCTGGATTCCAGTTCCTCGAAGCGCCTCTGATTGTCCGGACGATTGATGAGTACCTGCAGCTGCATATGTAACGCCTCCGCCGTTGTTTCCGAATCGCAACGATAGGCGTGCACGTGCAACGGACACTTCGTTGCCGGATTGTAAAGGAGTAGCACACAGGCAACGATGTCATCAGTTTGCACCGAACTGGTAATGGCACTGTGTGGTATTAAATGCTTCGATGAACCCTGCAAAATACGTGTGAGTAGATGTTGCAAAGGAGAAGTTGGAGACGTTGATAGTTGGTAGTTAGTTAACCAACATCGTTTAATGTTCTCATTTTTTTGCTTTTGCTTCTTAACACACGTCGTTGTACGCACCTGCACGATTTTTATGCCTTTGTGTGAGACCTGCAGCGTCACCTTAAGCGGTTCTTGGCAATGCGATCTATCCACCAGATATGGCAGCACTGAGTTAATGACACGAGCGCCACGCAAACCTTTCGCCTCCTCAGCGCCAAGAAACCACACATAATAGGAGGCTTTCTGCACGTCACGGCGCAAACGTAATGCCATCGCGCAAAAGCAAATACCAACGCCAATGCACTCGTGCTCTCCTACTCTCTTTCGAAGCTAGTGTGTTCTTAAGCTTTTCAGTTCTTATGTTGCGTGGCTCTTTCGAGTTGTTACTTACTCTCTTCGAATGTGTACGTTGGCGTATTGATCTTGTTCTTATTGATCTTGCCGGCCGTTGTTCGTTGATGGTGTTGGCTTTGCTTGTGGGCTATAATAGGGCTATAATAGAGAAAAAGAAAAGACAAATATTCATTTGTATTGTGTTTGTTTTTTGTTTTTGTTTTTGTTTTTTCTTTTTGTTTTATGTTTTCAGCGTTTTAATTATGCATTCATTGATGGCACAAGTTAGGCACAGTTAGGTGAGAAGGGCGGGAACTAACATGAACGTGTTTAACTAATGCTAAAATATGTGACTCAATTTACATATTATATGTTCATATGTATGTACGCTGCCTCAAGCACAACAATAGCAAGACGCAGACAAAGAAGAAGCAAAGGAAGAACAATCACCGCCACAACAAATCGAAGAAAACAAGATAGAATGTGAACTTCGGCTATGGGAAATACTTAAATATAATACTACTCGCAGCCTCCTCGCGTACAGGGCAGCATTAACCATAAGGCAGTTTAGGCAGCTGCGTTGGGGCGCCGCATCGGCTAGAGGCCCCGTGAACCCAGAAGAAAAATTTTAAAATGTTTCATCAAGTGAAAATTTAATTTGAAGATTTGTATCCTCAATGACAATATTATTGCTTTTGTTATATAACATTATCATATTGAAATAAATCAGCGTTTGAAAACTATCGGTTATTTTCATTTATTTTGCTTCGACTGCTGCTTTGAAAAAAATTACAGTACACACGCACGGACAAACGGACATGGCTAAGTATGTTTATACATACATACATACATATGTACGAAGGTATTCGAAGCAGTAGTCGGCTTAGCTTAATATGCATACACTCTTTAGCAAATTTTAGGCTTCAATTTGCTCGGAATCTACTCCACTCGATGTGTGATATATCAAATGAAAGGGCTTGTTACAAGGCTCTCAAATATATTTTCCTAATAATTTTAAAATAAATAATTTTAAAATATAAATATAAATAAATAATTTTAAAATTATTTTATTTATGAAAATAGATAAAAATTACTTGTTGCTTGCTCATGCACCCTAAACGGCGGATTCAGGGCCCGCCTGAATATTTTCTGTTCCCAACCTGAAGAAATGGCTTGGTGGGAAGAGATTTGTTACCAATGAGGAGTTGAAATGTGCTTTAAATGACTATTTTGCGACTCTGGATGTTTCGCTCTATAAGCAGGGTACATATGTATATATAGAATCGCTGGAAAATGTGTATCGAACTAAAACGGGGACTGTGTATGTTGAAAAATAGAAGGCAATTTTGCCAAATTTTACTTGCTGTCTATGTTAGGCCGACTACTTGTTAACTACACTCTCTTGCATACATACATACATATATGGGATATCTGATGACTGTATCGCTGTGTTATAAACTTCAAGACAAATTTATAATCATTTTTTTTGTGTGAAAAATATAAATAGCAAAAACAAAAATAATTTTAAAAAATATGCTCAAAAAACGATCTAAAAGCTAAAATTTGTTGACCTTCTCTTTACATTTTTCAATTTAAGCGCGTCAAATTGCTATCGTTGTATTGTGTTTAAATATACATGCGTTTGTATATGTTTGTATTTTTGGGTGCACATAAATTATAGAAAAATTAACAACAACATATACAATGCCATGGTCAACTGCAAAACAACAACAAAAAGAATTAAACGAATGAAATTGTGCAGAAAAAATATGAAAAATGTTGGTTTTTACTGAAAGTCTGAACGCACAACTTTTTATTTTAGAATAGCTCACGTTGACCTTAGCCGTCACTGTTATTGTTGTTGTTGTTGTTGGTGTACATGAAGGTGCGGTTTAGCTTTATTATTTTTGTTTTTTTGTTTGGTCAGCGTTTTCATTTGACGGAAATGCGAACATCAAAATAAGCAAAACCGAAACTGAGTCACGTTAAATCAAATCAAATCAAGACAAACCAAGCCAAGTATGCCAGCAAAGGCACACACTCACACACAAGCATACATGCTTACTCAATCACGCACGCACGCCCAAAACAGAGTCAGAACTCTGCAGTAAAGCGCACGCGCCCAACGAGCGCCAATATTCTGAGCGTTGTGGTTCTTCAGCTATGCGGGTGGGTGCCGGGCAGTGCAAAGTAGTGAACGTCTGTGTGCGTGTGATCTTGGGCAAAGAACCGTTCACTGAAAACTGTGTTTTTATTGTGTTCTTTTAGTTTTTTATTGTTTTTTATTGTTGTCGTTTTTGTCAGTTGGCCTGGCTCAGTCCGGTCCCGCACGCGAATCGTGCTTAGCATACAAAAAAAAAAAAAAAAAAATAGTAAACAGTTGGCTAAGTTGCTGATGTTGGCGGTTTAGTGGTGGTTTAGTGCGGTAAGGCCGGTGAGGTGGTATACTTAACATGCAAACAAAAGTACACTAACACTCATACACATGACCAAGTCTAGTTGGCTGCGTCGTGTGCGTTTTCTCACACCTTCTGTAATTACACTCAAGCCCGATTTCAATAGGATAACCCAACCAACACAAACATTCAAGAACCTCACTGATGCCTACACAGCGCAGGCACAGAGTTCTCATTCAAATTTTATAGATTCTTCTGAACTGTTGTTTACTGAAAGTAAATGCAGTCTGTTCTATTTTGTTATGCAATTTGTGAGTAACTTACCCCCTTTTTCTTTACTATACTGATATTGTGTTCCTTGTCATTCACTATTTACTCTCTATTTATTCATTATGCAAAAATGTTCCTTGAAGACAAAACAACGTTTGCCGGGTCTAGTATGTTTGTTTGTTTGTTTGACTTTTATGGACGCCGAAACCGCTGTACCGAATTTTATGAAATTTTCAGGGAATCTCTATGATAGCCTTTAGATGGTTATAGCGGTGAATTTTGTTCCGAAAAAATCATCGCATTCGCTAAATATTTAGGCTGACTCAATTTTCAGATGCTTCTTAAAGTGTAAAAATACAAATGAAACACAAAACCAAAGCAGCATCTGATATTTATGATTTATGACTGTACATAGTCGAAATATGCAAATAATATATACATACATATATATATACTAGCAGGCCTCGGCGCATTGCTGCCTTCTGCGCTCTGTCTACTGCTTCCATTTTCTCTTTGATCTTTCAGTGTTTGAATTTTTGGGTGGCATTTCGTACTCTTAATTTATTTTTTTTTTTCACTCGAATATTTGAACATTTCGATTTTGTACAGTTTGAGCAGCACTGCCGGCAAACTCAATTCTTAGAGGCTCCTTTGTTTTTGCGTTTTATTTGTATACATACAACTTGAGCAGCATAGCGAATTCGACTATTTTTTCGTTTCAAACTTAGCCACAAACATGCTCCATGATGATATCTGCCAAATGTACCAATTTTCATGGTGCTCAGCCAAACGGTGTCGAATTCAATAGGGCTCAAACAGACAGACAGACAAACAAACATCCTTTTATATATATATAGATATGATAGGCCCCTTTACCACAACATCTAATCAAATCTAATGTAGACTAAGCTAATATATACATGTAAAGACGGAGTGAATTGTTTTGAAATTTCGACTTCGGATATCTGAGCGACTAGTCTTGATGAAGAAATAGAGATCAATAGAGATTCGTTAACGAGACTTGTTTGAATCGTAGCAGGTAAGAGCATACTGCGAGAAGTTTGGAGCTTTTGGTCGGCTGGGAAACTTCCAAGTTTCGAATAAAAACTTAGCTGTTGATTTGTTTAACGGTTAATCAGTAAGCCCGGTCTTGGGTGCTCACTAACGCGTTCATTCTCACACATACACACCACCCGCGTAGTTCGTTTGCATGGTGAATTAAATATTTCAACGCTCTGATGTTTTGTGTGAGAGCGCCCGAAGAGAAACGCGAATAAATGAAAGAAGGCAAACTTTTCCGCGCATCAGACACACGCATATGTATATACATGCATATATATAAATATACGTAAAAAAGAGGAAATATCAAATTTTGCAAAAGAAAAGTAACAACAAAAACAACAAGGCAACTAGGAAAAAAACGAAAAGTGACTGATTAATTGCAAGATCAAAGCATCTTGTACTTCGAAAAATTTCACTTGCGAAAAGCAGAGAGAAAGAAACAACAATAATAAGAAATAATAATAGTGAAATAAGACAATGGCAAAGAAGCTGCCATTGCAACCATTGCAGTAAGCAGTGCAGGTGCGCCACATCAGGTGCGTCCATATAAAGTGCGTGCACATACATACATAAGTGTCTGTCTGCATGTCTGATTGTCTGGTTGTCTGGTTGGTTGTCTGGTTGATTGTCTTAACCGCATTAAGTCAAAAGCAGTAGATATAAAAAGCATGATTAATGAAAGAAAGATACATAGGCGGCGAGTGGTAGAAGAAGAAGAAGAAGAAGCAGAAAAAGCAGCAAAAATGAAGTCAACACTTAATGATTTAATTTTATTTTCATTTCATTTCGTAGCACTTTCACGCTACGCCGTGCCACCAAGCCATGCTGTGCCACCAACATGCCGCCCTCTTGCCAGACCATCCCGCCACGCTAAACAATTCCACCGACGACTACCGGCTGGCTACGTGCCAACCAGCAGCAAAACTACAACACGCAGCAACAACAATACAGCAACACAATCAACACATATACACGCCCAAAGTAAGATGCTCGATCAATATCGGTTTGTGTCGCCGCATGCACTTGGAAGAATGGCATAAATGCTACAGAAGACGCGGCAGCCAAGGCAACTTAACTTGTTGCTATTGCAGTGGTTTTGTTGCATTACAGTAGTTTCGTTGTTTCGTTGTTTCGTTGTTGGCGAGCTGCTGTTGCGCTCACAACATGTTGCCGACCTTAATGATGATTACCCCACTTTTACCGCACGCTTTTTTGAAAATCAAAAGCGGTTTTAACGCGTTTTTCGAGCGCGCCCAGACTTTAATGACTTCGATGACTGCGATGACTGCAACTTGTAGTAGTGATTGGCTTGGCTTGGCTTGGCTTGGCTTGGCTTGGCTTGGCTTGACTTGGCTTGGATTGGATTGGATTCGATTGGATTGAATCGCCAAGAGAACTACTAAAAAAGTATGTTTCTCTATGCATCTAACCAATGAACTATCTACGTATCTGCCTTGGCTTTCGTTTCTCTTATTTTTTATTTTTTAATTTTTTAATTTTTAAATTATTTTTTTTTTTAGTTTTGTTTCCTTTCTTTTCATGGATGGCTCTTTCATTTTGGAACTGGAATCCAATATGTATGAAACATAAATTATATTGCAATTTAAAAACCTGTAAACGTGCTTAGCCGGTTAGAGAATGCCGGGACTGTGGCTTGTTGATGCTAAGCAATTTGTTGCAGTAGAGTTTGTTGCAACATTTTGACTCACAAAGATGCATGCTTACTATGCGACCGAGTACTATGACTGCAGCAAACCGAACCGGCAGAGTGTCGTCTGACAAGACTGTGGCCAAGCTGTTTTGGTACAGGTTAGCTTAGCTGCTGATAGGTTTCTAGGCTGATTATTTGTGTGGCAAAAAAAAATATAAAAATAATAATAATAATAATAATAATAATAATAAAGAAACTAAAAAATAACGAACAACAAAAACATTTTGTTGTAACCAAAACGAATTTCACCAAAAATTGTTTTTGATTAATTTTCTGTTTTTGATTTGGTTTGCTGCAATTCGCTTGAAATTTTTGTCAAATCGCAAGGCAACGGCTTGTCAACTTGTCCGTTCGTCTGCTTGTTTGGCGCTGCACTAAACGCGTTGCAAGCTTTGGATTATGTTCAACTTGCATTGACAGCATTATTATTTTTAATTTTTGCTACATTGTATGCATGTACATATATAAGCAATTTTTTGTTTTGTTTTTGTTTTCTTTTTGCAAGCTCAAAAGAGAAATTTCACATCAAGTCAGCAGGTTAGTAAAGATTTTGAGTAGATGTACAAACACACACAGCGACGGGGAGCGAGTGTTAACAAGTAATATAGAAAAATGGGTGAAATTTTGCGTAGTTTGGAAAATGCACTTCGATTTATGCGGCGATTTCGAATCGCTTGAACACTAAAGCAAAACTCGTTACCAGGGTGGACACGGTATCCGTTGATTTGCATGCCCGATTGTCTCATGCACTTTTAGTGGTTTAGTGGCGAAAAGCGAAAAGCGACAAGTGAAATTGAGAGATTTCATTTTCACCAAACTTGCGCCAAAATATAAGCAGTTTTTGAGGACTTTTTGCAATGAGCGCGAGCAAGTTCATACAAAAACCTATTCGTTTTATGCGATAAGTTATTATATTTTTTTGCTAATAAAAAAGCAAGTGTTTAAACGGCCAATTCAATTTTTGATAACTAAAGATTGTCTCTTCTGTGGCCTTCGTCGACCTATAATTAGTAAAGGTTTTCACAGAGCGTTGTATACACTTGATGGATGTCAGTTTTTTCCACATCTGCAATCAATGGCAGAACGTTAAGTTTTTCATTTCAGCATATTTCGCAATTGTCACCTGTGATTGAGTGTCTCTGTGTCGTTATTCATGCACCCATTAATGATCTTGAAAATGGTTAAAGCTTACCGTTAAAATTACATTGATTAGATTGGTTACAAACAGACAAGGCGTTAAAACACACTAAACGGGACTCACTAGTCCTAGTGTACTTGTCATCGATAGCTCTAACTGCAAATTATAAGAAATCCAAAAAATTGTTGTATTAGGTACGCTGCAATATTTGTCACTGATTATTTTAATGAGCGCCACAAGTTGTCTAATTGGTTAATTCATAATTTTTCTTTGTGCATAGAATTGTAATTGCAGCATAAAAGCTTTCGAAGCAATGCGCAAAAGACAACTCAAGCACTCCTCTACTCTCTGCGTGGAGTGGCGCTTTCACTGTGAGTGGGTAATGTGTGTAAGTCTCAGATTGTCAATAATTAATTCAGTCATATACAAAGTAAAAAAAGGTAATAAGTAAATAAAATAACGAAAATATGTTAAGAGAAAGAGCTACCTGGGCGAAGTGAAAGTGTGTCTAAAATTGTTTGCTCATTATTATCGATTGTATTGTATAAGCTCAATCCAAGGCTCAAGCAACAACTTATGAGGTTGTTGATAGTTCGCATCAGATTGCGAGCAACTCATTCAACTGTAGCCAGTGTTGTGCAAGTGCAGAACGCAGCCGAGCACAAGTCGTGCGCAACGCAATGCAATGAAACACGGCCTAATTACCGTTAGACCATGGCGTCATCAACGTCAACTCATTAAGCGCCCACGCCGAATTTCCCAAATGCATGCGGCGACAATTTTCAATTACGGTTTTTGTTTAACCTTCAGAAAGTCAAAGCGAAACAATGAAAATGACTTTTACGGAATGCCAATGGGTGGGCAATTGCGCAAAACGGTGCTGCAAAGTTGCACTGTTGCCAAGCCCAGTGTCTAGTATTGTTGTGCTATCGCTCTCTCCCTGCATATATATATATATGTATGTATGTATGTATATATGCTCGTATATAACGCTCACTGCCACCCGCCAACGTTTTCATCGTGCAAGTCAACTCCATCGATTAACTTGGCTGTGTCTTGACCGATTTTATGATCTGATCTGATCTGATCTGATGTGATGTGATGTGATGCCATTTGATTTGGCTAAGCTTGGCTTGGCTTGGCTTGGCTTGGTCTGGCGCGGCTTGGCTTGCCTTTGCTACAAGCTCATGTTTGAGATTGTGTTTAATTTTAATATTGACGCGAATTTTTTTTATTAATTTTTTTTTTTTGTATTCGACTTGTTTGTTTGCTTTCGACTTTGCATTTGACTTGTCCATTGAGGTCTGCGGTGTTTTCTGGTTGGGTCTTTGGCTCGCTTGTCACATTTCATGATCGTTATATCGCACGCTTGCTCACTCGCCAGGGGCAATAGACTCAATTAAACTGTGTATCGTCTCGTCTGTCTGTATGTTTGGTTATATGTGTGTGTTTCAGACATTTGCATGCGGTAGGTGAAAGTGTGCGTTGCTCGAAACTAAAATTTCATTACTGAATAAACTCGTTGGCCAAGACATGAAAAAATCACGCACTACAAACGTGTCTCAATTGACAATTTACGATTAGAATGCTACTGATATGATAGAGCCCATAGAAATGGGTGCAAATTAAATGGCGTTTGTCGAGCGAAAAATTATTTTTAACCTCTTTTAATGTACTCACACGCGTAGAGTCGTGAGATATTAAAAAAGAGTAACATTTTTTATTATTTCAGCTGATCGATATTCATGTGAAGAAATAAAGGTTGGAAAAAATAAAAATATATATATATATATATATAAATAAAAAAAAAGGAGAAATGACATTGCCTGGTTACAGCGCGGCATTTTCTTGCCAATGTAGATAAAGTTGGGCGAACAGGAGGAATTCTATACCAACATCCTGATTTTAAAATGCAATAAGTCAGATGCTCTACACTGCAGAACATCAGCTCGGACTGTGTTTCAAAGAAATGTGTTCGGCGAAGTATCATAGACAAGAGTATACATCGGATTTTCGCGGTTATAGGGTCTTGTCATACACATTATAAATTGCAGTTCCTATAAATAAGACTATCTTCGAATTATAATTACTAAAAAATTGCCTGTGCAGATATCTTTAATTAACTTTCTCAAATATAATAACCTTTAACATATTTACAAAATCATTACAAAGCAGCAAGTTGCAATGATTTTGACTCTACTAATAATAATAACATTCATAGATTCTTATGGCAGGCTCTAAACTAGAAGCAGCTGGTGGCCGGCGTATCAGAAAATATATTAAACGAACTACTATAGACATTACTCGCCTTTCGAGTGGGGATGTACCCGTATTTTGCTGGGAATGCGCTTCTATGTAATGTATACTGATGAGTGCGAATATGGAAAGTTCTGAGTTAAAGTTAACAAAGCAACACACTTGACGATCGCTTTATGACTGTAGAGATCGGGCATCTGCCAAAAATTAAACAAAAAAAAAACACAATTTTATGAGAAATTCGACCTGTTTGGGCGCTGTCTCAGTTATACTGCTGCACAAGGTAAAAATAAATTTAAAAAAAAAAAAGATAATAATAAATTAGAAGAAGGAAAAAACGACGCTGAAAACCAACCTTAGAATTTGCTGTTTGATTTCTTGTTTGAGCTTCGATAACAGCTTTTGGCAAGTGGCCCAAAAGAATGCCAAGCCATTTGAGCCAGCTTGACTGCTTGGGCTTTGCTGGGTTGTAATAAAGAAAAAAAAAATAATAATAATACAAATAATAATAAATAAGACGAAGGTGTAGAAGAAGAAGAAAACGCTTGAAACCGGTTCTAAACTTGCCACACACTCACTGTCTCTCTCTCTCTCTCTCTCTCTCTCGCTCCCGAGCTCTCTTTCAATCGCTTGCTATGTGTGTCGATATCGCTTTTTTTGTGTTGCTCTTGCTGTATGCATCGCCCACTTATGCCAAACCGCAAGACATTCGAATTTTTGTTGTTGTTCATTTTCCTGTTGTTGATGTTGTTTGTTGGCTGCACACAGAGTTTGCACCTGTGTGTGCTAGCTTCATTGTATGTGCGTACATTTTTTCACAGTGGCAACGTTAAAGACAACAACAACAACAAGAATAACAACTGCAACCAAAAACAATGCAACGAAAAAATGCCAATTCACTTTTCATTGTTTTTTGCAAATATATATATATATATATATATGTGGATATAATAATAGTAGTAATAATTATAATTATAATATGTATTAGAAATACTAAAAGAGCGAAAATAATTCATGAAAAGAAATAATAATGAAATGGCTATAATGAATGATAAGCGATATGCCAACAACAACATTCAATAAAAAAATGTCCATGCTTACTAGCTTTGTTGTGTTGTGTTGCGTTGTGTCGTTGCGTTTGCTTATTTGTCCGCTTGTCTGTCTGTCTGTCAGTCCATCTATCTATCTATCAGTTCACCTGTATGGTGCAGTTGTCATGCAATTTTGCATTTCGCACTCTGATAGACAACAATGCAAATAGTATATATATATATATATATATATATATATATGTATCTAACAAACTCACATTTCGCTGCCGCTGATTTCCGTCTATCTCGTTTTGTCTTCGACTTAAGCTATTCACGGCTCGCTTACCCGCACTCATCCATTTATTTACTCTCTCACTCTCCCATTCTCTCACTCACTCTGTCACACTAAGCGCTGAGCGTGGTTTTTACCTATAAAAAATAACAGAAAAAAAAATGTTGCGAAAAATTAATAAAATATTTTGATGTGCCGTCATTCAAGCATTCTTCCAGTCGACCGTGCCCAAATGTAACTGCCTCACAACACACGCCACACACCACAACATACGCCAAACTATTATACAAACCACTGTCAAAGCTCTATTGCTGCTGCTGCTGCTGCTGCTGCGATATGACTTGTTGCATGTTTAGACGCTTCGAAGACGCTTTGTTCGTAATTGTGGCATTTGCAAAATGAACACGAAAGAGAAAAAGATTGTTTTTTTGTTGTTGTTGCTTTTGTTTATTTCACAACGTTGCAATAGCAACAGCAGCGGCAGCAGCTGTAATAGCAAAGTATAGAAGAAGCCAAAGACTAGGCAACAACAGCAACAACAACAACAACAATGTGAAAAATTTCATGCTGGAAAAGCTCGAAGCAGTTATCTTGAAAATTGCATCGCGAAACGTGACAGATTTTACCTAAAACAAGAAGAAGAAGAAGAAGAAGAAGAAGAAAAAAACGAAGCTAAAAACAGCGCCAACCAAAGCAAAACATCAAATTACACGCACACATAGAGACAAATTTACAACGAGATATGGGTATACAAGTAAATATGCCTGCCCTCAAACCGTGAGATACTCACAGCAAATGTGTGTGGGAGTGAGAGTGGTAACGACTGACTGCGGGTGAAAGGGCATAATAATGAAACAACAGACCCGTGACACAAATGCAACGCTGCATTTTTTTATGCACCGAGAGCAGGTCAATCGAACATGTTTGTTTTTGTTGTATGAAAATTTGTTTTTTTTTTTTCAAGGTTGTTTAGATTTTAAATTATTTCGATACGATTTAGATTTAATAAAATATATATATATATATATATTATTTTTCTTTGATAAGTAAAGGAATGTTATGCAACGCATTAAACTGCATAACACATTTGTCGGCTTACATATAAATAATGACGTCTCAGCCTAAGTTGATGACTGTGAAGCGCCGTTAAGGCAATGACTGAGAAGGCTATTGATTCCTTCTAAGGGCGCGATCATACGGGTGTAGCACTCAAAACAACTACTTCGAAAGACATCCACTATCCTGCAGGATTTTAATGATAAAAATATGAGTATATGAGCAGTATATGATCGATAGTTAGACTACGAGCTGCACAAACAAGTAATGCCCGGAAATTTGAATTTCTAGATTTAAAATCCGAGTTGGGCATATCATACAGCAATGAAAATAAAATATAAAATAATGAACACATGATCATAAAATCAGCTGTTTTTTTCGTATGCGCTATTACCAACAACTAACAAGACTACATAAATGCAGCGCTGTAGGAAAAACGACAGTAGTACGTTGTCGTAGTCAACAATTCCTTGGCATGATACTCAAAAATAGTGCTTAAATAAATTATTATATTTTCACAATTGGCGAATTTATCTGAAGCTTTTTTAAAAAGTTGTACACGCTTTCTTGTTCATAAATAAGCGTGAGCGCAATTTTTTTTCGCTTTATTTTAGATTTTTATTTTTTTTTTGCCAATCAATTTTGTGCCGTAATTAGCTTTAATTAAGAGAAAGACCAACTAAATTCGTTGAGTGTTACGAGCAGCAGAGGAAAACAAGTTCTTTTTGCCCACTTTTTACATGCCTTATATAAGCTTCAGCTATATGCTTGTAATGTGTAATCTGTAACCAAATCTTTATACAAGATTTTCAACCACTTCAAAACCTCAGATTAAATTGAAACTTTGCACAACTATCAAGGACCGATGACAATACAATAATTTGACAACTTTGTGCCTATGACCTAACCAGGATCAGCAGAATTAAATGAAAATGACTAAATTCACTAGCGCCTAAACTGGCGCCTAAGTGAGCAAGTGAACAACTGAGTAATGTGAAAAAAAGAAAGCAGTGAACATGAAGTACCATGAAAGTGGTAGAGTCATAAGCACACAACAACTCGGAGCAGGTAGAACATTTCATAACACGTCCACGTTGGAATAAGGTAGTACAATAAGTGACGGGTAACAAGAGTGGCGAACAAAAGATCATTCGGTGCGCAATAACCGTTAACTCTTTCTGACAGAGATTCAAGTGTAAAAATTAAGTGTTCTGCATTGTCCACTTTCCTGCCATTGCTTCAATCATGCTTAAATTGTCAATTGAAATAGTCAGTTAACTGCTTAGTCCTTCGACTTCGACTTTATTCCCACAGCTGTCGATTTGTTTTAATTGCTGCCCACTCAAAACATGTTGAGTTGAAAAGTTTAATTGCATTAATTTATTTATAAATACGTTGCGCCAAGGTTGAAACCCTTACAACGCCATTCGCTGCCCTAAAAGTGGCAATAAGCTAAAGCCATTGAATGCTGCCAGCATGAATAGTGTAGTTTACGCGTTATTGCTAACTGTCTATATCTAAAACAAAAACAAAAAAATAAAAAAAACAAAAAAAACCTTTATCGGACAAGAAAACGCAATTAACCATGACTAAATCGAAGTTGCACGAGTAATGCTCGCCACATGGCAGACGAACTTGTTCGCTTTCTTTTGGCAGTTTGTAGCAATAAGCGTACAAGTACACGTACTCCGCATGGACATACACTTGTCCATTGAAAATGAACAAAATCATTGTTTGCTGCAATGCACAACTTCCACTTCCACTGCCGCAACCGCCAAGTGTAGTCTATAGGGCTACTCGATACGAAAGCGTGAAGGTGCCACGACCTTCAAAAGCAAAAGTACAAAAATGAGGCACAAAGAAATAGAAGAAAACAAAAAAATAAGATAAAATTCGATAAAATAATGCAATTAACTCGCACTCGAAAAATATAAATTGTTTTTAATGAAAATGCATGCCACGAAGTCAAACCCAGATAAAAGGCGCTCCAGCGCCGTCTCTGAGTCTGCTGACAATTGATTGCATGTTGTTGTTGTTTTTTCTATTATTTTTTTTTATATTCATTTCGATATATTTGACTCGTATATTTTTTATATTTTGATTTCGATTTCAATTTTTCAAGCTATCTGAATTAAGCGCTAGTCGCCGTACATGATTTATTGGCCAATTGCAACGACTTCGTCATAAACAAATTGTACGTTATCTTGTACAAAAAAGTCATTGCACGAGTTGAGCTATTTTCATAACACCGGCACTGTGAATATATTGAGATTCTTGGAAAAGTTGCTCTGAAAATCTTTTATTTCTTTGAAAATGCTATTCCAGAATTCACATAAGCTACTCTAATGCTACATAAAATAATTATATTGTATATAGTAAAATTAGTCATTTTCATTTAATCCTGATAATATTGTATTGTCATCGGTCCTCGATAGTTGTGCAAAGTTTCAGTTTAATGTGACGTTTTGAAGTGGCTGAAAATCTCGTTCAAAGATTTGGTTACACATTACAAACATACAGGTCAGTCAAGCTTATATAAATCATGTAAAAAGTGCTACTAATTTGTCAAATCCAGTGAAGCTCTATTATAGAAATTTAATGAAAAGAGAAAAATCTATATAGAAAAGATTTCTCTAGCAGGATAAAGATTCTGCTGGAGCGTTGGCATAATTCAACAGACTTTCTCTGCGTCACATAAACACGGCAACATAAAATCACGGTGGAGTGTAGTGTTTCTTACTTACATTGGCAGGCATAGATTTTCTTATTATTATAGGCAGCAATGTTTGCACAAATTTGGATATGATATCAACAGATGGCAACAAAAATTTGCTCATAAATTAGTAACATCATTAAGTATGGCATTGCAAAGGCGCGAATCATTAACCAATATTGAAAAGATAACAATGTAGGCTTCAAGCTATGAAACTTAGCTAGCCCGGGATTCCAAGCCTACTCTCGTGAAATAATATTTATTTTATTTTATTTTTTTTTATATAACAAAGCAACTATGCTTTATCAAATATTTTCCATTGTTCTTGAAACTCTTGCCAGCTTTCGGGTACAAATATAATAATGACCTTGTAGTAGGGTTTCTGATAAAAACAACTGCCACAGTAGTACCGTTTTGCAGTCGTTTAGATCATTGCGCTCGTTTCTTCCTACAGCGCTTCATTTAGTCTTGTTAGTTTTTGACAATAGGGTTTTGAAGTTATCGTTTGCCCAGGTTGGCGAAGCTTATAATGCAGTGGACTCTTGCAATGCCACCACCAAATGCACAGCAACTAGGCAGGCTCAGCTTGTTTAGACCCTGACCTTTTTCGCACATTATTGACGTACATTGCCCATTTTTCATTGCCAGTTATGAAATTGAACAGAAGAGGTTTCAAAGCATTATGTTTCAGTAACATTTCGCAAACTGTTCAATAAGATTTTTTTTTTCTGTCGACTTGTGTGTACTTGTACCCAAACATCCAGGTTTTTTTTTTTGCATAGCCAGCCTTTTTTAAATATTTTAAAAGTGTCGTATGGTGTATGTCAAGATCCTTATCGATGTCACGAGTACTTAGTGTCGATCATTCTTCACTTTTTCAATACTTTTGTACACTTTTTCGGTCGACATCGAAATATCCCCAACGAATCCCCAAGTTGTGCACAAATTCGTAGTAGTGAATTTTCTCTGTTTCAGTCCTAAAACATCTATTTCTACGCCAAGATTGTCAGCTTTTCATTGCCGTAAGTACGGATTAATATTTACAGAAATATCACTTTTTAAATGTAATAATTCCTGGTTTCGGAAGTTACAGTTACTCCACAGAACTGTTACCTGTATGTTCCTACTTTTAATCTATGTATGAGGGACAGCTAGCAATGAATGTATCTATACATTAAGCGTTTTTCGTCAATAAGTATTTGAAGCTGACTCGTTAAATGCCAAAGTTCATTGAAACAAGTGTTGTCATCTAAAACATCAAACACCGACTGTGCGGGTAATCATCATTAAAATTCCCAAAAAAATAATAAAAAAAAATTAAAACCAGAAATAAGCAATTTTATGTAGAAAAAATGATGTCGTAAAGTTGTTGATGAGATTTTTGTATTAACTAATTACGGAATTTAGTTAAAAATATTTTTACATCCCTTTTATGCGACTGTACATTGAAGAATACACAAAGCAGTCGCAGTGTTGCTTTTAAAGCGGCGACGAAATTGCTTAACGTTGAGGAGCAAAGTTAAAAGTCGAACCGACAGTTATGACATTGCCTGAATATTTGGTGTGAGCAGTTTCTAAAGAGTAGTATATTTATCTATCGATTAGAGTCTATCTATCTATCTATTAGAGTACAGCATGGGTTCACAATAAATCAAAACAAATAATTTTTCGCTCTAACGAATCGTGTGCTAGACGCACACTATCAATAAGGCACACTGTCTGTATGACGCCTTTACCAAACAACTCGTGTGCGGTTGAGTCTCAATGAGTTAGTTGAGCGCGTTAAACACGTCAGTGTGTTGTGATAGAATGATAGAATATATATGGCATAGCAAAATCAGAGAGCACGCACAAACTGTTAGTCTCATAGAAGAAAGTGCAAAAGCAAAATTTAATTTGAATTATGTGTAAAACTTATCCATTACCAGGCAAACAGAAAGCAGCAACAAGGAACAATTCAAAATTGGCTTGGCTCGGCTCGTCAAGAATAATTTTGTACGGTTTTGCTTTCTGAGCTAAAATTCTTTGTTTCTGGCCGCCTCCTGTATTTTCATTTCATTTATATAATTATATTTATATAAATATACACATCGACACTGTAAGTAACGTAATCATATGCAGTTTGAAAGCAGTGTGAGAACAACACATACGAAATGACACAAGTCGCACAACTCATTTGGTTCGACTTAAGGCCTCATCAAATCAAACGAGTCAAAAGGAATTGAATAATTTGTTTTAGTATTTTCTTCTTCTTAGTTGTACATAAAAACCCTCTTGGGTCTCAGCCTCAGATACATAATATCACTTCGTCATATCAAGATTTGCCAGTGCCTCAGTCGTCTTGCAGATTGTTGACTTGAATTAATTTGAACTCAAGCAGGGCTCTACTATCTACTTATCTTTCTATATATCTATCTATCTATCTACCTAACTATCAATCTGTCTATCTATCAATCAATCAATCAATCAATCTATCTATCTATCTATCTATCAATCCTATCTATTAATCCTTTTATCTATTTTATCTAGTTATCTATATACCTATCTATCAATCTATACGAACTATCAATCCAACTATCTATCTATAGATCTATTTATATTTCTATCTATCTATCAATCTATTTATATTTCTATCTATGTATATAGATATATATCCACCTATCCACCAATCTATCAATATATCAATCTATCGTTCTATTAAACTATCAATCTATCAATCTTTTTATTGATCTATCTATTTATTTATCTATCTTTCTATCTTTCTATATATAAATCTATTTATCTCTTAAATTATGTATGAGCAAATATTTCAGTTAGATCGGTGTTATTATGAAATATTTATTTACTACTTTATCGAAATCATAGCTCCAAAGAACCAGGTTCGCACTACGCACCTAAGCCTATTACAAAATTTTATAGATAATTTTATATAATAGATTGCTTGAGAAGTTGCACTTGAGATTGGCTAAGTTTGACTTACAAATCGAACTTTGATGCTTAATTATGTAAAACCATAACTCAGCGGTCAAGCTGAAATCAAGCACAACAACAACAACAATAACAACCTTGAAGTTGAATAATTACTACACACTGTCTTCATCTTCTTCTTCTGTATTAGAGTTGGCATTGTTTAATAATGAAAATGAAACCGTAACCAAGAGCGAAACCAAAAACCGCATTAAAATTTTGGCTTTTACTTTTTAGCGTGGCGCCGACGCCGTACTCCTTCTTTTTTTATTTTTAATGAATTGTGGGACTTTTTTCCTCGCTTCTTTTGCCATTTACTTGAATTGTGTGTCTTGCCTTATCCAGTCTATATTTTCTTATTATGTATTATTTTGTATACCATACTTCTACCGAATTAATTGCACGAGTTACCCAAAAAGTTGTGGCGATACACCGAAAAATGTGCGAAACTTGTTTTTCACATTTCCAGTATTCGAGACAAAGATGATGGCGGCGTAATGAAGACAGCTAACGAAGGGGCAGGGGCAATGATAACGGCAGCGGCTACGAGACGTGGTCAATGTGCGTCGGCCACTTGACTTGCGTGGAAAGCACGGCAATGGCGTTGACAACAACAACAACAACAACAACGACGTCGACGACGACGACGATAAGGTGAAATAATTATATACTAACAGAAGATACTCGTAAATGTCGCATGACAATAATGATGGAATGATGTTGTGCTGCGTTGTTGTTGACAACAAAGGCAACTTTTTTTAACTGTTAACTGTTGTTGTTGTTTTTTTTTTTGTTGGTGTTGTTGTTGTTGTTGAGTAAAAGTGAAAAGTCTTTACGCGCCCAAAAAGCACTTTCAGTTGTTGTATGTGCCAATCAGCATTGCGAAAGCGTGTGCGTGTGCATGTATGCGTCAGCGTGTGTCATACACACACAAACACACTGGGAGAAATTCAGTCGGCTTTGCTTATAAATTTTCATATAAGATAATCGCATATTCTTTCCATTCGACATGCGACATACGACATTCGATATGTTGAACAGGTGCCGCTACTTCTTTTCATTTGAGAGTAGTGTGCACATTTCATTTTGAACTTAAACTAATTCAGAATAACATATCACAAGCACAAGCACAAGCACCTGCTAAGTGGGAAAAAAGTATGCGCCCACAGCACCAAAATCGCTGGTGTATCGTATCGGCAACAAAGCCGCTAGTTGAAAGCCAAAAGTTGCTTTTGTTGTCAGTCAGTCAGCATTCACGATGGCGGAAGCCAAACGACGGCGGGCAAACGGTGAAAGTTGAAACGAAATTGAACAATAATGAAAACGAAGCTTTTGTTGTTGTTGTTGTTGTTGCTGTTTTTGTTTCTGCTTCTGTTGTTGGTGCAGGTGGTAACAGCACTTAAGGTGGGGCTCTTTGAAATTCTACGCCACCAAATCGAATTCAAGTAGCACAAGAAAAACATGTATTCGCTAGTGAACGAGTTGAGTCGCTAGTGACTATGGCGAAATGAAGCTCTCAATATTTTTAAGCTAAACTCAATCAAATCAATTGTTGTCAGTTACATTATGAAGTTTGGACTCTAAGCTAAGAAGTAAGTAAGTGCAAAAGGTTGTAGTTAGTGTTGTTGTTGTATGTAAAAATGTTATATTCGTTTGTTCAAAATGACTAAACTCTGTAGGATATTTAGCGATTTCTCTGAAGTTTTGCAACAACCTTATCATGGCTACCCCGCGTGTTTTTATAAAGAGAAAAACGATTTTTAAATAAATAAATGAATCATTAATTAATAAGTAACTCTTAATGATCATCGCAGTAGATGATAAGTATTTTTCACATTAATGTTTTTCAATTTTAGCTTGCATAAGAATCTTAACGACAGTTCTGACTAATTAAATTCAAAAAATTTCAATTTCAATTTCAAATTTCAACATTCATTTCCAAGCACAGATGGCTTCAAATCAGTTTAGCGTTATATAGGGTTTTCCAATAAGAGTGTCCCAACTTGTTTTTTTCTAAATAAAACGCAAACGGCCTGAATTTTAGCAAAATGTTATTAGCAAGTGAAAGCGAAATTGATTCAATTAGTAATGAATGGCATATGAAGCGTTCAAATGGCCGCCATAGCATATTTATTTAACAAAATTCCTAAGCGAGTATAAAGTTTTAGGCAGACTTTTTTATTTGTTTCGATAAACACTTAAATGTTCAGTACTGTGCGCTACGAACCGCTGTGCTTCTGAGGCTGAGCCACAGCAGCGCGTCGTTCGAATGAAAATGAAAATATTGGGTCCACATTGAGCGCTAATATTGCAAAGGTGACCATCCTGTTTATAAGCTGTTGTTGCTGTTATTGACAACAAAAATTAAATATCTTGTGATCTATGCCAGAAAATGTCCTCTGAACAAACTGTGTTGCAATGGCATATTGTTCATGATAGCTAAGACCACTGCGCTGTTCATAGCTAAGGGACAGATAATTTTTACAGTCATTGGAAAGAGAACTTCGGTTAACATAGACATACCTACGTATAAATATTAATAAACATTTTTCTCTCAAATGTATACTATGTAGACTCATCACGTTAGTACGGCTAAACTTATTTGGCTAGTTCTTTTCTTTTGTTGTGTTCCTTTTTGTGTGGGCAAGGCTTGTATGCAAAGAAATATTGAGATAACGCTCCCCCCGGAAGATGTTTTTTTGTCCAAAATATCAACTTCGATAGAAGAAGCATAGAAGAACAAGAACGTTTGGCTGATTTGTACATTTCTCTTTGTTGGTCCCGACTACTTCTGAGAACACCCTCGTATATAGAAATCGAAAATTATTAAAAATCTTTAAGTTCAGAAGCAATAATAAAAGAATTAATATCAGTATCAGTGCAAATGGCTGGCAAACAGCCGGGTAATTCTTTGGATTTGACATTTATCAACACTAAAAAAAGCTGCTTTCCATTCAGTCAACGGTTTAAAGGTGTTAAGAGGTCTGCACAGACGTTTACATGCTACCATACGAATTGAGTAAAAATTCGATTTCAAACCGCTTCAACTCCTCAGTGTCATTGCTAGACAAAAAAGGAAGAGTTTTTTTGTGGCGTATTGTGAGCGGCGATGATAAGTGGATCTACTATAATAATTCCAAGCGCAAAAAGTCATCGGGTAACCCAGGAGAGCCAGCCACATCGCTACCGAAGCCGAATATTCATGCTCATAAGGTCATCCCATGCGCATATGCTGGGATGAACAAGGTGCAGTGTATTACGAACTTCTGAAGCCCAACGAAACTGCTAATGTAGATGAATATCAACATCAGTTGAACCAATTGAATAACGCATTATTGCTAGGAAGGCCAGCAATACCGAGCAAGAAACGCAAGGTCATTCTGTTGCATGACATGAAGAATAGACTGTTGGAGCTCGAATGGGAAGTTCTGTCACACGACATTGAAATCTTGTTTATGTTTAAGGAACGGCCACTGTGCATACAATAAATAATTCAGTAATTCTGTAAGACCCATTGCAACTATATAGCTCATTTAGTTATTGGACGACCCTCTTTTGTAAGTACACTCCTTAATGCAGCCAACTTTCTTTCGACTTGAGATTTTAAAAGTTTTGACTAAATTGAACACAATTATAAAACAAGGAACACGAAACTCGAGCGTTGCGAGCCAAAAAGCACGGTCCAAAAAGGGACATCTCAAAGAATGCCACATCAGATGGTCGATAGTCGAGTTCAGTGTGGCCATTGGCCTATTTTGTTCGACAAAACACTTCGTTGCAGGTTCCTAAACTGCACAGGTGTAGCTTTAGGCTTTCATAAAAGAAGCAATTGCTTCAAAAACTTTCATTCAAATTGAATTGCAACTACATTGGAAAAAGCTAATCAAAAAGGTGAAGACACGTTTCTTCGCCGTTTTATTTTTACTTTTCTACCAAAAAAAAAAAACAACTCACGTCAAAATCGAAGATGTCAAAATGTTCCTACCAATCCATTCAATCTGTTCGGACCGATTCCGGCCAAGTTACAGCGTATGACAGAGAGAAGTCGCCCTGAAATATTTCCGAGCATACACAGATACAGACAGACAGACTGCAGGCTAGACAAACTGGCATGGATAAAATCACACAGCTTGTCTATATCTATATATAGACTATATATCTATAGTCTGCGATGTCGCCTTCACTGCGTTACAAACTTCATGACAAAGCTGCACTGCATACGTTGCATGTGGGGTATAAGCAAATCAAAAGCAAAGCAATTTTGCGGTACCGAACGCTGAGAATGTCTATCGCTGAATTTTCGGTGTTGGTTACCATTTAGCCAATTTCGGCGGTGACTTCGATTTCGATGACGACAACGTAGCGACTTTGAATTTGTTGTTGTTTTGTGGTTACTCTGCTGCCGCGGTGTTTGGAGTTGTGGTTGTTTAAGTGTCGTTGAAGAGCAAGAGGAAGGAAGAGTTAGACAGAAGCACTTGCTACAAGAAACACACACATACACACACACATAAACACATGCTATTGCATATACAGAAATTGGTTTGCGGCTTTGTGTGTGCTCTCTGTGTGCCGTTACAAAGCCTAAGCAGAAAATTAAGAAAAAACGAAGAGAACTAACAATGGCAAACAGTCGTTGCGTTAGTAGTGCGAGCGAGAGGTGGAAGCAAGCAGCACGCATTAAAAGAATCTGGAGCGTCAAAAGAATACGCAATTAAAGCTGAATTTAATGCCTCAGAGAGCGGCAACAATGTTCTTCGACTCGACTCGACTCGACTCGGATCGGCTGCGCTCCGAATGGTTTGTGGCTTGGCTTAGCTTGGCTTCGTTAGCGCTGCGCCACGAAGCGATGCTTTGCCTGCTCTAACGTAACCAATTGGATTGGACTCGTTTTGTTTTTGTTTTCATTTCGATTTTTCTTTTTCGATTTTCGCGTTGCCACACTACAATTGTTGACATTTATATTTTGTTCATTTATTTTAATGTTACCAATGTTACTAATATTCCTTTTAAACAGTTTTTCTTACCTTGCCTTGCCTTGAAATAGCAGCAACAATTTTGTTTGCTTCTCCTGATGCTTTCGTGCTCTGCTTCTTTTATACAATTTTTTTAATATTTTGTTTTGCAAAATTCGAATGAAAGCAAGAAAATCAACAAGAAAATTGCAAATGATCGATTCACCACAAAAATTAATTTTTTTCGCAAACAAAATACAGAAATATGTTTCTGCAAAGGATTGTATTCCACTCACAGCGCGAATAAGAAAAAAATACCCAATATAAGGCGAAACACGATATTAATGTTTAAATGCAATTGAAAAAAAAAAAAAAACAAATCTCGTTTTTAGTATGTTTTCCTTGTAACTCCGAACTCTTTCTGGCGTTTTTTATGTGATCCTTTTTTTTTGGTCAGGACGTGCGCACGCGTAAATGCACCGCATTGGTCGAGTGTTTGAATTCGTCTGTGCGCTGGTGAGCAAGGCAAGTGACAAAGAAGTGGTTATGAACAAAGAGCATTTATTGTTATATACAATATACGCTCTTTGGTTATCCATATTTAAATAGTGTTGGTAAGAGAGCGAGAGAGACACAGTAAGCTTGAAAATGAATAACATGTTAACTGCGTTTTGTACAGCTGTATTTCAATGGATACATTGGACCAAAGCGTATTAATTCATGAATTAATTCATGAATAAGTTCTCTCTGCATTGGACGCTTTAAATAAGCCATGTTTAAGGTTGTGCGCTCTTCGAAAGAGCAAGTATAAGACCCGAGTTATTCGAACAAGCGTAGCACCGGAATTATTTGTTTTATAACACTTTATTAATAACATTTAAATGATTGCGTTCTATAAGTTTGCTTTAAAATCCAAAGTCTTCAAAAATATGGAATACATTGTTCTATGTGTAAAGTATTATTTATGAATATGCATATGTATGTGTGTTTATAAATGGAAAGTCAGAGACAAATGTTTCACTGCATCCTTAAACATTTTAACAAAAATATGACTACAGTAGACTCGCGCTAACTTTAACACCAAAAAACCAAGTCTGTTCAAGTTATCGCGGTCTTCAAGTTACTGGATATATGCTTAACTTAATAAGCATCTAACAGTTTAATTAGAGAAATAATTTACTAGCAGGGATCTGGCGCGTTGCCACCTTCGCGTGCATCTCGCTTTTTGGATGTTTCAACAGCTCTGCGCTCTGTCTACTGCTGCGATTTTCGCGTTGATCTTCCAGTGTTTGGCTTTTTGTTTGGCATTTCGTATTCTGTACTATTTGGATTTTTTTTTTTCATTAGAAAATTTGAATCTTTGGACTTTGTACAAATTGAGCAGCACTGCCGGCAAACGAAATTTTCGGATTCTGCTTTGTTTTTGTGTTTTATTTGTATATGTACAGTTTGAGAAGCATCCGACAATTGATTTGGTCTAAATATTTAGCGAATTCGAAATTTTTTTCGCACCAAAATTCACAGTAACTCTCCAAAAGCTTTTATAGAGATTCCCTGAAAATTGCATCAAAACATCAAGTGCAAAACATTGGAAAAATTTTGCTCCCCACTGTATATATTGCGTATTGATACTTGTATAGTTGTTCACAACATTTTTAAAGTCGAATTTTTAGGGCGTATTTAAACTTTTGTGTCTGACTGTAAAAGCGTAGTAGCTGCTTTTGCAAGAGAACACTCAAAAGAGTCAAAGAGCGACTTTTTGTTTCACAGAAACCAGTTCTATTCAGTGCGCTTTTTTCTCTTTGAGCCAACTCAACTTTCGCTCTTGCCCACGTACAACTCAACAGGGCGAGACTGTCAGAATGGGCGAGCGCATTGAAACACTTGCTATTTGAAAATCGAATGCACGTTTGAGAACATAGGACGGCAGACAAAGCATATTTTTAGGTCTTCCGACCGGATTTCATTTTGACCCTTGGTCTCTGCGGCGCGCCGCACTGTTCAGCGTGCTCTTAGCCAAATATTATTGTTGTAAAGGTCTTGGAAGTAAAAAATTAAGAAGTTTGGATGGCATTCAAGAAGCGATCAACAGAGCACGAAGCTATCGAATATTACCAGTTTGGCCAGGTTTTTTCATTTGATTATTATTTTTTTTAAATATTTTTTTTACTGCCCTTGCTGCTGTTGTTGTTGTCGGCGATTGCCAACAACGGAAGCATTTTCTTGCAGCATTCGATTGTTAATACTGATATAACATATTATGGCATGGAATGAAATTAAATAATTCAAAGCGAATCCAATGAATCGTTGCAGTTTTGTTGCGCTGCTAATTCTCCTTTCACAACACCCGGCTGTTATCTTCCGGGTCTTCTGAGTTGATTGGTATCGATAACAACCGACAACTTCTGTGGTCACATGCCAAATCGCATCCGCATGAAAATCAAAGAAAATAATGAAAACTTTGTCGCTATTAAAAAGCGGCATTTAAACAATAATAAAGCGAAAAGTAATAAATATAAAATAAAAAAAATATTATTAAATAAAAAAAGTTTAAAAGTAATAAGAAAATAAAAATAAAATAAAAATTAGAGAGCAAAAAAGTGTCAACTGCGGCTAAGCTGCAGTTGTAATACTTTGCACTTTGCATGGCCATGTCAGCCAACGTGTGCACGTGCTTAAGCACACAACAATACTACAATATTGATCTGACTTATGTTTAAGATGCAGCGCATTAGCAAGCTGTCAATGCAAAAAGTCACGGTAATTACTAATATCGTTTTTAAAGGGGCGCTGCCCCAGGCTGTTTCTGACAAATTTATAACATATTTATAGTATTTATTTGTATACCCTGCGCGCTCACCATCGCTGTGTTACGAACTTCATCACAAAGTTGATGCGCTGTTCCATGTGCGCTGAGTATTAAAAAGTTATTTGCCGTATTAATTGCAAAATTATGTCATCGTTTGACGCGACTGCTCATTTCGTTGTTGTTGTTTTATATTTGTGTCGTGCTTATTGCTGCTTCATTGGCGTTTGCTGAGCTGTTATTCGCACGAATACCCTACCAATAAGAAGCGTGCAATTTTCGTTTCCTTTTCATTTTTATATAATTTAATGGATCTGCCGTTCTAAGCCGCGAATGTGTGATGCAATTTTGTGCGCTTAATTTTTTAATTTTATATGAGATTTTTTCATATTATTCGCTCAAAATACACTGTCCATATAGAACATCAACACAACACACAACTGCAGCCTGCCATGCTTCAATGCGTAGCGATTTTATTTAAAGTACAAAAAAAAAAAAAAAGAAGCAGTTGAAGAAGAAGCAGAGAGACCATTGAGCTGTAACTAAGTACCATGTCAGTGCTGATTGAAATCTGTAAGTTGATGTAAATTTTTTCGATTTGAAATTGTACACATTTTTTGCTCAAGTCTGGCAGCGCCAATCAACAGCCAAGTGGTTGTAGTCTGCGTATGTGACGCTTTCAAAATGTTAGCATATACACAAACCGGCGCAGCACAGTGGCGCATTCGAAGTGCACGAATGCGCGCGTTTTCGCTATTATTTCGGGCGCGACGTGAATATATAATTTCGATACGAATATATACAAATTTTGAATAAACTTCGATATCCATGGGATTTGTGTATTGTGTAATGGGGCTAAAGCAATTTCAGTAGTTCAATTTGAATGTGGCATATTCGGTAGTACCAAGTTATCAACTTGACTGCAAGTCATCCTAGCGTTAAATGAAGCGATATGCAAGAATCAGAATTGCTCTGCTTGAAGCAAGCGTCACGTGGGCAAGTTTTAAGGTTCGCTTGTTCGCTTTAATCTCTGGTTGGTTTGGCCCTGTGACTTAACATCATATTTTGTTCAGCCGTTGACTGGCTTCAATTTGGTGACTACAAACTTTAGAGGAAATTACCAGTTAGATTTCAGTTATACGTCATCCAATTAAGCGATTCGGCGTCACACATTTCTCCTAAGAAAGCTTCAAGAATCGCACCTGTGAAAGCTCAAACCAACCGCAAGCTTTCAGCAAAGGGTTAGGTTATATCACTGCTAGAAGAGGCTTTTGGCATGCATTCGACAAATATAAAATGGGTTTGTTTCGCCCTTTGGCGGCCGCCCGCTGCGTTGGATAAACGAAAACCGAAAACGAAATAATACATGCTATGCCGTTTAGAAGACGCTGGCATCCTTGCGCGATGTGGCTCTCGACAGATTTGAATGAATTGCTTTAAGAGTGTAGAACATACTAATTAAAGCAGCGACGTGCTGCTCGGAAACAGGTTCTCAGAGCAACGCCTTTTGAAAAATGCCCTGGCGATTCATTCATAAATTGCAGCAGCGCGTCCAGCCAACGAAGCTACCGCGGGCGCATGAACAGACGTGCCTCTATGAGAGCGCCTGATAGCAAGCAATCGGCTTATCGGCGACTTAAGCTGTGTAAATCAACCATGGGAAAAGAAAGGTTCACGTTGCCAATAAAGATGATGATGATGATGACTATGACGATGACGTTGACGTTGACGTTGACGATGCCGATATACTTGTGAATGTGATTGTGGCTGTATTTGTGTGGGTGTGACCGAGCTGAGGAAGCAAGACCATGGCTGAAAGATGCGTTGCAGTTAAATAAGGCCAAAAGTTATGAACAACTTTTGGTATTTGCCCAGTCGATGGGACGTAGAATGGTAGAATGGCGTTGTTGGGAGTTAGTTGAGCCAACAACTGATAAAATAAACAGACGCAGAATTGCCATGCCCACCCACTCCTATACACCCACCAGCAACTCCGCCCAGCAACAACTTTGCCTGTGGGTGGGTGTAGCCTGAGAAGTTCAGTTCACTTTTGGGGCTCGAGTCTGCGAGCTATTCTTGTCTGCTGCTGCTGTTGCTCAGGCGGATGCTTCGTTCTCAGCGCTTCTACTGCTGCGTTTTTTAGTTTTATTTTTAATTTTTAATTTTTTTTTTATTTTTTAGTTTTTTGTTCTCATGCAACAGAAGGTTGCAGAAGTCATGTGGGCGTAGAGATTTAAGCACGCCTCTGAAGCACATTTCGAACAAGTTGCGTCGCGACAGGACTGGATGGCACAGCGCAGTTCAGCGCAGCTCAGATGAATTGTGTTCCTTAGATGAGATCAGTAAGAAAATAATAGCAAAAGAAAAATGAAAAAAATTATATGAAAAATTGCGAGAGAACGCTTTACAAAGTTGCATGAGAGTTTGCGCGCATCAAACTCACAATTACCGGCCTGCAAAAATTATAAATAAGATAAAATGAAAAATAACATAAAAATTAAAAATACAAAAATTAAATAAATATAAATAAATTTACAAAAAAAAAATAAAAATAAAGAGAAATTAAAATAAGTAGCAATGCAAAATGTGGCAGCCAAATTTGGAAACGTGCAGGAATATTTTTTGTGAATGGATTTGTGAATTACGCCAAAAATTTGTTCGTGCGCAACGCCGTCCCTTTGAATAAATTAAAATATGATTTTACTATGCGAAGCGAAAATATTTTCATACGCCGCGTTGTGCGCGCCACATTGCGCACGGCACATACACACCAAAAATATTCACGAAAAACTTTTTCCTGCGCTTTAGAAAGCAAATATATATATATATTTCAATATTAAAAATACAAAAAAAAAAATTAAAAAAATAACTTTATACAAAAAAAGCGCAGCTAATAAATTTCATATGCTATTCTTGTAATACCTTTCACACTCAAATACCCTAGCACGAATTATGCTGTTATCTGGCGGCTATGCAAACCATTAATTCTATAATTAAACATTTATCTCGTCACTTCACTAGTCAGAAAATATCTGAGCTGTGAATGTGCGCTTATTAACAAATCTATCTATATATACATATATAAATATTTTACACTCAAATGTATGAAGCCTCATCACGTGAGCACGGCTCAACGTATTTGGCTAAGTTTTTGTTGTTGTGTTCCTTATTTTGAGCGCAAGGTTTGTATGCAAAAAAATATTAAGGAAACGCTTCGGAAGATGTTTTATTGTTCGTTTTAATTTTTGTGCAAAATATTAATTTCGATAGAAGCAGCGTTGCGTTTTGCCTGATTTGTATGTTTCTGTGCTGTGCTGTGCTTCTTCTTCATTTCGTTGTTTGTGTTTTTGTGAGTTATTTGCAAAAAGCGTGTAAGCGAATATTTGCGAAGACGGCTATGAATACACAGCACTAGTGAAGGCGGGGCGCGCCGCAAACAACTGAATAAAAACGCTTTCAGGCGGTTATGTAAAAACTTGTATCTTAAGTATCGTTAATTAAATATTATATAACAGTTATTGATGCACTACAATAAAAATAAGAATTTTATTCAAAGTGAACAGAATTGAATTTGTCTCCAATGTTGGGCTTGTCAGAACTTATAAGAACCAAATTTAAAAGCGTACATAATTATTATTACCATATGCCGATTCATCAGATCTGTTGTCGCCGCCGATATTAAGAAATAAAAAAATAAATGAAGAAGGCGTGATATTTTCTCCCATCATCGACCGAATCTCAGTCAGCCAGTGGAATACGCGTCACCAGGCTTAGGCCTGTTAATGGTTGTAGGGTGCGGCTCTCCGTAAGAGAGATATTCGAGTCAAAGGAAGCGCGCACCGCGACCCGAGAAGATATTTTGTACCCTATACCCTAATTAAGACAATAGAGCCTCTACTTTTTAAATAAAGGCCAGAATCGGTTCTTTGTCGAAGAGTTCCTGTTCAGAAGAGGAAGTTCAGACGTAGTCTGATACTCGCACAGGAGGTGAAGATTTGTTTCTACGTCTTCTACACAGTCTACACTCTGGGGCGAGTAACAAACATAGTTTATGCAGCTGTTAATTTAGGCGCTGGTAATCAGTCTTAAGTCTGATCTACTAAGTTGTAAAGTTGAAGCGGTGTTTCCGGGCAGATACGCAATTTGGCTTGATCGCTGCTTAGCTATCGGAAAAGATAGATATATTTTGTCGGCTTGGTCCCTTTGCCAGGAGGTTGCGCGCACAGACATATATATGGCGTGGATCTACTGTCGCTGATATTGCTGGCTTCGTTATTCTCTAGGCCATTAAGATTTCGCTTAAATTATTCAGTTTTTGCCATATACTATACTCTATATATACGGTTGGAGAGTGAGGTTTTATCCAATATGTTTTCTAAGTTATATCTGGAGCATTTGCTCGTAATCGTATGACCAGCTAATGGCTCAACTAAGTTACAAGCTAGACAATATCTGTCTATACTAATATCTGTGTTGTCTTTGTCACCACTGTGTTACTACTGACGTCATAACGAATTCATGGCGAAATGAAAGTTGTTTAATGAAGTTGTTCGAAGCGGTGCTGCGTGCTGCTGTTTCGGGGTTGCAGATGGCAGCGGCTGAAGTAATGGCGCTAAAAAGTCACGTGTTTGGTGCCACTTGCTCAGCGCAGCCCAACGCCTCTATGCACCGAGTGAACTTCAATGCAGCATTTCTTCAACACCTACACCATCGCCATCGCCATCGCCACCAGCAGCACAATTGCTTTTGTTCTATTAACTCGCTTCGTTTACCACGGGCAGTGATTCATTTGCACATTCTTTCGCTGTCTCTCTCTCTCTCCCCCTCGCACTTGTACTTTCGCTCGTTACGTTTGCTCCTACGCCTCAAAGGCTTTGCTTTTGTTCTGCACATAAGCGTTCAAAGCAAAAGCGCCGCTTTCGTTACATTCTTCTTGTTCTTACTCTTACTCTTTTTCTTATTCTTATTCTTATTCTTATTCTTATTCATATTCTTTGTTTTCACAACTCCGTTGGGGCTTATGCGCTTCGAGCTTTGCGCTTATCGCTCGTTGCTCGTCGCTCGTCGCTCACCAACACAAGCTTCTTCTTTAGTGGCTGCCCTACGCCTGAGCCTGACGAAGTGCATGCAAAACTTTTTGCCTCTGACAAACGAACGAACTTTAACATTTTTTGACAGTTGCGCGTATAAATCTTGAAATGTTTTAATTTGTTCGCGAATCGATTTTGGTGCAGTCCAACGCAGCGTACCGCAACGTAGCGCATTTCAGCTCGTTCCAGCCGTTGCGACCACTCACCGTTGCTCACCGCTTGCTGTTCACTGCTCGCTGCTCGCTGCTCATCATTTCGCTGCCAGCCGCGAGCAAATCTCGCTTCTTCCTTCTGCGCTTTGCTTCGTTTCGCTTCACTCGCACTTGTCCGTTCAGTTGTTCACTTGCGTTCGTTTGTTCAACTCAAGTTAACGCAACTCAGCTCTCTCTGCTTACCTCATTCCACTTCACCGTAACAACAAACAATTCAACGCAACGCAACGCAACTCAACGCAACTGAACTGAACTCATCTCATTCACAGATTCAACGCGGGCTGCCGCCACAAAATTCTGTTGGCGACTTTTCGCAGTCGTTTGCGTATGATGATTTATGAATGACATTTCAACTTTTGTTTTTGTGTGGCTCTGTGTGTGTTTTTGTTTTTGTTTTTGTTTTTGTTTTTTTTCTTTCTTCTTCCATTTCTTTCGTTTTTTTTTTCAGTTCTGCCCGGCTGGCTATCAACCGTGCAAGTGCTGTGCGAAAGCGTTTCCTCGTTGCCACTTGGCAGCAGAACGCGAAAATTAGCCAAAGGAGTTACAAATCAAAAGCAACCAAAAGTTTGTCCAGCGGCGTGAGTCGTGCCGTGCCGAGGGGAGCTACTCGCACTACACGGTACTCTTGTAATAAATGCGCGCCGCTGTGTCGTTTGCGTATTTACCTTTTAACTTATATTCCGGCCATTTTTCATTCGGCAATTCCTACAACGTGCCAGTGACGACCATTGTGACGACGCGTATGTCCTCAGCCAAATATTCTCATTCGCATTCTCATTCTCACATGAATCGAGCTCTGTGCGTAGCTGTCGCCAAACTCTCTGTGTTCTGTGTTCTGTATTATTTGTTTGTGTGTGTGTGTGCGCGCCATTTTTTCAACATGCTGATTTTGTTCTTGCCTTTGTTGTAGTTTTTTTAATATTTTTTTTTTATCCCGTCATTTCTCAGTTTGTCTTCCTCTGTCTGCCTGGCTCATTGTCAGCCTGTCGTTCAGTATGTTCATTTCTCGTTGCTCTCGGCAATTGTAGATTGAGTACTTTGCAAAAATCCGTGGCATTTTCAAGTCCTTTTTTATGGCGCATTCTGGTGTTGGCCTCAGACACACAACACACACACACACACACACACACACAAACACACCCATATACATAGAAAATCGCTTTGACTTGGCATGCAGCATGCCAATGTGTTGCACATTGGTTGGCCGTGCCTCGCCTGGCCACGGCATCTCTGTTGAGACTTATCATCGTGACGTGCATAAAATATGGTTACAAAGTTTTCTTTGGGATACGCGTACGAATCGCGCATGGGAAAGTTTTTATTGAGCTATCGCAATGGCATTTTACACAGAGTTGCTATTTCGAAATGTTGGCTAGCTGCCTGCTTCCCGTGAAATCGCTGCGTGCATAGTTGTGCTAAATAGTATGAATAATTGGATGTTTTGTGTAGGTTACTCAAAAGAAAGATAGATAGATACACTAATAGCTAGTTAGAAAAGGACTGCAACGACTCCAACTTGAACACCGTATCACTAACGTGTTGCAGCGACTATGCATACATTCATGGGGGTCCTTAGAAACAATTGATAGATTAATATATTAAAAGATAGATTGTTAACTATATAGTTGCTTTATCCTATTAAGTGCATATACAGGCTGATTCTATTCTCCTCTATTTTATCACATGTTTGTGAAGCGTTGATAGCCTGATACTTTTTTTTACCTATTATTTGCTACATTGTTTCGGGTTCTTGACACATTGAAACAGCAAGCTTTTTGCACTTGCAGTGGCCGCCGGTAGCTCAAGCTATGAACCTTGTCTTTGTTCGGTGCTTAAGAATTGCGTTTTGAAAGCTAAAAATTCATTGTTTAACTTACTCTGCTCTTGTAGCGCATGGCGGATACTGTCACAATTTTGAAACAAATTTTCGACAAGCCAATTCGATTTTTGCTCTCCTCTCCTTATCCACTCCTTTTGGAAGCTCGTCAATCTTTTAAATACCCGAGATATTTGCTGGTACCAATTATCGAATGGCTTGTTTGATAAGTTGGCCTGTACTTGGTACACTCTCATTTATTTGCTTCTTGATAAATTCAGCCGTATAATCTCGACTACCTACCTATAGTCAGACTTTACTTATTATTTTAAACATTCAAGTTGACACTGTAACGCTTACCTAGTAGCGGCTTTAAAGTTTGGATGAGTATCTATACTATTATATAAAATTGATTACATGAGCATTGTATGTAACGCTTTGGCGCAAAATATACTGAACCGATTTAAATAATTTTTCTTCTAAAACAACACATTTACGCTATAGAAGAGACTTGCATACTTTGTTTTTTTGAGTTTTTAAAGGAAAACATTGTTTTTTTGCATAACATTAACTATTGCAAGACCAAGCACAAAATGTTTCGTCCGTTCTTGAATTTTCTACTTTTGTTTTATTGTTGTATTGAGCACACACAAGAGTATCGCTTACTCCGTTTTCTACTTTTTGTATATATTTTAAACTATGAGTAGCTATATGAAAGCATGGCAACGCCTGGTGGAACAGCACAAGTATTGTATAAACTTCTCACCCAAAGAGGGTCAGAGTGTGGCTTTTTATCTGTATATGATTTTGGGAAAGATGCCACACGGCTAGCTGAATGGATAAATGCCTAACTCTGCACGTTAGACCAAGAAATGCTATGCTCTCTACTAATATTTTATTTGGTAAAATTTATATTTTCTTATTTAAGTGCGAACTGCTCGCTAAGACTTTAAGTGAATTATTTGAGCTTAACGCATAAAACAAATCAACGAAACAGGAAAGTAAAAGGCAAACAGTTTTAAATGAGGCCACAGACCAAGAATGAAGAAAGCCAGAAACACACGCCTCATGCTGCTTAAGATGAAAATGATAATAAACGAGACATCGACATCGTCATCATCATCATCATCATTATCATCATCATCAACGTTGGGCTTTGGCTGCCACATATGAGTGGCAAAGTGTTTATGAGTTGAGTCAGTTGTTTGATTGTGATGGAGGTGTGGGCTGCACTCACTAACTCGCTGGATCTTGGAAACTTTTAACTGGAGCTGCTGTCGTCGTTGAAAGTCGTCGTCAGTCGTCAGTCGTTGTCGCTAACGCTGATGGATTTGCTTTGGTAATACTGCTCCCATATTTTGACAAAACAGGCAGACGAACAGACGGACAGACACGCAGGCAGATTGGTAGGCAGTTAGATCGTTATATGTATACTGGTATGTCAGTCATACAGTCAATCAATCAGTCAATCAATGAATCAATGAATCAGTGAAACAGTCAATCATTTAGTGGGTGAAGTCAGAGTGAGTCAAGTCAGTCGATTTTGATCGTACTCGTTCTGTTGTTGTTTTACGCTGAGCTGCTCGTCAGTCGCAAGCCTACAACGAAATGAAGCACACTTTTCGTTCGTCTTGTTTATGAATGAGTGCCTTGATTGAGCTAGCGTTTTTGTGAGATACAAAAATAGCGATAACAATATTTTTTTTTTATAGATTTTATTTTATTTTTTTTATCTGTTTTTGTTTTTTGAGAAAAATTGTAGGAAGTGTACATAAGTCGTTGGCGATAAACTAATTGGGTTTTAAAATCATTGCGTATTTAACATAAATAAAATGCCACTCTCTTAAAGCTATCCAGATATATTCGCTAAACAAACATATATTTATCTTCGACTCTGTGCCGCCCAATTCTGCTCTACATATACAAATGTCATAGATAAAAGCACAGTTCCTGTTCTGCTGTCGTATGGACATGTAGATGGTATGATTTCGGTTCAGTTGAATTGAGTTGAATTGAATTGAATTGAATTGAATGGAGTTGGGTTGAAATGAGTTAGTTGCATTATGCAGTTGTTGGTTTGAGTTGTTGAGCAGCAGCCTCAGCAGCAACACATCAGATAAGAAGAGTAGAATTTAAATGCAGCCAGGCAATGGCAGTCAATGGCAGCAGTCTCATCATCATCACTCTAGAGTAGTTTAGCTTGCTGGCAAGCAGTTTGAGCTGAAGTTGCAGTTGGCAACTGTAACGCATTCAGAGTCACAGTCACACAGACACAGCAACAGACACCGACACCGACACCGACGCCGCTCACAGTCAGAGTGGGAAAGGAGTCCACGCATAGCACAGCAGGAAATCACAAATCAAAAGCATTTTTGATTAATTTTAAATAAATGCAAATAACACAAACTACACATACATTCTTATGTGTTCAACGGTGTGCGAAGTGCTAGAGTGCGGTAGTGCGGGAGTGCGGCATTGAGACCGTTGCAAGGGCAAAACGTTGACGTTGGACCACCAAATAAATTGAAATTAGTTCGCAGAGCGGCCTAAGTAAGTTTAGTTAGTCCGTCAGCAAGTCCGTCAGCAAGTCAGTAAGTCAGTGATCAGACCAGGCATAAAACTAAACGAACGATCTAAGCAGTTGCACGATTTTTGGCGTTGGCATAAGAATTGCATTAAAGATTCGTTTGTATCTTGTAACTTGTATCGCTCAATTTCATGCTTTTCACGCTTGTCCAATTTTATTGTGCCACTTTCATATTAAAATGTTGTTTGCCAAGTGTCACAATAAAATAAATTTCCTTGATTGGTCTATTGGCCAGATGGACGTTGTGCACTTGAGTTGGCGCGCCTGCTGCGACACGAGGACTCTGAAATAAGTAACAGTTAAAGACAAGACCAAAAAGCTGAGAATTTTGCAGACAGCAGCAGTGCGTTCGAGCGACCACAAGTCTTGCCGACAAACGAACGGAGTTAAATAAAAAATAAAAAGCTGGCACAGACAAGCGCGGAAGAAGTACTACCTTAACTTAGATTGGCTACGGTCTTGCAACGTTTTGGCATCTAATATATATATATATATATATATATTTATATATTTATATATTTTTTTAATTTTTATTTTTGTAGGCTCAGTTTCAGAGTTGGCAGTTTTATTTGTGTACCAATTTCTTTTTTCTTGTTTTGCTGCTCAATCTTTTGGCAGACACATACACACACATGCGTCGTACACCCGCCTCATTTACGCAGCTCGTCGCTCGTTTTGACCGGAAATTGAAATTTTAAAAGTTTTGACGTGTTTAGTTTCTGTTTGGACCTTTGCCATCGCCATAGCCATTGCCGTTGCCATCACCAACGTCGTCGTTCTGCAGCTCATTTTTTATGCAATATTTATGCAAACAAATAAATTTGAAAAATATCAAGTTGGGTAAAAAAAAAAATAAAATAAAATAAAAAATAAAAAAAATAAAATAAAATAAAGGAATAAATGTTAACAGATATAAATTGCTTCGCTCACTGACTGCGGCTGTATCTATCTGCCCATGTGAGTGCGCGCGTTTGTATATCTGTTTGTCCTTCGTATGTTTTTCGTTTCCGTTTTGAATTGACTAAAAATTAAATTTACATATTAACATATTACTGCATATTTGCATACACAAAAATATATATATATAAAAAAAAAAAATTATAAACAAAAGAAAATCGCACATATACTCTCTTAGGTACTTGAATGCACATAACTGCACACAGTCACGCCCACAACAACTTCAACGCGCCTTTTAATGCCACAACGGTAAATTCAACAATCTCGCCTCATACATAGCAATGTGTAGTACCAAGTTCCTAAGTGCCTTAAAACCAAGGATCGATCCATTTGTTGTGTGCTTGCTGTTGCTGTGTCTGGCAACGCTGGACGCGTGCTGGACTGGACTGCTGCTCTTGTCTTAGCACTTGTCTACAGCGCTTGACAATTTTGGAAAATCGAGCGGTGTATATTAACGAAGATCAAATGAGTTGGTGCAACAAAAAGTTCCACTTGCATCAAACAGCGTTGACATTAAATAGTATAATCATTGCCGAAACTGGCCGAATTCTAGCACTAGAAGTGTTGTGTGCCATGCAAGCCACATTCTTGTTATAATGGTAAGTTCTTTTATTATTAAATTATATATATATATAGCTCAAATTGCGACACACCTATATCAGATATCGTATTGCATATGAAATGCGTGCATAAAGTTTCAGCGAAAATTCTTCTTCTTTTGTCAAAGTACAACATCTGATCATCTGGTCTGATAATCCTCTCATTCATCGGTACATTATTCCATTGTCGGCTTTCTTGTTTTACACTCCTGGCTATACATTTTGAGTGCATACTTTTTTATTTGGTTTCTAGTCAAACAACTGAAATCTGAATGTTTCAAGCGTCTAGGATATAGCAGAATTTCAGCAAGCCAATTATTAAATAACCAGTTACCGGCATTGCTGTATCGTGTATATTTTATTGGTACCCCAAAGTCCTTCTGAACATGAAGAGTGTTGTTTTACTCTGTGCTCTGTGCTAAGCTTCGGCACAACAGTTGTCGCTGCTTCTACATTTGTCGCATTCATTCTTGTTGCCTTCCCGCTATTATCTATGTGGGACACAGCCGAAGCCAACACTAAAAACACTCTTCGATCTAAAACCGAGCCGATTACTTCAACCAAAAGGTATGAAGTCGCTACTGACGAGTACTGGTTGGGCAGCAGTTTTATGAGCTTGCAATTAACATATTTAGTGTGGAATCGTCACAGGAAGACATGCATTTGGAGAGAGCGCATCTTTTGAGTGTATAGACTATCTCAACTACATTATTATTCCTACTAATATTATAAATGCGACAGTAACTCTGTCTGTCTGTTTGTCACCTTTTCACGTCTAAGCAGCTTAACCAATTTTCATGAATTTTGGTATAGAGTTAGATGACACCTTCGGAAAGAACATAAGCTACTTTTTGCTTTTTAAATATAGCACCATCTGTTGAGGCTGAGCATTTATAATTATAATACAAGTAATACGAATGAAAATATAAATTCATACAATAATATACGAGCATAATTTTATGGATTGATTTCGTCAAAAAAGAATTTTGTTTTCCATTTAATGCAATCGTCAAAACCCAACTTGAAAATGGTTACTATCGCTTGGCGAGAAACCAAAAACATCTTGAAATCAGAATATGTGTTGAAAAAATAGATGGATATATTTAGGCGACTGTTGTCCGTGAGCCTCGAAGTAAAGTTTCATGGCCAGGAACAGAGTTCTGTAATTTCTTGACACTCGAAAATACTTTAAATAGCCGTCACAATATACAAGGGCGTAGCTGCAATAAGATGAAAATGAAAGTGTAATAGAAATAGGAAATAGTTGGTGTGTTTTTATATGGAAACAGTAAACACCTACGATATCTGGTGGTCGCTAGTTTAACTTTCGCTATATTGTTTTGTTATCTAATCTACTTTTACTTTATGTCACATAAACAAAAAAGGAAACCAAAAAAAAAAAAAAAAACAAATCAACACTGTTCAAAGTAATGGATAAATATGCCACGTTTATATGAAAGCTAAAAGCAGTTTAGCTAAAATCACTTCGACTTAAAATGCACATGTAAACACTTTTCCAGAGCGCTTTAACGCAGTAAGTGTTTTAAGCGTGGGTCGCTTTTTAAACCCGACGCTAACCAAGTCGCTATTTACAGTCAGCTGTAATTTTCGTTGTTGTTATGTTGTATGATCGTTCGAATTTAATACTGAAAAGTCATTGTAAAACGTTATTAAAAATCAAGATAAGCCTTATACACGTATGCTTTATTTTATACAATGTGTTTTTTTTTTTTAAATAACTTATTCTGCTGGATAAGGCACATAACATTTTATGCGCATGGAAACTCTGAAGAAGCAAAATAAGTACGCAATGACGACCCACATATAAACAGTTACAAATAAAGCGTTCTAAAGCAATACGATTTTAGCTAAACTGTTTTTAGCTGCCATATAAACGTAGTAATAGTGTTCTGTCTCTTATTCTAGTGTTGCGTAGCAGTCTCAACAAACAGCGCCAAAGAGTCGTACTAGTGATAGCTACAAAACTGTAAAAAAAGTAATCGCTAGTTGAGCTACTCGGAAACTCGGAATCCAATTACAAAAATCTTAAAACTTTAATCGAATTTAAGAAAAATGTATTTTAAAGACGCAAATTGCAAATAATACATTAAGAGGTAATCCCCAAGTCTGTTTTGAAGCATTGCGACTACCGAGTACTCGTTTGCAGAGTTGTGATTGTCACTAATATTTTTTCTCGAATATTTTTACAAATTCAATTTTTCACAGCAAAACTGCAAAATGGAGTCGGAAACGTGCACAAGAGGATGGCGTGTGTGCGTGATTACAGCGTAATGCCAAAGTTCGATGAAGTTGCCGAGTCTGAGAAGAGCAAACTCAGTGCGCCTTTGTTAAGAGGTCGGACTGTCGTGTCAACAAATACAACTTTCACCAAAGAGCGCTCTCAGCGCGTATTAGGCAAACAAAAATATATATTATAAAGTAAATAGATAAATAAATAAAAGCTAACTAAAACGCAGTTGCTCAAAGAACTGGCGAATCACTTCATGGAAGGTAGACTTTCAAGTAGTGCGCGGATCTTGAATTTTTCATATTTTATGTCTAATGCGAATTTCCAATAGGATGCGGTGAAGATCAGAGATAAGAAACTGAATTTTATATAGCACTTGTATATGTTTGTATGTGGCTGAGAGGCGAAAAAAAAGCACATTGTATCAGAACTCGATCTCTAGGACCAAGCGAAGACGTTGCACAATCGAACAGACGGCTAAATCAATGAATCAAATAAATCTACGATTTCTTATTCAGCGTGTTAATAAAATCATTACCAAATTTTAATAATATTCACTTTTTCGATTGAAACTACACTTACCTGCTGAATTCCAGCACATTTTGTACAATATTAGGCACAACAGCGCAAAATTGAAAAATGGCGCACACCATAAAAAAAAAAAATTTAACAAAACTGGACTGAATACGAGTATATGTTCTAGGTCAAGCGACAACTAAAAATTTTGTGAAATAAACCAAAACAAATCAAATCGAATCAAAGCCTACTCAGTGACAAGCCTACTACAAAAGGACTTCATATTAGAGATGTAAAAAAAAATCGATGCATCGATTATAATCGATTATTGGCTCTAAAAACAACACATATAATCGATTAAGCCCAGTAACTGATGTAATTACACGAAAACCGTTAAAAAGGTAAACGGCTTATTTGAAAATTTATCTAGAAATTGACGCACTTCATTTTATATTGATCTTCCATACATAGAAGCCTCGGTATTCCGTCTATACTTTTGCCGATTCGACTTTGCCAGAGGTCACTTGGTACAACATCAGATTGTATTCTCAAATTTTCAACGCTTTGTGGGCCGGTGCAACAAAATTTGACATAGTAAAATTCCATAAACTTATGGCACTTGAAACTCTGCATGGTTATCACAGACGGACAGAAGTGTTAATATACGAATAATTATTGTATACCGCCGGTGGCTAAAACTCCACCGACTGATTCCCTTTTGAAATGGATCTCACAGTACTGCCATACTGTAGTTAATAGCAGTGCTCGGCGGTGTTCCTTGTGGTTAGTCGGCTGTGGGAGTAGACTAACTTGTCATGTGATTCGTACGGAGAGTCATCGAGGTTGGTGATCCTAAAATAGCTCAACCACAAACGGAGCATTCGGATTATAAGCCTTACCTGCGTAACGTAGATGTTTGAGAAGGTGGACCGAACCCTTACACGCAGCTAGCTAGTAGCAAAATGAAGGCGAAGAAATTAAACCAGATGAGGTGGACTTTGGACGGTGGTGCTATCAAGGCTGCACAGACTGTGGCCACTGACCGGTTCGAGGACCTGCGCCGTGCTTGCCGGCCACGGGACAAGTTGAGCAACTTTGACGAGACAAATGGATATTAAGCCAAGGCGGGCGTACATTAGGCGTACGGTGGCACCATTATGTGCTTACGGAAAAGAAGCATGCGGCTGTAGAATTGGCGAGAGGAGTGCTACCCAATTTCACTCTGGCGCAGATCGAAGGCGAAGCAGGCGCCAAGCAAGAAATTTAAACCGACAACGTCAAAGGAGGTACACGTGACTCTAAAACAGACTTCCGCGGAAATAGCGAAAGACCGCATCCTGCTGGGAATAACTGATGCATCGGTTGAGCACGCTATATAGTAATTTTGGAAACGAAGCTGCTCGTAAAAACCATTCTTATGCATGGTGGCCTTCAGCGTTCTGCAACCGGGCAGCGTATTAACTGATGCATTTTAAGTCCTGATTGACCTGCTCCCCAAGACCTAGTAACCGGTTAAATAGCCGGTTATCTGACTCAGGGATGATGGAACAGTGGAGTGGATCAGAATCTGGCCATCTGCTACCATCCTTAGGGATAGTCTGAGATAGATTAGCACGCTAATCTACTTTGACAAAAGTTATCACATGAACATACCATGCCATGCTTTAGCTGGTGTTCACATGTCATGCTCTCGCCTAATTAACTCTTAACTCTAGCAGTCTGTCGGACCTGGCTACGGTATCTTGCAAGAAGTTGTTAAAGTGTGCGTAGTCGACAGGGCGGTTCTGTAGCGGCTATGCCGCACTTATGGCATCACGCAGAGCCTATGCTTTTTCTAACCTAATCTAAGCTATATATGTCGCGAATACTTGCTACGTATTGCACCGTATTTTTATTTATTTATTTATTTATTTTTTTTTTTTTGGAAGGAGTGCTATATAATATAGTATATACATGCGAGTACATATATATATGTTTTTCTCTATTGGGTTCACTCAATTTTTTTTTAAACCAACTGCAGTTGACATTTTATTGACAAGTGAGCCACGCAGCATTGAACGCGTAAACTTTGTTAAGCAATTTCGTTGAAAAGTGCAGCTTCGTCCGCCGCAGTCCGCCGCAGTTCGCCGCAGTCCGCCGCAGTCCGCATGGGCGTTCAGTCAAGTGTCAATAATTGTAAATCGAAATCGTGTTGTATGTTTGCGATTTGATTTTGAGAATATTTTAATTTTGTATTTTTTATTTAACGCTGATGTTTTGTTTTCTTTGTCGTTGTGTGTGTGTGTGTGTGTGTGTGTGTGTACCATCCCATGTATGATATTTCATTCTACTATTACATAGTTGAATGCAGCAGAGCGGGAAAATTGGAAAAATAAATAAAATATTCATATTTATGTTTATTTTCCTCGCTTACGTAATCACACATTGCAGCACATACACATCTACATTGTGTGTGTGTGTGTGTGTGTGTGTGTGTGTGTGTGATTATATGTGGTTTTTTGCATATGTAAACGAAATAGGCAAAATTGTCGATGGTCATGTCGTCTGTGTCGCTGTGATAGATTTTATGTTTTCATGTCAATTGTCTTGTTTCTGTAAATATATATATATATATATATATATATGTGTATATATACGATTTTTATACTTACATATGTATGTGTGTATAATATATGTGTCTGACCTTTGTTGCCCAGTAAAGCTTTTTTTCAATTGAACACTATGAGGCAGAGCCTCGTTGAACTCAAATGAGCCGTATATAATTTGCGGTCAATGCGTACTCTACTCGCATGCAATAAGTTGACCAAGTTATATCATTGATCTTCGATATTTGACTTTTTGGATGGCATTTCGAATTCTTTTCATTTTTCAAGTCAGCAGACTTCGATCAGCCGGTTGTCGGTTGTCGGTTGTCAACTCTACAGCCTATCATCGGCTCTACGATATAGCAGCTTGTAGTGAAACCATTGTAACAACAGCAGCGTACTAACGCTAATTTGAGACACTACGCCACTACTGGTAAAAGCGAGTACGACCCAATAGTTGGCAGTGGGACTGAGGTAATATTTATGTACTTTAACGTTATACCAGGAGACAACCAGAGTTCCTGTATGGTGTTAGAGTTTGAAGTTAACTAAGACCACGCCAGTGGCTGTGGCTTTGCCATCAGTTAGTTTTGTAAATTTATGTACAGCTCCGCATCTGGCACATTACTTAAAGGGGCCGCAAAAATAGTAGCCATTGAGCAGTTGGGTTGTCGTTATTTTATTTGTGTTCGATAACCGATTTGAGGCAGGAAAGCCTATCAATAGACTATCTAATATTAAATGTTAACCGCTTACACTGTGAATACTTAGTATTATTTATATACAACTTTTTAAGGAAGTTTGTAGCAGTGCGAAAGGGTTATCAGGGAAGTGTCAGCTTGACAAGACGTGTTTATTTAGCAGTGCAAGTCTACACTGCTGTCTTTCAGCCTTCTATGTATGCAAACATGTTGCTCAGAAACGCTGTTTACCATACGCTGTACGGCACCAGACGGATTCGAACATTGGCAGTTTTACCCGAACACAAAAAATGTTTTTATTATAAGCTGATATACGATCGTAGAAAATAAAGACGAGCAAAGAAAAAAATTATTTAGATTTTAGATTTTTTTTTTGGAAATATTGAAGTTATTGGATTATTGGATTGAATAGCCTTAACATTACAATTTGTGAAATATTCAAGAGCCCAGACATGCGAAAAGGATTCGGCGCATTAAAACTCGGCGCGCATTATGTCTGCAGGGTATGATTACGCATAAACCAATACAATGATTTGAATTTTTTTTAGAAACTCTTTTAAAAATTAAAAAAAAAAAAATATATATATATATATATATGTATTCGGATGTTTCAGCAGCTCTGCGCTCTGTCTACTGCTGCGATTTTCTCGTGGATCTTCCAGTGTTTGGCTTTTTGGTTGGCATTTCGTATTATTCACTTTTTCGATTTTTATTTTTTTTCATTCGAATATTTGAACATTTCGTCGACCTTGTACAGTTTGAGCGGCACTGCCGACAAACTCAGTTCTCAGATGCTTTGTTTTTGAGTTTTATTTGTAACTGCACAGTTTGAGTACCGTCGGAAAATTTTGTTAGTTTTTAATACTGCGCGAATTCGATGATTTTTTCGCAACTAAACTTTACAGTAACTATCTAAAAAGACTATTCTAGAGATTCTATGAAAATTGCATCAAAATCGTACAGCGGTTTCGGCGTCCATAACGGACAAACAAACAAACTAACAAACATACTTCCAATTTATAGCTAGATATAGCTAGATAATATAGAAGCCTCAGCATTTTTCATTTTTGCTCCCCGTTTTCCATATGCTATTTTTCTACATCCTTAAATCTTACTCGATTTATATTTTTCAGACACGTCAAACCCGAACGCAATGAAATGGAAAAAATCACATGTATAATGTGTTAATTGAAATCCGTGTAATGGAAAGTTTATGCGGCTTTGGCGGCAGCTTTTGGTAAATCAACAGCAGCAGCAACGTAATGCGTTGCGTATATGTGACAATGGATGGAGGGCGCCATTTTGTATGCAGTGTTGTTAACCGTGTCATAGTAAATTTTTTGGAAATATGTAATATGTTAACCACTTCAAGTGTATGTGGCACTTGTCTTCCGTTTTAAATTCAAACAAGGAGCAAATACAAAAAAATATAAATAAAAAAATTAAATTAAAAAAACTGAGAAAAGCGGAAAAAATGTAAATTCAAATTTAAGCAGCGACCCCATCATGATGTGTTGCGACGTTTTCGACACGCCCACCTTGGTGTTGACGCCCCGGTAAACGCCGTGGAACTCAATCAAAAATAAAAAATCGAAATAAACGAACCAAACCGAAATTAGTTTGACGTAATGCCACGTCGCCAGTGACATCACATCGTCAACGACGTGGCGGCACGCCAACAAGAGCGACAGGCGTTGTGACTACAAACAGTTCGATTTCGATTTCGAATTCGATTTTGAATTTTTCATTAATTTCACTTCCGAGTTTTTGTTGAACGTTGCACGTCCATCGTGCGTCGTGCGTCGGTGCACGTTGTTTTTCTGTTTAATTTCGATGAGATGAAATTTTCGTGAAATTGTTTGAAAATGAAGCAAGGCATCCATTTCAAACTCGTCGGTATTATTCGTTCTGTTAATTAGTAAAATGTGCGAGTCATTCTGTGTGATGCGCGACATTTTCGAGCTAATTTCAGTGCTACTCAATTTATTTTATTTTCAAATAGTTTTTGGAACCGAGAAACCAAAACTACAATAACAAATTTGGTGCCTAACATTCGATTTGCATGCTTCATTTGTCTTCGAACTCAAGTCAACCAAAATCTGCTGCCTGGCCAAGTTATTTGTAGAATTAATTTGAAAAGTTGTTCACTCACTTTTTACAACTTACTCATAAATACGGCATGAAAAGCTGATTCTCCGTCGCACTCTGTTTTGTGCAACTCTCTCGGCTTCTTCCCATGCGGTGTTCGCCATGGCTCTAGCGCTTTGTTGTTGTATCTGCGCCAAGTTTCTTTCGGTCTCCGAACTCGCTTTTGGCCTTGCGGATTCCACTTCAGGACCATTCTGGCGTTACTCAAAATTTTAGGATTTTTATTTTTCGAAACTATGAATGAATCTTCCTGGACATGCAAGAATTTATGGTCACAAAGTCTTATTAGCACTCAGCACATAAACCAACTTAACAGCGGTACTCCCAGTGGCCACACACACGTACATATTTGCTGACGTTAGTACCTAATTTACAAAAACTCTACTACTACTCTAGTACTGGTCTACTAACACTAATCTACTACTCTCTACTCCTCTCTACTCTACCAAAGGTTTTGGATAAAATCTACTTCTTTAAGACTAGTCGCCATCGTTTGAAACGTTTACAGTCCAACGATCTCCTGAAGACTTTTTCTTAGATATTACATAACATATCTGGCAAAAAGCAGCTGCGTTGATCAACATTATAGTAAACATTGGATGTGGCATAAAATCAACATCTTCCGGGCTCAAGTATACCTTAAGGGGCATACACAAAAGGCCACTTATAGTCGAAGTACCTGCTTTCTCTTGTAGATGTAACCTTCATCTGCTTGCCTTAGCTAGTTAGTATGAAACTGAATTCCTTCACAAATATAAATATTAATACAAAACAAATAGAATAACTGAGCACACTTATTCCCAGAGAGTTCGTGGCTCACGTCACTCACAAAACAAGGCAATGAGGTATGACCTACAGAGGTTTACTTCAGTACCAATATACAGTCCTCAAAGAAATGTGCTTCTTTAGAGATGTGCTGCTGTACAACATCTAACGGCAACGCTATCGTAATGAGAGAGTAAATACATCAGCACTGGTACAAGAGCGCCTCGGTAGCCTAGTGGAAGTATACAAAGATAAGATTGTCGCACGCGGAGTTCGGAGTACGAACATCACTAGAGTCGGGGCTATTAACTTACCTACGGTAGCTGGCGACATCAGATGGCACTACCAACACTAAGCACTTACGGCAACATAAAGACTATGATAGTGGACCCTATGATAGTGGGACGACAGGTTGCTGCCGTCAGCATGTCTAACGTAACCTAGCTTAGCCTGAGGTGTATATTGTAGTCTGTGCGTAGGAAATATTCCGTCAGGCCACATATGGAAGAGCTGTGATGAGGCCGACATAAACGTATATTTGCCACATATGTATGGCATGTAAGACATGAAAGCCTATTTTTTTTACACAAATTACATATCCGGCACAAATAATGTTCTCGACTTACGCTGGTCACATGGCTACGGCTTTTGCTCCTCTGACTACGAGTACTCATCCTGAATATGAAGCGAGCGACACAATCTGAGCATTAAGGAAATGACCTGTAATCAATGCCTTTTAACACCGTTCCATAGTTGGTGAGTGGCTGGCTTGATTGCCACTTACTGCTTATACTATATGTCAGCCGTCAAGTTTATTCATGCTCCGCTAGCTGGATTCCGTATTTCAATGTTTATCTCGGCGTATCGCAAACTTAATCTTTGGCATAATTATTGGGTAGAATGTTACCCTGCACACACACGCTCATTCGCTGTTGTCATCGACAACGTCACCAGCATCGTCGTTATAATCATCATTATCATCATCATCATCATCATTATCGTGAGCAGAATTGACGTTTGTGACGCCCTCTGACATTTTCATCCGGATGACTCGTTTCAGTTGTCCTTGCAATTACTTTGTGTATGTGTGTGTGTGTGTATGTGTGTGTGTATGTCTGTTTGTGTGTGTACTTGTGCCTGTCATCGTTGTTCTCATTTAAGTACTGTAGTCGTTGTCGTTGTTGTTGTTGTCATTGCTTCTGATGCTCATAGCACATCCTCTTGTGGCTTTAGCGCAAAATACGATTTTTCCTTGCGTCTATTATTTGTACATAAAATATTTACATATATTCGAGTACACAATGTAATTGTATCTATTTATGTATATAATATATCCATATATATATATATATATATATATCGTATATAGGAATGTATGTGACTTGTTACTTCTTTTTAATTTGATGCCATGTACTCACGTTGTTGCTATTTTTCTCGCTTTCCCAAGCACTCAACATTTTGCTACTTGCTTTTGTCGCCGTTGCTTACACTTTAAATTCCGGGTGATAATGTTGACTCGACGTTGACGACAACGACGCCAGTTGTCTTGCCTTCTGATGAGGACAACGACAACGACAACGACAACAACAACGACAACAACGGCAAGGACAACGTATATATGAACAACGAATACGATGCGGATGACGAGAATGACGCTGATTGTGTTGCCGACACTGTCGACGGCTCTCCACATGATGAGATGATGGGCGGTGACCTGTTTAGTGTCGCATCCGCAGCAATTGGAAATGTCCGTGTACATTTTTCACACGCCCGCATAACTTTTACGCCAACAACGCAGCACGACGAAATTCATCTGTCCCATCAACGCCATCATCATCATCATCATCGCCATCGTCATCATCATCAAATGCCGAGAACAACGTGGAGAACGACATCATTTCGGTTCACACTTCACAGTCCCCATTGCCACTGGCGGCGTCTATTCGACTTCCGTTTGGTTGACGTCGAGCTTGTTCGGTGGCTTTGGCTTGTTGGCTGCTGTGAGTGAATTGCCATGGGCTTCTGGATTTTTATTTTATTTTTTTTTTGTTTCTGGTTCTGGTTCTAAGCGCCTCGGGTGCATTTCCATCAATATGCCTAATTGCGTTAGTGCGTAGCACACGCTTTCTTAGCCATTTCTCTTTTATCCTGTATACATTCGATACCAGTTTTAGGTCTTTCTTCGTTGGCAAGATGCTTCCTCTTTAAAGTCAATAAAAAAGTATATATAACATAAATGCTTGATTTACGGTGCTGTAGTTAGTTTTTGGTTTCAACGGTGCCTTCATATTTGCCATCATATCTCTTTCTGCAGTGTCTTTAAGCTTAGGCCAGTGTCTTTCTCAAGGCCAGGGATTCAATTGGGCAGTGGTTCATTGCACACAATAAAATGTAAATGTAAATATGAATTGTTATGGTATAATATAATATATTGAAAGCGGATGAAGAAGCTCTTGGCCTTTTCGAGAGGGAAGTTCTGCCTTCGATTTTTGGTGCTGTTTGCATTGATGGCATCTGGAGCAGAATATTGAACAACGAACTTGCCGGGCTATACGGCGGCATGAGCCTGGTCAAGCGTCTTCAGATACAACGTTTCAGATAGCTGGGCCATGTAGAGCGTATGGACAACACAGCTCTAGCACGAAGAGTCTTTGAATCCGAGCCATTGGAGGAGGACGCCCTCGATTAAGATGGCCCACACAAGTGGAGAAGGAACTCAAACCAACTTGGTGTGCGCAATCGGAGGCAGTTGTCAAAGGATCGGGCCTGCTGGAGAGGTTTGCTGGTTGAGGCACTGGTGGCGCCACGCAAACAAGAAGAAGAAATTGTTATAAGCAAAGGGCGCAAAAGACTGAATTTATACTTCGGTTAATTAATTAACTTATTTGATTAAGAGGACCAGTCGTCTTCATTGCGACTTCTGCACAGTCATGGCTACATGTTGGTAATTAAACGCTATGCCCAACGACACAACCGCAATGTCGTCCTATGCGTTTGCCAATCCAGTAAGCGGCTCATCCGTACTCCCACAAATAAACATGGTTGTTTCTTCATATTCAATGTAAATATAAAAATTCAAATAAAATTAAAAAAATTAAATTAAATAAAAATAAAAATAAAAAAAAGGTGTGCGTTCGGAGGAGTCAATAGGGAGTCAATAACTGCGCTATTGGTTGTTTTTGTGATCCTTACATTACGGATGTAATGCTCTTTCGTTATGTTACGGTTTCTATCTATCAACTTCCATTGCAAGCCAGTAAACTTTTTAAATCTCAGCATATTCTACCATGGTAATTAATGGCTTATGGTAACTATAATAAGATGCGTATGCTTGGGATTCTACTTTGTTAAAGTATCTTGAACATCTTGTAAATCAAATGTATCTAATAAAAAGAATGTTAATTCTTCGAATTTATCTTTATTATTGAAGTTCACGTTGAAGTCTGCAGTCAATACGAGTGGAAGTTTATGAAAATTTTTTTTTTAGTAATTTAGAACCTCCCTCGGTATATGCAATAATGATTGATGAATGAATAATATAATAGACACAATCTTTTGATTTGGGCATATATAAATAGCTAACATAACTATTGCAATATCGTTTCCTATTTTACAAATAACTAAAAATATATCACCAACTGATGAGTGCTTGGTTCTCAGAGCAGTAATCCTTGACAGAAGCGTTGCCATATTTTCTGTACATAAGTGAACCGAGTCTTCAGTTCAGTTCGGCATGAACATTGCCTTGTTTATAATGAGAAATTCATTTTAAAATAAGAAGTGCAATTTATTCTTCATTTCTTAACCACGTTTCGAAAAGTAATAGTAGGTTCGAATTTTTAGTAACTGAATGCAAGCAATCTATGGTATGTCTTTTCAAACATTGGCAGTTAAAAATGAATAGTGAAAGCTCTCACAAACCACAAAACTCTAACTACAATGTTGTTTGTATCAAAATCTAAACGCACTAATTTTCCGGTCGTACCATTGCATAAGCTATCAGATACATCAATGTTTGTTGTGATGAGATAAAACATGCCTTTTACAAAAATAATTTCGTATAGTATAACTGACTTCTTATGTAACTCACACGTGTTTTTAACACGCTAACACGCAACATCTGCAACATAGTTCCATCAGCATCTTCATCGATGTCATCGCAATCAGAAGCGCTACCTTCCTCTGGTGGCAATAAAGATATTTCAACGAAACGAGTTGCATCTATTTACTGTATAATTTCTTGGTTCTCGTTGTCATCCAGATCCGCCAACCAGTTTAGAATTTTCTATGTTATTGCTTGTCTAAAAAGGAGCAAAAAACAGAAAAACCTTTTGTTTATTCTGCCCTATCGTCTATGTATTATCATATATCATATGTCCATTATTGCACGTAAAAAAATTGTTTTGATCCATTCAAATTTTGAAACTTGATATGCAACGTATTATACCGTTATTTAACTATATAAAAACCAAGAGTTCCGCTTACTGGCAACATTTTATTAATTGTAATTTGCAATTACTTAGTATGCGTCGTAAAAAGGCGCGGTAAAAACGTAAACAATGCGCTTTTGCACATAACAAAAGCTTTGATCTTAAAAAATGAGCTCTCCTTGAGCCAGTACCTGCCTGCGATACTAGTCACACCAGTAAAAAAATGTGTAAAGGTGCTTGATGTGGACTTTGTAAATGATAAATAATATGCATCAATAAACGAAACGTGCGAACGAAGATAAGGAAAAAAAATGTGTGAGTGTGCTTAGCACTCACGAGCTTTTCATGTGAAACATACTCAGGATGTAACTGAATGCATAAATATGTACATACATATATAAATAACAACAACGCGTGCCCTTCCTCTTGCTGTTGATTTCGATCAACCGATTGTTCTATCAGTACCAACGCATGCCTTCGTTGTTGTTGTTGTTGTTGTTGTTGTTACAACGGCCGTCTTTGTTTCAGTTTCTATGCCACGCTCAAACGACTTCCCTCTCAGTAACAACACATGCACTTGTTGTTGTTGTTTTGACCAAATATCATTTTTGTTTTCGTTGCTCTGCTTCAATCAAACGATTGCGCTCTCAGCAAAAAGTATTTGTTGTTTTTTTCACAGCTAACGACTTCGTTTTCGATGATGCAATGATGCAATGATGCGATGACGCTATGATGCGCATGTAAAATATCACTTCACCGATACCAAAGATATTTCACAACAAAACGTCGTCACCTCGACTAACTCGCTTCGCTTGCCAAAAAAAAATTCTCTTTGCTGACCAAGTAATGTATTATGTTCGAAAATACAAACTTATAGCTCACCTTCCCTTAGATTAGCTATTAGATACTATGTAGGACTTTGAGTAGAAATTTAGGACTGTCAAGTACTCCAAGCGCTCGGACGCTTTGCGCATTTCTGAAACTCTTTTCGAAATAATGTTTTCCTAGTCTTTATTTTCTACTATTGTCAGATGACTTACAGCAAATTCTATCATATATTACAAATCACATTAACAAGTTAGGATGATGTAAATACTCAGTCGTATTGTAGCATGGTCGTTCTAGATGCTGTAGGTGATTGACATGGTCCGCCAAGCTAATGAGTTGTCTGTTGTTGTGCTTGACGAGTTCTTCTTTGTTTGTTGAAATCTTCAAGTCGCGATGGATAATAGAGTAACGGATGTAGTAGCACTGTGCAGCTTCGAACCTCTGCAACTCTGCAGTAGCTTGGACTGAGAACTCTGAAGAATTTCTAGGGTTGTGGGTAGTGGATATGCAACCTAAGTTATTTTTTCAAAGCGTAAGCAATGGGTCTTCAATAATTTCATCATGACACTACGATTTGTGAAAATCAAGCAACAAATAAAATAAAATAAATAAGTCTGCAGACCGAATGCATTCATACAACTAGTTTAAATTTGCGTCTTTAGATGAGGCCAGATGAAAAGTGTATAGAAAAATATATCTAAAAATGTCTAAGTAGTGTGGTTATGCCAGTGCCGAAGTAGCTAGGCTGCTGGTTTCGAATGCAAATTATTAATTTTTGTTTGGCAAGCAATGAACTGGCGACAGCAAACGATTTCAAGCGCCAATGCTAAAGACGTCTCGCCCTGCTTTCAAAATGTGCTAATTGGCGCTAATTTCATAACAAATCTATCTTTACGTTAATTTAAAACGAGGGCATTCGATTTAGGGCTTGAACGAAAACTTATTGAAGTCAGAACTAACAATATTTATGATGATGTATAATGTGCTCAATCAACTTGTGGCAATACTAAACTGATTAAAAATATATATATTGATGTACTCAATGAATCGTAGAGAATTTTGAGCCTCTTTTTCACTGTGTAACATAACTAACACTGTATTGCGTAACAGAAGCCTCGTCTTGACGTATAATCTCATACGCTGCGGTATCATTAGCTTGGTTCTGTCTATGCTCGTATCGCACAGCTGTTCTGATCCCAGAAAAACGTCATTAAGCAGACACTCTAGTATGTGACACTATGATGCTCATGGCAGTTATAAAGTGTAATTTGTCTGACGTCCAACAGCTCTGTACTGCATGTCAGCGCTTAAAGCGATGCAAGCCAACGAATGTCTCAGTAGAAGTTGCTGCTTATATGTGTTTGGCAAGCGGAAATAAAACAATTTGCTGTATCTGCGTCTGATTTTGCAGAATTGTGCTTCAGAATTATTGCAGAAATTTATGCGACTTGCCAGTCATATTCTTTAAAACATGTTGCGCTTCAAATTAGCAATGTAGCAATGTCATGACAGGCCATGACAGGCAGTTCATAATTTATTCAATCAAAGTTTAAATAATTGATGAGATTTATTAGTTACCCGGTTAACGCCCAAGCCTCGCTTGGCCGGGCGGGCTGGGCTATAAGCGACAAGCGAAGTGCCACAGTTTGTCACAGTTAGTAGTTAGTAGTTAGTAGTTACAGATGCATTAAAAAGATACGACTGGCCACACAAACACACACATACACGCACGCACATAGCCCGTTGTGTGTTGGCATAGACAAAACCACAGTTAACAGAATGTAGGAGCTGCTGGCTCTGCTGGCTTGATTAAACGGAAGCGGCAAACGGAAAACGGTTTCATTCTTCAGTTGTGGCTGCGGCGGAGGCTGAGGCTGAGGCTGAGCCCTTTTGATGACAAATTGTGATGAAACTCAGAGCAACTGAGCAAAGCGTTTGTGCTACATGGATTACCTACCTGTCTGAATGTTGGTTTGTTGCTTGGTTGCGTGTTTGCCTACCATATATCTCACTAGCCGATTGTCTGTCTCTCTGTCTCTCTGTCTTCCTCTTTGTCACTATACGAGTAACATATGTGCGCATGTGTGTGTGCAAGTGTCATTTGCATTTCGTTTTATTTTAGTGATGCTTATTTTTCGTGCTGGTTATGAATGCAAATCTCTTTCTGTCAGTGACTGAACGAGTGACTGACTGACTCACTCAGCTGACTGATTGACTGTTTGACTGTTTGACTGTTTGACAAAGTGTCTCTGACAAAGACAGACATGACACTTTGTGCATGGTTTGCTCGGTTCGGTCGTTGTGGCTGCGAGAGTTTGACTTAAGCGCTGCGGTTCAAAGTCCAACAGCTGTTAAAGGATTTAAGGTCGCACGCCGCACGCCGCACGCCGCACGACGCTATCGCGGTCAACGTTAAGTTAAGCCCATCCCATCGTCTTTACTTAAGTCCCGCTCGTTTCGTTTGATTTGCTTTTATTTTGTGTTCCTCGACTGTTTTCGTTGTCGGCACGATCCGTTGCGGTTTGGCTGGCTCCATATGGCCAGTCTAGCTCCGTAGGTCAAGCCGATTCGATTTCTTTGTTGCGCCTTGTTTTTATTCATAATCATCTATATCCTACTTAAGTGCGAAGCGTAATTGAATTCAAAGGTTTTCGCACTTTCCAAAGCCACTGAGAATACTCGCAGTTGCATTCACTATACTTTTCCTGCCGTTTGTATTGTTGTATAATGATGATGATGATGATGATGATGATGATGATGATGTTGTTGATGTTGTTGATGTTGTTGTTGTTGTTGATTTGTGTCATTGTTTTCGTTGACTATGTGATTCACAGTCGTTTCGGTTTTTGTTGCACTCATTGTGACACCTGAGTTGCACTAAAATCGTTAAGCTGACGGCATTGAGCGTCGTCGTCGTCGTCGTCTGGCGCAAAACCTTCGATCGTCAAGCCAACGAATTCGTGCATTTTCAATTTTCAACACAGCAAGCTTCAATGATTTTCAAAGTTTTCAGTTGTAATCGGTAAACATATGAAATTTAAGCAGGCGAAACGCTCTGCGAAATTAGCCTATTCATCGATAACGCCGAAAAGTGCTCAATTTCGAGGCCAATAAGAAAAGCGCAACAAAATTTAAATGAAATGCGCCAAAAATCAAATGACATCATCGCGCAATTAATAAAGCTGACAATCGCTACATCGCGGTTATATAATATATACACATATATATATATTTTTTATTAGTAATTTTGCTTGCCGCTGACACAGGCACAGGCACAGGCACAGGTTTGCTGCCATTTGCTGCCATTTGCTGCCGTTTGGCGCGCATCCGTTTTGTGCTTTACGCCTACCAACGCTGTAACTTCGAACTGACATTGATGATGTTAATTTATGTTATGGCAGACTCTTGACTTAATTAGTGGGTGTTGCCACTGTGTGCGTGTGCCTTTGTGTGTGCCTGCCACCGCACGCTGGCAGCCTGTGGCCCACTGGCCAAAGTCATACGCGGCTCTCCTCTGGCCATTAATTGCTGTTTGTTGGCAAGTGCGGCAAGTGTAGCAAGTGTAGCAAGCAACTGAGCTTGCAATATTTGTGTATGTGCTTGGGTATCATTAAATTTGCTGCCTATTTACTGCTACCTCAGTACACCATCACGTTTCGATTGTGCTGTGTATCTTATACTAAATTCGTTTCTTAAACTTAAATTGTAAATGCGACTTAATTGCCGCATGTAATGGCGACAGCAACAACAGCTACAACGGCGGCAACAGTAGCAACTTGCAACAGCAGCAGCAACAGCGACTTGCAACTATCATGCATACTCGCCATACATAAGCCATGTTTCTGTCGGTCTTAGTTGTTGCTGTTTTTGTGGTTGTGGTTGTTGGTGTTGTTGTCGTTGCCGTTCGGTTCCACCTTTGTCAGATCAGATTGAAACGATACGAGCTCAAGCACGCCTTCCAGATTGCATCGAATTGATTGCATAGCGAAATTCGCCAACGTTTTGCGTCTAGTCGTAAACAGCACAAACATTGCGAAGCAAATGAGTTTAAGTACAGTGAAATCTACATGATTTGTCCACTCGAAGCCGCTTACGTTACGCTTACTTTGTGGGTTTAGTTGGTCGCAAATAAGCTTGCATATATCTGACATCTAACATCACTTAACAAATGAATGCACTTCAAGGATACCTTTCACAAATATTTTTAATTTCGAAGGCCTTAGTTGCTAGTAAATTAGTAATATTAGGTATAATAATAATCTGTCTGTATGTATATATATCCGCTTTAGACGCCGAACTGCAATTGGTATGATGTCGGAGGAAGCACTGGTGGCTAGGAATAAGGACGTCCGAAATACTTTCAGCTCTTCGAGAAACAATATTGAAATGGAGTGAGAAGCTAAAAATCACCTTTCAATTAATTATCTGCAGTCCACAGGTTCATACAATGATAGCTCAGATTCCAAATTTTTTATTTTATTTTTCTCTATTAGATTATTAAAAGTACATTCATTAAAAAAATTTATTTAAATAATGTATAATAAATAAAATAAAAAATTTATTAAAAACAAAATCAAATAAAAAAATTGAATTTGCTACTACGGACTCCTTTACGGTTGACGATATTAATTTGAAGCCAGTAGATGGGCCGTTTGGCCGCTTCGGCACTGTGCGTTGGAGCGCTTTTGATGAAATTTTCAGGGTAACTCTAGAATAGACTGCCGCGTAATTCTGTGAAGTTTCGTGAGTTAGTAAACTGCGAAAGTCGTGCAGAAAAATAAATAAAGAAATTGAAATATTTGTATGAAATCAATATTGATTCATCAGTTTGGCGTTGAAAAGTATGTCAAATTCGTAATCGAAACTCTGTCAATAAAAAAAAAAGATTTAAGTCACAAACCGCTTTAATAATTTGAACACGTAACGAAGCAGATCTGAGTTAATTTATTAAAAAGAAGACGTATTAATCGTTAAATTGAATTTAAAAAAAAATACAAAAAAATTGCAAAATAATGCCACCAAATTAAGCATCAATTAGAAAAAAATAACATCCAAAGCACAGCGAAAAAGTAAAAATAGAGCACTTGAAACAGAAGAAGAATGCCAAGACTCAGCAACGCGCCGTGTATCTGCTAGTTATTATTTATATTTTTACTTGGAACTTCGAAATTATTTTTCGAACATTTTCGATTAACTTAATGATGACTTGGAGTAAATGGTTCAAAATTTGTCAATTATCACAGTTTTGTAAATGAATAGCTGAGTCGAATATTGCTTCGTAGAAAAACTTTTGTTTCTAAAACGAGCATGTTGAAAATTTCTTCAAAAATTGCGCGCTCCAAATATTTCATTAATTTAGTAATATTTTTATTTCGAAGTTAAGTTTTTTTTATGATTATTTTTTTGCTGTAATATGTTGCAGAAATTTCATAAGAAGAATTTGTCAACATTTTTGTATAATCGGCTTAGAAAATTAACGTTCCTAAGAACTTTTCGATTTCGAAATTTTCATAATATTTTGATCGCAATTCGAAGTATTTTTAAACCATGGAAAATCACAATTCCTCACAATTCGTTTGTACAATAATTTGCTCAAATACGCCTAAAATGGTTTATATTTTTAATTCGAGCAAATGCTTAAAGCAAAAATTTCAAATTCATTTGGCAGACTTATCATTTCGAACATTGAGGTCATTGGTCGTCTGCCTGATGTTGTCCAATCAACAGAAACTTTAGAAATCAACAAAGTTTTGGTTTAAGAATTGGCATAAATACCTAAAATGTATTACAAATAGAGAATTATCATTCACTTATTTTTATTTTTAAGTTTTACTATTTGTATTGACTAGACAAATTTATTTCAGACACCTTTGATCAATATGCGTCCTCAATATTAGCACTTTGGAATTTAATTAATCTGAGCAAATTCGATTTATAGCTTATGGTAGCATACTCTTCCAACATGCTATACATATATCAAGAGCTTCTGTAAAAGTGTATGGCGACTTTGGTTTTACTTACTGTGAAGTGAAGTTCTATTGGCGGTTCCCTAAAGACGGGATTTAGAACTGCTGAGATATTTTTCGATCTTCTACAACAATTAACTGCTTTACTTACTTAAAAAAATCACACTGATTGCGATATACATGATTATCCTATTAGCCTGCGTAACTGCGCTGTCATGCATTAGCAGAATACTCATATAGTGCTAGACTACGAGATATGTATTATTTCGCCTTATTGCTATATTCATGCAAATCTCTTCTGCCATCAAAATTTGTATACCTTACATCTAAGAACTACAAATCCCTTTCAATGCGTCTAATTTGGAGTTCATTTCACGACTTACATGAAAAGGCATAAACAACAAAAACAGCAACAACAACAACCACAAACGACGACTCAAGTCGATATCGAAAACGTTGGGATTCGATTTTGCATTGCTTTAATATTGCATTAAAAACAACAAATAAACAAGCAAACAAAAAAAACAAAAAAAAGGAGTAGATAAAAATAAAAATGGCAGAATAAAAAATCGCTTTTGCCATAAATTTCAAGATACAAATGCACAGGAAAAAAGAATACCGAGTGAAAAAATTGCATAGAAGAGGGCGATAGCGAGTCCCGCTTTTGAAGCCTGCAAGGAAAAATTCAAAACAAACTAATATCATATTCAGAGCATGACTGGCATTCAAAACAGCTCAGCTCAGCGCAGCTCAGCTCAGTTCAGTTCAGTTCAGTTCAATTTCCAGTACCCAGTCACAGAGTTTATAGTCCCCCACTTCGGCACAACTAAACCCGGCACAACTCAGCTTTGCTCTGTACTTTGCTTTGCTTTCTGTTCCTATGTCGTCTTTCGCTTTGCCCTTCGTGATAGTCAATGCATTCGTTTTTGTGTTTTTTTTTTTTTTTGCTTTGCTGCTGCTTTGTTTGCCATGTGCATGTGTGTATTGCAATAGCAGCCGCAGCAGCAGCCTGCAAGCAAGCATTTTCATTATTCAAAGGCAATGCCAAAGTGCCTCGCCGTCGTTGTTGTTGTCAGCGTCGTCATCGTCGTCATCGTCGTCAGCGTCGCAGGCGCATGGTGAATGGCAAATGGCAAATGGCAACGGGCAACGGGTAACTGGCGAACCAATCCCAATCGCAATGCAAAAGCTCTGCTCTACGTCGCTCTCGTTGCTTGTTGCATTCGTTTCTTACAGTGCCCTTTTTTTGCGTGTGTGTGTGTGTGTGTGTGTGGTTGTGTGCAATGAACTATTTTTATTCCAGTCAGTTCTCAGTTTTGTTGGCCTCCGACGCTGCACTGCTATGGCTCCGTTCCATTTGTGTCTTTTCTTTTGCTTCTTCTTGTGCTTCTTCAATTGTTTTATTGGCATGTGTGTGTGTGTGCCATTTTAGCGTTACTTTTTTTCGAAGTTTTTGCTTTTTTTGCGGTTTTATTTGTATTGTTCAGCTTTGCACTTCTTTGTTTGCGCAAAGATGAGCGCTGCCACACTCGATAAGCAATTCGAAAACAAAAAAATCTCGCCTTCGTCGATGACTTTTTGGCCCAGTTAGTTAGTTATTCATTCACTGACGTAGTCAATCAGGCAATGAGTTATTCTATCGAGCTGTCATTCATACACAGCAGAATTGTGCAATCCATTGCACGAGTCGACGACGGCAATGACTATCGTGACAACTAATCTGGCACGAGCAATTGTAGGCGGAGCTGCATTGAAGCCGCTCAAAAATCGTTGACAAAGGAAGCAACGGGACAATATAAAGATGCATGTAAAATAAATAAATAAAACGAGTCAAGGAGAGATTTTGAAGTGGCTGAGAATCTCATTCAAAGATTTGGATACAAATTACAAAAATACAGCTGCAGCTTATATAAAGCATGTAACAACAAGAAGTAAATAACTTGGGTTATGCTAAAGCCAAAATACTGCTCAATAAATGCTTAACGAGGACACAAGTTTTGGTTGGTGTTGCACTTTCCACCAGACATAGCGTTTGTTTCTTAGCTTGGTTTCAAGAGGCGCTACACTCCAACCTTTTCACCTTTTCACCTTTTCAAAATATTAGAGTTTTACAACTCAGGGCTTTGAGGTCAGGCCTGCAAGCGCTGCACTTATTAAAGAGCCTTTGTATGGTGCATAGCTGTAGATTACCATGTTGAGGATGATCATGATCATGATCATTATAATTGTGTTGTTAATGCTGATGTTGATGATGGCCAACAGCACTAAAAAACGACGACGACGACGACGACAAACGAAATGTTGCCAGAAATTTTAACAAAAGGAAATAAACAAAACAAAAAAAAATTGCACAGGAAATCATTTTCGGTTGTTATTGTTGTTTTTGTTTTCTCTTGGCGCAAGGATACCCAAACAATATCTTTTGCTTAATCGTTTTTTTGTTTTGGCAAGCGCCAAAAAATGAAGGCACACACAGGCACACACACACATAAGAAAAAATGAACTGAAAACGGAAAACTACGCACAACAACAACAACAACAACAACAACGGAAAAGCACAGAAAAAAAAATAAATGAAGGGCATGGATTCAGGCAGCATTCAGGACATTGCTACATAGCAACGTGTTCGTTGAGGTTTTATTTTTATTTTTTATTTTGTGTTTTGTTTTGTTGTCTTTGCATGCGATCATGGCAAATGAATTGCGTTTGCCCACGGCCGACGAAATATTGTATGAAAACAAGAACACCACGCACAGCAACTACAAAACAAATACGTGTGTGTGTGTAGATGGTATGTGTGTACGTGTAGTTGTGCAAAAAACAAACTTCCAGAAGTTATTCAGTACGCATAACGATAAACGCCCCCTTTTGGGTCAGATATAAAATTATGGTTATGGTCATGGCTGACTCTTTGAACCACCGGCCACAGCCACAGCCACAGCCACGGCCACCGCCACCGCCACAGCCAAAACATGCATAAACACACACACATACACAAGCACGCAAACGAACAAGTAGCTGAAATTGCGGCAGCGGCAACAGAAAAAAAGAAAGCAAAGAAAGAGAAACAAGCAGAAAAAAAAACTGAACGAAAGGCGGCCCAACCGGCACAGCAGCAGCAGCCGTTTTAGTCAGTACACCGCCTTCGCCTTCTCCTTCTGGACCACCTTCACCAACACAACCTGCTTCGCTTTCAGCACTGCTAACGACGGCAACGACGGCAACGACAACATCGAACGACTGACTATTTTGGTCACTGCGCGTTGCGTTGCGTTGCGTTGCGTTGTGTTTTGCTTTACTCTCGTTTCGTCCCGGCCCGTCGCGACACGACTGCTCAAGTTTCGTTTCGCTTCGTTCCGTTTGGCATGGCCTCCTTTGCCTTCGCCTCGCATAAGCTGAAGTACATGCAGGAACGACAACAACAACAACGCTAACAACAACTGCATTGGCAGTTGGCAAAAGAATTGAAGACTTCTTAAAGCATATCGGCCAGGCTCGACAACGGCTGCAGCACAGCGCGTCTTTTCATACTCGTAGTTTATGCGCTTTTTGGCTCAAGTGGCTGCGAAATCCATTGCAAGACGTGGAAGCGCAGTGCGGCAACCGAGAAAATGTTTTTCCTTCTTACTTCAACCTATAAAGCTTTGCTGCATTGACTGCACTCTTCGAAATGTTCACAATTTTTATTTATTAAATGAAATTGATCTTACCTCAGCAGATTAGAGCGATCCGTTATCTGTTATCGTTATTATTATCTGCTTCCAGAAATAACCGTTCTCTTAAAATTATAGAACTTTTGTCAGGTTTGTCACAAGTCCCCATTAAGAGCTACTTCAAAAACTGTTAACACACTGCAAAATGCTGTTGTTTTATTATTGCCGAAGTTGTTGAGAATAGTGAAAATTATGCTGAAATAAATGTTTTGAAGATATTGCGTGACAAAAGTAATCCATTATTTTTGAGAGAAATTATCGTTTCTCAAAAATATTGTGTCACCAATTGTTAGAGCAATTGTAGCCGCATGATAATGGAAACGCAAAAATTTCATTTGAGTTGCGTTTCATGGCGGCTTTATATTTCTATGCACATGGATCACACCAAAAGTGCGTAGGAAACAACCTAGTTGGCGATCGTGCGTTTTGCGTTCTCTGTATTTTTTCTATTCCTAAAAAAATCTATATATGAAAAACATTTATAAATAATAATCGTGCTATTAGTACAAATAGCACCGTTATTATACACTATCTTCACAGCGGACATACCATCACCAAATGACGACGCTTCAATGATAGCCACATTTGCTGATGACACTATAATACTTAGCGCACATAGACAAGTAAACACAGCAACAGCCAAACTGCAACAGCATCTGGATACTACCCTAAGGTGGTTTGAAAAGTGGAAAATAAAAGTAAATAATACCCAAACAGTACATGTTATATATACAATTAAAACCAAATTCACAACACCTCGTATAACGATTGACGGAGCTGACGTAAAAATTGAAAATGTAGTCAAATACCTAGGATTATATATTGACAACAAACTCAACTGGAAATACCATATACTTAAAAAACCCGGGATCAAATCAAGCTGAGGATTGGCTGCTCAAATCAAAATTAACATTAGAAAACAAAATACTGATCTACAAAGCCATTATAAGACCAATCTGTACGTACGGAGCACAAATTTGTGGAACGGCCAAAAAATCAAATACAGACATAATACAAAGACAACAATCAAAATTCATGCGTATGATCACCAAGGCTGCGTGGTATATAACTAACGATGATCTGCATCGTGATCTAAATATTCCAACAGTGACAGAGGAGATTACGAAAATAAGTCGTATCTACCAGACGAAGCTTACCCAACACTCAACTGTTGGTGTCAGTCAACCTAATACCAATACAGGAACTTCAACGCAGATGCAGGTTACAGCGGACAAGGCCAGTGGATCTGGTTGAATAAATTCGAAGCCAGACACATATAACAATACCTCTTACTTTTTCTTTTTTGTTTAATGTTGTTTATTTTTGTATTTTATATTTTTATTTCATTTATGTTTATTTTACTTTATTTTGTTCTATAATTGTATTAATTTAATTTAAATTTATATTACTTTTGTTACTATTTTGGTTTTTTCACCTACATCCTTACAAAAATGAAAAACTTTTGTGATCTGCTCACATAAGTTAGCTATAACCCTAAAATAACGTTCAAACTATGTACTAAGAGTCTTAATAAGAAGAAGAAAAAAAAAGAAAAAAAATTGTGCTATTTGTTTTCATTTTTGCACAGTAAAGCAGAAGCATTTATAATTTTCATATGTTAAACTGTAATTAACAGACTGGCAACATTTGGCTTTACGGACAGCTTTTTTAATGATTCAGCTTTAAAATGTGCGTGACAATACCGAAAAGCTCCAACAGCTCTGTCACTTGTCACTACAGTCTATGCTTGTTGACATAGTGTTGAGAATAGGGCGGCTAATCTATTTCATTCTGATAGAGTGCGATAAAGTCGTAGGATCCAGCAGCAATCGCAAATGATAATGATAACGCAGTTTGCAGTAGAGCAAGCAGTTTTTCAATAGTTTTTGTTGTTATTATTAGCGTTAAACTTTCTCAACTGTTTTCACCTGCAATATCAACAGCATATGGACATAAAAGCACATAATGCACATCTACAGAACAATACCTTTCCAATCATATAATTTTCATTACAAATACATTGAGGTTGAGTACGTTAAAAATGGGTACAAAAAATCATGTGTTCCGTATTAATATATAGATATTCGTGAATCCAAGAGCCGGTAGTACCAGTCTTTGTTGGCACCACTGTTAGAGTTATACAATTTGGGATCACCAAGTGCAATCGTTTCAAAGACCACAAATAGTATAGGTAAATAGCATAATACATATGGTTCGATAACAGATAAAAGTCATTCGCCAAATCTGGCGATTAGGGTGGGTGCGAAAGCCGTGCATAGTGGATTTCGTGCAATTTGGCCAAAGTAGAAAAGGCTTTGTGACACGGTGCATTGTCCATTGTCTTGGTGAAAGAACATTTTCTATCTTTGCATATGAGGCCGTTTATTCGCAATTACCACTTTCAAACTATTCAGTTGGGCCATGTAACGATGGTTTTTGATTGGCTTGTCTTTCTCAAGTTGGTCGATAAATATGGACGCTATAACCTTGCCAACAATCTGATGCTTTTTTGGTGTGATTCACAGACTGCTGTTCACTCAGCTGACTGACGTTTTGACTCTGATGTGTAATGTTGGATCCTAGTTTTGTACATCCGTATTGTATTGCACCGAAACAGCTCAAAAAGTGCTGGGAATCATCAACTCATTGTTGGTTTTGGTCCACTGTTAACAAACGTGTCACGCACTTTGAGAACAGCTTGTTCATAGACAAATGTTCATGCACAAAAAAGTGCACACGTTCCTTGGATATGTTGAGAGGGTCAGCTAACTTCACTTGCTGCAACTTCACTTTACGTTGATTTTGTGTACTTTGTCTTTTGCTATTTTCCAATATCCGATGTACGATCTCTTGAGCGATCATCGGTGTTCGTATGAACACAGTCAATAATGGTCGATTTTCCTGGTGCAGAGTACGAATAACACTTACCAAACCACAAGCAAGCTATACTTAGAAGGATTGTTAGAATTACCACAAATGCTATAGAAAATTGACCAAAGAACAAGTGCATGTCAAAAGCTTAGGAAGTAACGACACAATACAATAATTTAAAATTAAAATAAAAAGAAAGAAATGTTGCACCAAATCGTCACTGGCAATGAAAAATGCACTTATTTTGTTTATAATTAAGGCCAAATTGTATATTGGACTGATCCAGTCCAACCATCATCATCGCAGGTAAAACCGAATATCCGTACATGGAAAAATGGTTTGCTCTGCTTAGCCAAATGTTTACTGCTGATCGCTATTGGCAACAACTGTTCGATCTTAAGCGAACACTAAAACAAACACGAGAAGAATGGGCGAACAGATATGGGAAAGTGATTGTGGCTAAACTAGTTGGAAACAAAAGGCTGGGAAATCTTAGCCCATGCCGCATATTCATCAGGCCAAGCCGTTTCAGACTACCATTTGTTTTGTACGAGGCAGCGCGCACTGTCCCAACAGCAATACCTTTCTTACGATAGACTCGCGAATAGGCCGGTCCAATGGATTGCCTCGCAAGACCAGGATTCCTTCGTGCTTTACCTGACAGATGGGGGAAAGTCATAACCGACGATGGCAAATATTTTAACTGACGTAATCCTTCATTTTGATTATCAAATAAATGGTACGCCATCCAACAATTCTGGAATGAACTTCAGTATATTTTGCCCCAAATAGAAAATTTCCGCATCTCGACAAGGGCCATTCTAACAAGCAAAGAGTTATCCTGGGGAGTCGCCGTGTAGGAGTAGCAGAGTACTTTCCTCGTTTATATTAAAAAGATCTCTTTATTTGTTGCAAGAATTTTTTTTTATATGCTATTTTCATAAGTAGAACGTTCGATTGGCTTACCCAATTGTCAATTATTTATTTACTTTTGTGTTGTTATTTAATTTACTCAATTGTTTTGTTCCAGTTGTTGTTTGCTAATCCCTTTTAAAGTGCCGAAATTATTTTGGCTTACAATCTGCAGTGTATGTATCGGGCAATTCTTCTATGTAGCTACTTCGTTTCAATTTGATTTTAATATTCTTGATTATTTCTTACAATACATTCTATGAGGAGGTTATACATCATCATTGCTTTCGTAGCACTTTTAATAATAATTTTTTTTTGTTCTGAGAATTATACAATACCAATGTTATCATATTTTATACCTGATCTTAATTTTTTTTTTGTGTTTAGAGAAGAAGGCTCATATTGAAAATGATCTTTTTTGCAGTGTAATTTGTTGATTGGGTTACAAAGAGTTAAACAACTAATCTTTTTAAAGAAATACTCTCATATGGATAACTGGGTCTAGCTTGGGTCTCGATGGGTAGCACAACTGTGTTCCATCTTAAAGTGTTACTTAAATTTGGATGAGGCAGTACTTTTTTTTTTATAATTAAATTATAACATTTATCGTAGTAAACTGCATAACACATTTGTTTGATTAAAAAAAAAATAATGACGTGAAAAAAAAATTAGACTTATACTAAATTAAAAACGATGTACATTACGAAGAAAAGGCAGAAATGATATAGAAGGCTGTATCCTCCTTAGGGGGAGATCATGCGGGTGTAGCCTCTTCAGTCTACGCCATGCTGTGAGGGAGGGTAAGGGAGGACGCCAGCGTATTTGGGTGCGATAAAAGTCTGTAGTGACAGCGGCAGCTGTGAGAATTAATCACCTCCATAACAGTTGGCACGGCAAGATCCCTGTGCAGCGTGGTGTTGCGGACGTACCAAGGGGCGCCCGTGAATCTTCTGAGAGCCTTGCTCTGACACGCCTGCACTCTTCTGATGTTGTAGGCAGCAGTAGTGCCCCAAATTTGTATGGCGTAGCGCAAAGCAGGTGCCACTACTTAGTTAAAGATAACTTATTCGATGGGCGGAGGAGCCACTCCAGTTTCTTGAGCTTTTGATAGCAGCGCGCTGTAACTACCTTAATGTGTGCACGCCAGGTAAGACGCTCAGGATCAGACCGAGATACCGGATTTGCTCCATTTGAGGAATAATGCTTGTGTTGTAAGTCACAACCAGACAGACGCCTTGCCCTAATGTGAAGGTGCAGTGAGCTGATTTCTCAGAGTTTATGGCTATATTCCAGCGCCTGGCCCATGAGTGGAATCTATCCAGGTAGCTGGACAATTTCTCCGCAGCTTCGTTCAGAGAGGAGGCCGCACTAAAACGGTTTGTTTGTGTCAGATTAGTCAGCCAGCCATATATAAAACTGAATGAGCACAACGATTTCGAACTTGGCTTCTGATTGTCAAGTAGCCACAAAAATTGTCTGCTCAATTGAATTACGCGGGTATAATGAAAGCATGCAATTATCGTTATTAGATTGTCCTTGATATCCATGTAGAGTTTTGGGCCATACAAAAATTACTCATAAATTTTTGCTCATAGCGTTCCGCAGCATTGGAGGTTTGTTTGTCCGTTATGGACGCCGAAACCGCTGGACCGTTTTGGTGAAATTATCAAAGAACCTTTAGAAGGTTACTGTGAATTTTGGTGCGAAAACAAAGTCGAAATGTTCAAATATTCGAATGAAAAATAAATCGAAAAAGTGAAGAATACGAAATGCCACCAAAAATCGCAGCAGTAGGCAGAGCGCAGAGCTGCTGAAACATCCGAAGAGCGAGAAGCACGCGATGGCAGCAACGTCCCAGGTCCCTGCTAGTATATAGGATATAATAAATTAATATAGAATATAATCCCAATAAAAAAGACAAAGAAGAAAGGGCAAATAAAGTACACAAAATGTGCATTGTATCAGATAGGGTTAACATTGTAGGCGACGAAATTCTCTCTTCTTAGCTTTCACAGTCCGGTGTGGACCATAGCTTCATCAACAATTTTCCTCCATTCCGCTATATCTATATCTCTAGTCAGAGCTCTCCAGTCGCCAACACTCAGCTTGTTAAGGTCTACTTCGACGTCGTCTATCCATCTTTTTCTTGGGCGCCCACGTTTTCTTCCTCCAATTGGGCGCATTATAAAAGCCTTTTTTGGCATTCTTTCTGCTGGCATCCTCATCACCTGACCAAACCACCTAATACGTTTTGCCTTTATGAAACATACAACATTTTGGCCGCCGATAATGTTTTCGAATTCAATGTTGTATCGGATTCGATACGTTCCGTCTTCTAGACGCACTGGGCCATATATTTTCCTTAACACGTTTCTTTCGAAAGTCAATAATTGATTGGTAACATTTTTTAATGTCCATATTTCTGCACCGTACGTAAGCACTGGTCGTATTAGTGTTTTATACATTTTCATTTTCTGTGCTCTTGATAGAATTTTTGAGCGAAACAACTTAGTGTTCGCGTAGCACGCCCTGTTCGCAGACTTTATTCTCTCGCCGATAGCAATTGTTGAGTCTTTATTTTCCGATAACGCGAAGCCCAAGTATTTGAATTCAGGTACGTTCTCAAAAACATAATCGCCGATTATCAAGTCATTACGAGTTATGTTATACGATGATGAAATCATATATTTTGTTTTGGCTGCATTGACATTAAGTCCCACGGCTTTAGCTCCTTCTTCAAACTGCTTCATTTTGCGGATCAGAACATTTTCTCTTTTGGCCTGTATGAAGCATTAGCTTAAATATTAGAGCAGACAGAGCATCTCCTTGTTTCACTCCGGACAATACTCTGAAAGACTCAGATACTTCACCTTGAACTAGTAATTTACTGGTCGTGTTTTCTAAAGTGCAGACAACTAGTTCTATCCGTTTCAATGGCATACCAAGCATTTGCAGACAGAATTTTATTTGTTTTCGATCTATACTATCGAAAGCCCACAAAAAGGCAGAAAAGGTCTATATTGTGTTCATAAAACTTCTCAAATATTTATATATTTGATTCACCACAAAACCTTGGTCGACAGCTGATCTGTCGCTTCTGAAACCACATTGGTACTCATCCATTATTTCTTCGGCGTAGATTCTTTATTCTTTGTTATATAATGTTGGTAAATACCTTAAAGCCACTATTGAGTAGGGATATACCTCTATAGTTTTGGCATTCAGCCTTAAGGCCTTTTTTGTGTATAAGTATTATTACGCTGTTTAACCATTCAATAGGTATTTTATTTGTACGCCATATACTTGTGATTAGAGTATGCATTTCATTTCCAAATATGGTGGACAATATTTTAGTAATTCCGCAGGTATTCCATCTTCGCCACTGCTCTTACCATTTTTTAGTTTTGCTATAGCTGCTCTCACCTCTTCCAAGGTTGGTTCTTCGACATAGGTTTCAGCTGTATATATGGTGGTGTTTCTCGTCATCAATACATTCTTCTTGCTTCTTGTTTTATCTCATTTACTTTTCTGCAGCCTTCGTCATACCACTCATTCGTCACTGGTCTTTTCTCGCCGATCGTAACTTTTGCGATATTTATGAGTACATCCTTTATTTTATTCCAGTGGTCATCAATATTCACAACGCTTTCTGCGGCAAGGGTGACATTACTTCTTATTATCAGTGCATTATTTTTATTAATGCTTTCTACATTAAATTTTAATTTCTTATAACCTTCACAGTCATTTGCTTTCGATATTCGTTGGCGTATTTTAGACATCACGAGATAGTTGTCTGAATCACAACAAGCAGCTCTATATGAACGCACATCTGAAACTGATGTGGTATGATGGACATGGTCAATTTGTTTAGCCGCATTACTGCCTGGAATTCTCCATGTCTGGAGATGAATTCGTTTATGTCTATGGTTGGTGCTACCTATAAATAGACCATGTGAGGCTGCAAAGTTGCATAGTAGTGAAAATGTTCCTGCAACATCTCTGATTATGCTTTCATTCTTTCCAACCTTTGCATTAAAGTCGCCAATTAAAAGCGAAACGTCGTGTTTACTAATTTTGCGAAATAGCTCTTCGAGGTCATCATAAAATGTATCTTTAATATTGTCAGTACTTTCATCGGTCAGTGCGTATGCATTTACAATGGAAATATTTTGGAATTTCGCCTTCAGTCTTAGATGCTACCTAATCGATCGTTGATAGGGAGCAAATTCATTAGGCTTTTCCTTGTTTTACTATCGATGTAAAAATCCGTTCCCCTTTTGGCCTTGGGACTGCGAACCACTGTAGTATATCGAAAAAGCTTTCTTTCTTACTTCTCCGCTTTCTGTCCATCTCATTTCTTGCATTGCGCATATATTCACTTGGTATCTCATTAACTCATCTGCTATCTCTGCCATTTTTCCCGTCTGCAGCATAGTCAATATATTCCAGGTCAAATTTTCAAATCGTAGCCCTTTAAACGTTGCGTTGGTCGACATCGAAATTCGTTTCTCATCCGAGGCTGTTGTTGATGTATCATGACTAGCTGATTTAACTGGTATTAGGGCGTCAACCTAAAGGCCAGCCCCTCGCGGGCATCTCACCCCATATCATTAGTTCCCAGTACTTACAAAAAAGTCTTCCTCTACACTGTAGAAGTCTGTTTGGTCTTCATACCAGGTTAACAGCGTCACCACTAGAAGGCGTTATGAGGGTATTGGAAACGGAGGTGTGTGGCATCCCGTCCCTCGATCCGCCACGACGAAATTGTTTATTATTATTTTGAGCATGTATTATACACTAGTCGTCATAAGTATTTTGACGGAACCGTTTTGTGACCATTGAAACTAGCTTTGGTTAGTATCGTTAAATAACGGTACGGAAATGATGCGCAAGACAAAGAATCTATTTTTAGCTCCTTGCTTTCCAAACCTTATATTGTTACCCTTTCTGCTGATAAGAATGCATGCAAGCAACGAATTTTTGCGTGGCAAAAGCAATTTGAAGCACGTGAAAACCAAACAATTTTTGCATTTAACATTAATTGATATTAAACGTTGATAAAAAAAAATTTAAATTGTTTAAAAGTTATTAGAAACCGTGGTGAAAACGGCTGAGTTGGGTTTGAATATCAGATCTTCAGCTTCTTTAACGCTGGAACGGCAGTAATAGACATAGTGTAATGCGTCGCGACAAACTGTACACAATCAATCTAATAAGTTTAAAAAGTAAGTATAAGTATAAGCAAGTATAGTGACATAAGAAACTTAACGAGATCAGCGCATAACAGCGCCCACTGAGGACCGAGTACTTCTACGGGCATTTAAAAAGAATATATTTTTCTGAAGCCTCAATCTGCTGCAGATCGATGGAATTTGACGGCCAAGAATCCAATCAGTCAGCGCACTGATTTTAAGATCATATCAAAGGCAAACAAGCTTAAAAGACTGCCCTTCTGCGCAAGCCAAATGAGCTCTGGAGCAGCGTACTATGGACAGATGAAAGCTCCTTTGAGTATAACTCATCAAAAAATAATTGTCGCCCAATGGTCTGGGCGACTTGGTTCCTAACACCGGCCCTAAATTGGGGAATCATTTATCTTGCAACAGGATAATGCCCCATGCCACAATGCTCGGATGATAACTAACTCTGTGTAGGATTACCACTTTGGACTGGCCACCTCAAAGTCTAGATTTAAATATTATAGGAAACGTCTGGTCTCTTCTGAAATGCAAAATAACAGTTTCGTTATATAACACCAGAGAGGCGATATTTTCTGAGCTCACTTTCCTTTAGATAGAGATATCTCCAGATATTCAAAAAGTTATTGAAGCCAAAGGAGATTATACATTTTACTAGATTCTTCTTCATTTCTTACTTTTAAGCTAAGTTTGAACTTTGTTCTCTTAGTATTACATATTTGTCAAAATACTTATGCCAACACATGAATTTACTAATTAATTTATATCTTTCTATGAAAGAATATTTGTTTGCTTATTTCTAAGCTAAACTCAGAAATGCACGAGTTTTGGTTCGTCACAATACTTATCCCGACTAGTGTATGTATATAACATATATATATAATACATTAGTATGCGGCATTCGGGAAATAAAAAATTAATTATCTTTGGTCTTTTTCGTTTTTATTAATTCTATTATTTTTTTTATTTTATTTTTTGTAAACATTTTGAATTTGATTTCTGTTCTTTTGTATTGGGCGCCTCGCATTCATTTTCATTTTTACTTTAAATTCATCTTTTTTCTTAGCACAAATATTTCTTGAACATTCCGAGCTTTCTTTTTTACTAAATATTGTATTTTATACTAGCAGTAGACACCCGGCGCGGAGATACTCGTTGTTCTTCTGTGTCGAGTGCTCTGTTTTTACTTTTTCGCTGTGCTTCGGATATTCTTTTCCAATTGATGCTTTTTTTGGTTGGCATTATCTTGCAGTTTTTTTTTTTAAATTTAATTTTAATTAATTAATTTTGAATTCATAAGCTCAGCTCTGTTTGATCGATCAAACATGTTTGATTTTTCAGCATGCTTACGAGCTGAGAAATGAAAGCAGTTAACTGGAAATCATGGACCGTGATGCAATCTCAATTAATTTAACGCCAACTAGTAAGTTCATTCATCACTAGGTTGCTCGTATTTGTTCTTTTCCTTTAAATTGAATTGAAGTTGTTCTACAATAGCAATAAAATGAAAAGTTGTATAAAACGTTGGAAATCTTACCACATCGTTTGAGACTACCATTTGTTTTGTACGAGGCAGCGCGCACTGTCCCAACAGCAATACCTTTCTTACGATAGAGTCGCGAATAGGCCGGTCCAATGGATTGCCTCGAAAGACCAGGATTCCTTCGTGCTTTACCTGACAGATGGGGGAAAGTCATAACCGACGATGGCAAATATTTTAACTGACGTAATCCTTCATTTTGATTATCAAATAAATGGTACGCCATCCAACAATTCTGGAAAGAACTTCAGTATATTTTGCCCCAAATAGAAAATTTCCGCATCTCGACAAGGGCCATTCTAACAAGCAAAGAGCCATCCTGGGGAGTCGCCGTATTGGAGTAGCAGAGTACTTTCCTCGTTTATATTAAAAAGATCTCTTTATTTGTTGCAAGCATTTTTTTTTATATGCTATTTGCATAAGTAGAACGTTCGATTGGCTTACCCAATTGTCAATTATTTATTTATTTTTGTGTTGTTATTTAATTTACTGAATTGTTTTGTTCCAATGGGTGTATGCTAATCCCTTTTAAAGTGCCGAAATTATTTTGCCTTACAATCTGCAGTGTATGTATCGGGCAATTCTTCTATGTAACTACTTCGTTTCAATTTGATTTTAATATTCTTGATTATTTCTTACAATACATTCTATGAGGAGGTTATACATCATCATTGCTTTCGTAGCACTTTTAATAATAATTTTTTTTTGTTCTGAGAATTATACAATACCAATGTTATCATATTTTATACCTGATCTTAATTTTTTTTTTGTGTTTAGAGAAGAAGGCTCATATTGAAAATGATCTTTTTTGCAGTGTAATTTGTTGATTGGGTTACAAAGAGTTAAACAACTAATCTTTTTAAAGAAATACTCTCATATGGATAACTGGGTCTAGCTTGGGTCTCGATGGGTAGCACAACTGTGTTCCATCTTAAAGTGTTACTTAAATTTGGATGAGGCAGTACTTTTTTTTTTATTATTAAATTATAACATTTATCGTAGTAAACTGCATAACACATTTGTTTGATTAAAAAAAAAATAATGACGTGAAAAAAAAATTAGACTTATACTAAATTAAAAACGATGTACATTACGAAGAAAAGGCAGAAATGATATAGAAGGCTGTATCCTCCTTAGGGGGAGATCATGCGGGTGTAGCCTCTTCAGTCTACGCCTTGCTGTGAGGGTGGGTAAGGGAGGACGCCAGCGGATTTGGGTGCGATAAAAGTCTGTAGTGATAGCGGCAGCTGTGAGAATTAATCACCTCCATAACAGTTGGCACGGCAAGATCCCTGTGCAGCGTGGTGTTGCGGACGTACCAAGGGGCGCCCGTGAATCTTCTGAGAGCCTTGCTCTGACACGCCTGCACTCTTCTGATGTTGTAGGCAGCAGTAGTGCCCCAAAATTGTATGGCGTAGCGCCAAGCAGGTGCCACTACTTGCAGATAGATGAGCTTTTTATTAGTTAAAGATAACTTATTCGATGGGCGGAGGAGCCACTCCAGTTTCTTGAGCTTTTGGTAGCAGCGCGCTGTAACTACCTTAATGTGTGCGCGCCAGGTAAGACGCTTATCCAGGATCAAACCGAGATACCGGATTTGCTCCATTTGCGGAATGATGCTTGTGTTGTAAGTCACAACCGGACAGACGCCTTGTCTTAATGTGAAGGTGTAGTGAGCTGATTTCTCAGAGTTTATGGCTATATTCCAGCGCCTGGCCCATGAGTAGAATCTATCCAGGTAGCTAGACAATTTCTCCGCAGCTTCGTTCAGAGAGGAGGCCGCACTAAAACGGTTTGTTTGTGTCAGATTAGTCAGCCAGCCATATATAAAACTGAATGAGCACAACGATTTCGAACTTGGCTTCTGATTGTCAAGTAGCCACAAAAATTGTCTGCTCAATTGAATTACGCGGGTATAATGAAAGCATGCAATTATCGTTATTAGATTGTCCTTGATATCCATGTAGAGTTTTGGGCCATACAAAAATTACTCATAAATTTTTGCTCATAGCGTTCCGCAGCATTGGAGGTTTGTTTGTCCGTTATGGACGCCGAACCCGCTGGACCGTTTTGGTGAAATTATTAAAGAACCTTTAGAAGGTTACTGTGAATTTTGGTGCGAAAACAAAGTCGAAATGTTCAAATATTCGAATGAAAAATAAATCGAAAAAGTGAAGAATATGAAATGCCACCAAAAATCGCAGCAGTAGGCAGAGCGCAGAGCTGCTGAAACATCCGAAGAGCGAGAAGCACGCGATGGCAGCAACGTCCCAGGTCCCTGCTAGTATATAGGATATAATAAATTAATATAGAATATAATCCCAATAAAAAAGACAAAGAAGAAAGGGCAAATAAAGTACACAAAATGTGCATTGTATCAGATAGGGTTAACATTGTAGGCGACGAAATTCTCTCTTCTTAGCTTTCACAGTCCGGTGTGGACCATAGCTTCATCAACAATTTTCCTCCATTCCGCTATATCTATATCTCTAGTCAGAGCTCTCCAGTCGCCAACACTCAGCTTGTTAAGGTCTACTTCGACGTCGTCTATCCATCTTTTTCTTGGGCGCCCACGTTTTCTTCCTCCAATTGGGCGCATTATAAAAGCCTTTTTTGGCATTCTTTCTGCTGGCATCCTCATCACCTGACCAAACCACCTAATACGTTTTGCCTTTATGAAACATACAACATTTTGGCCGCCGATAATGTTTTCGAATTCAATGTTGTATCGGATTCGATACGTTCCGTCTTCTAGACGCACTGGGCCATATATTTTCCTTAACACGTTTCTTTCGAAAGTCAATAATTGATTGGTAACATTTTTTAATGTCCATATTTCTGCACCGTACGTAAGCACTGGTCGTATTAGTGTTTTATACATTTTCATTTTCTGTGCTCTTGATAGAATTTTTGAGCGAAACAACTTAGTGTTCGCGTAGCACGCCCTGTTCGCAGACTTTATTCTCTCGCCGATACCAATTGTTGAGTCTTTATTTTCCGATAACGCGAAGCCCAAGTATTTGAATTCAGGTACGTTCTCAAAAACATAATCGCCGATTATCAAGTCATTACGAGTTATGTTTTACGATGATGAAATCATATATTTTGTTTTGGCTGCATTGACATTAAGTCCCACGGCTTTAGCTCCTTCTTCAAACTGCTTCATTTTGCGGATCAGAACATTTTCTCTTTTGGCCTGTATGAAGCATTAGCTTAAATATTAGAGCAGACAGAGCATCTCCTTGTTTCACTCCGGACAATACTCTGAAAGACTCAGATACTTCACCTTGAACTAGTAATTTACTGGTCGTGTTTTCTAAAGTGCAGACAACTAGTTCTATCCGTTTCAATGGCATACCAAGCATTTGCAGACAGAATTTTATTTGTTTTCGATCTATACTATCGAAAGCCCACAAAAAGGCAGAAAAGGTCTATATTGTGTTCATAAAACTTCTCAAATATTTATATATTTGATTCACCACAAAACCTTGGTCGACAGCTGATCTGTCGCTTCTGAAACCACATTGGTACTCATCCATTATTTCTTCGGCGTAGATTCTTTATTCTTTGTTATATAATGTTGGTAAATACCTTAAAGCCACTATTGAGTAGGGATATACCTCTATAGTTTTGGCATTCAGCCTTAAGGCCTTTTTTGTGTATAAGTATTATTACGCTGTTTAACCATTCAATAGGTATTTTATTTGTACGCCATATACTTGTGATTAGAGTATGCATTTCATTTCCAAATATGGTGGACAATATTTTAGTAATTCCGCAGGTATTCCATCTTCGCCACTGCTTTTACCATTTTTTAGTTTTGCTATAGCTGCTCTCACCTCTTCCAAGGTTGGTTCTTCGACATAGGTTTCAGCTGTATATATGGTGGTGTTTCTCGTCATCAATATATTCTTCTTGCTTCTTGTTTTATCTCATTTACTTTTCTGCAGCCTTCGTCATACCACTCATTCGTCACTGGTCTTTTCTCGCCGATCGTAACTTTTGCGATATTTATGAGTACATCCTTTATTTTATTCCAGTGGTCATCAATATTCACAACGCTTTCTGCGGCAAGGGTGACATTACTTCTTATTATCAGTGCATTATTTTTATTAATGCTTTCTACATTAAATTTTAATTTCTTATAACCTTCACAGTCACTTGCTTTCGATATTCGTTGGCGTATTTTAGACATCACGAGATAGTTGTCTGAATCACAACAAGCAGCTCTATATGAACGCACATCTGAAACTGATGTGGTATGATGGACATGGTCAATTTGTTTAGCCGCATTACTGCCTGGAATTCTCCATGTCTGGAGATGAATTCGTTTATGTCTATGGTTGGTGCTACCTATAAATAGACCATGTGAGGCTGCATAGTTGCATAGTAGTGAAAATGTTCCTGCAACATCTCTGATTATGCTTTCCTTCTTTCCAACCTTTGCATTAAAGTCGCCAATTAAAAGCGAAACGTCGTGTTTACTAATTTTGCGAAATAGCTCTTCGAGGTCATCATAAAATGTATCTTTAATATTGTCAGTACTTTCATCGGTCAGTGCGTATGCATTTACAATGGAAATATTTTGGAATTTCGCCTTCAGTCTTAGATGCTACCTAATCGATCGTTGATAGGGAGCAAATTCATTAGGCTTTTCCTTGTTTTACTATCGATGTAAAAATCCGTTCCCCTTTTGGCCTTGGGACTGCGAACCACTGTAGTATATCGAAAAAGCTTTCTTTCTTACTTCTCCGCTTTCTGTCCATCTCATTTCTTGCATTGCGCATATATTCACTTGGTATCTCATTAACTCATCTGCTATCTCTGCCATTTTTCCCGTCTGCAGCATAGTCAATATATTCCAGGTCAAATTTTCAAATCGTAGCCCTTTAAACGTTGCGTTGGTCGACATCGAAATTCGTTTCTCATCCGAGGCTGTTGTTGATGTATCATGACTAGCTGATTTAACTGGTATTAGGGCGTCAACCTAAAGGCCAGCCCCTCGCGGGCATCTCACCCCATATCATTAGTTCCCAGTACTTACAAAAAAGTCTTCCTCTACACTGTAGAAGTCTGTTTGGTCTTCATACCAGGTTAACAGCGTCACCACTAGAAGGCGTTATGAGGGTATTGGAAACGGAGGTGTGTGGCATCCCGTCCCTCGATCCGCCACGACGAAATTGTTTATTATTATTTTGAGCATGTATTATACACTAGTCGTCATAAGTATTTTGACGGAACCGTTTTGTGACCATTGAAACTAGCTTTGGTTAGTATCGTTAAATAACGGTACGGAAATGATGCGCAAGACACAGAATCTATTTTTAGCTCCTTGCTTTCCAAACCTTATATTGTTACCCTTTCTGCTGATAAGAATGCATGCAAGCAACGAATTTTTGCGTGGCAAAAGCAATTTGAAGCACGTGAAAACCAAACAACTTTTGTATTTAACATTAATTGATATTAAACGTTGATAAAAAAAAAAGAAAAATTGTTTAAAAGTTATTAGAAACCGTGGTGAAAACGGCTGAGTTGGGTTTGAATATCAGATCTTCAGCTTCTTTAACGCTGGAACGGCAGTAATAGACATAGTGTAATGCGTCGCGACAAACTGTACACAATCAATCTAATAAGTTTAAAAAGTAAGTATAAGTATAAGCAAGTATAGTGACATAAGAAACTTAACGAGATCAGCGCATAACAGCGCCCACTGAGGACCGAGTACTTCTACGGGCATTTAAAAAGAAAATATTTTTCTGAAGCCTCAATCTGCTGCAGATCGATGGAATTTGACGGCCAAGAATCCAATCAGTCAGCGCACTGATTTTAAGATCATATCAAAGGCAAACAAGCTTAAAAGACTGCCCTTCTGCGCAAGCCAAATGAGCTCTGGAGCAGCGTACTATGGACAGATGAAAGCTCCTTTGAGTATAACTCATCAAAAAATAATTGTCGCCCAATGGTCTGGGCGACTTGGTTCCTAACACCGGCCCTAAATTGGGGAATCATTTATCTTGCAACAGGATAATGCCCCATGCCACAATGCTCGGATGATAACTAACTCTGTGTAGGATTACCACTTTGGACTGGCCACCTCAAAGTCTAGATTTAAATATTATAGGAAACGTCTGGTCTCTTCTGAAATGCAAAATAACAGTTTCGTTATATAACACCAGAGAGGCGATATTTTCTGAGCTCACTTTCCTTTAGATAGAGATATCTCCAGATATTCAAAAAGTTATTGAAGCCAAAGGAGATTATACATTTTACTAGATTCTTCTTCATTTCTTACTTTTAAGCTAAGTTTGAACTTTGTTCTCTTAGTATTACATATTTGTCAAAATACTTATGCCAACACATGAATTTACTAATTAATTTATATCTTTCTATGAAAGAATATTTGTTTGCTTATTTCTAAGCTAAACTCAGAAATGCACGAGTTTTGGTTCGTCACAATACTTATCCCGACTAGTGTATGTATATAACATATATATATAATACATTAGTATGCGGCATTCGGGAAATAAAAAATTAATTATCTTTGGTCTTTTTCGTTTTTATTAATTCTATTATTTTTTTTATTTTATTTTTTGTAAACATTTTGAATTTGATTTCTGTTCTTTTGTATTGGGCGCCTCGCATTCATTTTCATTTTTACTTTAAATTCATCTTTTTTCTTAGCACAAATATTTCTTGAACATTCCGAGCTTTCTTTTTTACTAAATATTGTATTTTATACTAGCAGTAGACACCCGGCGCGGAGATACTCGTTGTTCTTCTGTGTCGAGTGCTCTGTTTTTACTTTTTCGCTGTGCTTCGGATATTCTTTTCCAATTGATGCTTTTTTTGGTTGGCATTATCTTGCAGTTTTTTTTTTTAAATTTAATTTTAATTAATTAATTTTGAATTCATAAGCTCAGCTCTGTTTGATCGATCAAACATGTTTGATTTTTCAGCATGCTTACGAGCTGAGAAATGAAAGCAGTTAACTGGAAATCATGGACCGTGATGCAATCTCAATTAATTTAACGCCAACTAGTAAGTTCATTCATCACTAGGTTGCTCGTATTTGTTCTTTTCCTTTAAATTGAATTGAAATTGTTCTACAATAGCAATAAAATGAAAAGTTGTATAAAACGTTGGAAGCAGTAGGCTGGGAAATCTTACCCCATCGTTTGAGACTACCATTTGTTTTGTACGAGGCAGCGCGCACTGTCTCAACAGCAATACTTTTCTTACGATAGAGTCGCGAATAGGCCGGTCCAATGGATTGCCTCGCAAGACCAGGATTCCTTCGTGCTTTACCTGACAGATGGGGGAAAGTCATAACCGACGATGGCAATTATTTTAACTGACGTAATCCTTCATTTTGATTATCAAATAAATGGTACGCCATCCAACAATTCTGGAATGAACTTCAGTATATTTTGCCCCAAATAGAAAATTTCCGCATCTCGACAAGGGCCATTCTAACAAGCAAAGAGCCATCCTGGGGAGTCGCCGTATAGGAGTAGCAGAGTACTTTCCTCGTTTATATTAAAAAGATCTCTTTATTTGTTGCAAGAATTTTTTTTTATATGCTATTTGCATAAGTAGAACGTTCGATTGGCTTACCCAATTGTCAATTATTTATTTATTTTTGTGTTGTTATTTAATTTACTCAATTGTTTTGTTCCAGTGGGTGTTTGCTAATCCCTTTTAAAGTGCCGAAATTATTTTGGCTTACAATCTGCAGTGTATGTATCGGGCAATTCTTCTATGTAGCTACTTCGTTTCAATTTGATTTTAATATTCTTGATTATTTCTTACAATACATTCTATGAGGAGGTTATACATCATCATTGCTTTCGTAGCACTTTTAATAATAATTTTTTTTTGTTCTGAGAATTATACAATACCAATGTTATCATATTTTATACCTGATCTTAATTTTTTTTTTGTGTTTAGAGAAGAAGGCTCATATTGAAAATGATCTTTTTTGCAGTGTAATTTGTTGATTGGGTTACAAAGAGTTAAACAACTAATCTTTTTAAAGAAATACTCTCATATGGATAACTGGGTCTAGCTTGGGTCTCGATGGGTAGCACAACTGTGTTCCATCTTAAAGTGTTACTTAAATTTGGATGAGGCAGTACTTTTTTTTTTATAATTAAATTATAACATTTATCGTAGTAAACTGCATAACACATTTGTTTGATTAAAAAAAAAATAATGACGTGAAAAAAAAATTAGACTTATACTAAATTAAAAACGATGTACATTACGAAGAAAAGGCAGAAATGATATAGAAGGCTGTATCCTCCTTAGGGGGAGATCATGCGGGTGTAGCCTCTTCAGTCTACGCCATGCTGTGAGGGAGGGTAAGGGAGGACGCCAGCGTATTTGGGTGCGATAAAAGTCTGTAGTGACAGCGGCAGCTGTGAGAATTAATCACCTCCATAACAGTTGGCACGGCAAGATCCCTGTGCAGCGTGGTGTTGCGGACGTACCAAGGGGCGCCCGTGAATCTTCTGAGAGCCTTGCTCTGACACGCCTGCACTCTTCTGATGTTGTAGGCAGCAGTAGTGCCCCAAAATTGTATGGCGTAGCGCCAAGCTGGTGCCACTACTTGCAGATAGATGAGCTTTTTATTAGTTAAAGATAACTTATTCGATGGGCGGAGGAGCCACTCCAGTTTCTTGAGCTTTTGGTAGCAGCGCGCTGTAACTACCTTAATGTGTGCGCGCCAGGTAAGACGCTTATCCAGGATCAAACCGAGATACCGGATTTGCTCCATTTGCGGAATGATGCTTGTGTTGTAAGTCACAACCGGACAGACGCCTTGTCTTAATGTGAAGGTGTAGTGAGCTGATTTCTCAGAGTTTATGGCTATATTCCAGCGCCTGGCCCATGAGTGGAATCTATCCAGGTAGCTGGACAATTTCTCCGCAGCTTCGTTCAGAGAGGAGGCAGCACTAAAACGGTTTGTTTGTGTCAGATTAGTCAGCCAGCCATATATAAAACTGAATGAGCACAACGATTTCGAACTTGGCTTCTGATTGTCAAGTAGCCACAAAAATTGTCTGCTCAATTGAATTACGCGGGTATAATGAAAGCATGCAATTATCGTTATTAGATTGTCCTTGATATCCATGTAGAGTTTTGGGCCATACAAAAATTACTCATAAATTTTTGCTCATAGCGTTCCGCAGCATTGGAGGTTTGTTTGTCCGTTATGGACGCCGAACCCGCTGGACCGTTTTGGTGAAATTATTAAAGAACCTTTAGAAGGTTACTGTGAATTTTGGTGCGAAAACAAAGTCGAAATGTTCAAATATTCGAATGAAAAATAAATCGAAAAAGTGAAGAATACGAAATGCCACCAAAAATCGCAGCAGTAGGCAGAGCGCAGAGCTGCTGAAACATCCGAAGAGCGAGAAGCACGCGATGGCAGCAACGTCCCAGGTCCCTGCTAGTATATAGGATATAATAAATTAATATAGAATATAATCCTAATAAAAAAGACAAAGAAGAAAGGGCAAATAAAGTACACAAAATGTGCATTGTATCAGATAGGGTTAACATTGTAGGCGACGAAATTCTCTCTTCTTAGCTTTCACAGTCCGGTGTGGACCATAGCTTCATCAACAATTTTCCTCCATTCCGCTATATCTATATCTCTAGTCAGAGCTCTCCAGTCGCCAACACTCAGCTTGTTAAGGTCTACTTCGACGTCGTCTATCCATCTTTTTCTTGGGCGCCCACGTTTTCTTCCTCCAATTGGGCGCATTATAAAAGCCTTTTTTGGCATTCTTTCTGCTGGCATCCTCATCACCTGACCAAACCACCTAATACGTTTTGCCTTTATGAAACATACAACATTTTGGCCGCCGATAATGTTTTCGAATTCAATGTTGTATCGGATTCGATACGTTCCGTCTTCTAGACGCACTGGGCCATATATTTTCCTTAACACGTTTCTTTCGAAAGTCAATAATTGATTGGTAACATTTTTTAATGTCCATATTTCTGCACCGTACGTAAGCACTGGTCGTATTAGTGTTTTATACATTTTCATTTTCTGTGCTCTTGATAGAATTTTTGAGCGAAACAACTTAGTGTTCGCGTAGCACGCCCTGTTCGCAGACTTTATTCTCTCGCCGATACCAATTGTTGAGTCTTTATTTTCCGATAACGCGAAGCCCAAGTATTTGAATTCAGGTACGTTCTCAAAAACATAATCGCCGATTATCAAGTCATTACGAGTTATGTTATACGATGATGAAATCATATATTTTGTTTTGGCTGCATTGACATTAAGTCCCACGGCTTTAGCTCCTTCTTCAAACTGCTTCATTTTGCGGATCAGAACATTTTCTCTTTTGGCCTGTATGAAGCATTAGCTTAAATATTAGAGCAGACAGAGCATCTCCTTGTTTCACTCCGGACAATACTCTGAAAGACTCAGATACTTCACCTTGAACTAGTAATTTACTGGTCGTGTTTTCTAAAGTGCAGACAACTAGTTCTATCCGTTTCAATGGCATACCAAGCATTTGCAGACAGAATTTTATTTGTTTTCGATCTATACTATCGAAAGCCCACAAAAAGGCAGAAAAGGTCTATATTGTGTTCATAAAACTTCTCAAATATTTATATATTTGATTCACCACAAAACCTTGGTCGACAGCTGATCTGTCGCTTCTGAAACCACATTGGTACTCATCCATTATTTCTTCGGCGTAGATTCTTTATTCTTTGTTATATAATGTTGGTAAATACCTTAAAGCCACTATTGAGTAGGGATATACCTCTATAGTTTTGGCATTCAGCCTTAAGGCCTTTTTTGTGTATAAGTATTATTACGCTGTTTAACCATTCAATAGGTATTTTATTTGTACGCCATATACTTGTGATTAGAGTATGCATTTCATTTCCAAATATGGTGGACAATATTTTAGTAATTCCGCAGGTATTCCATCTTCGCCACTGCTCTTACCATTTTTTAGTTTTGCTATAGCTGCTCTCACCTCTTCCAAGGTTGGTTCTTCGACATAGGTTTCAGCTGTATATATGGTGGTGTTTCTCGTCATCAATACATTCTTCTTGCTTCTTGTTTTATCTCATTTACTTTTCTGCAGCCTTCGTCATACCACTCATTCGTCACTGGTCTTTTCTCGCCGATCGTAACTTTTGCGATATTTATGAGTACATCCTTTATTTTATTCCAGTGGTCATCAATATTCACAACGCTTTCTGCGGCAAGGGTGACATTACTTCTTATTATCAGTGCATTATTTTTATTAATGCTTTCTACATTAAATTTTAATTTCTTATAACCTTCACAGTCATTTGCTTTCGATATTCGTTGGCGTATTTTAGACATCACGAGATAGTTGTCTGAATCACAACAAGCAGCTCTATATGAACGCACATCTGAAACTGATGTGGTATGATGGACATGGTCAATTTGTTTAGCCGCATTACTGCCTGGAATTCTCCATGTCTGGAGATGAATTCGTTTATGTCTATGGTTGGTGCTACCTATAAATAGACCATGTGAGGCTGCAAAGTTGCATAGTAGTGAAAATGTTCCTGCAACATCTCTGATTATGCTTTCATTCTTTCCAACCTTTGCATTAAAGTCGCCAATTAAAAGCGAAACGTCGTGTTTACTAATTTTGCGAAATAGCTCTTCGAGGTCATCATAAAATGTATCTTTAATATTGTCAGTACTTTCATCGGTCAGTGCGTATGCATTTACAATGGAAATATTTTGGAATTTCGCCTTCAGTCTTAGATGCTACCTAATCGATCGTTGATAGGGAGCAAATTCATTAGGCTTTTCCTTGTTTTACTATCGATGTAAAAATCCGTTCCCCTTTTGGCCTTGGGACTGCGAACCACTGTAGTATATCGAAAAAGCTTTCTTTCTTACTTCTCCGCTTTCTGTCCATCTCATTTCTTGCATTGCGCATATATTCACTTGGTATCTCATTAACTCATCTGCTATCTCTGCCATTTTTCCCGTCTGCAGCATAGTCAATATATTCCAGGTCAAATTTTCAAATCGTAGCCCTTTAAACGTTGCGTTGGTCGACATCGAAATTCGTTTCTCATCCGAGGCTGTTGTTGATGTATCATGACTAGCTGATTTAACTGGTATTAGGGCGTCAACCTAAAGGCCAGCCCCTCGCGGGCATCTCACCCCATATCATTAGTTCCCAGTACTTACAAAAAAGTCTTCCTCTACACTGTAGAAGTCTGTTTGGTCTTCATACCAGGTTAACAGCGTCACCACTAGAAGGCGTTATGAGGGTATTGGAAACGGAGGTGTGTGGCATCCCGTCCCTCGATCCGCCACGACGAAATTGTTTATTATTATTTTGAGCATGTATTATACACTAGTCGTCATAAGTATTTTGACGGAACCGTTTTGTGACCATTGAAACTAGCTTTGGTTAGTATCGTTAAATAACGGTACGGAAATGATGCGCAAGACAAAGAATCTATTTTTAGCTCCTTGCTTTCCAAACCTTATATTGTTACCCTTTCTGCTGATAAGAATGCATGCAAGCAACGAATTTTTGCGTGGCAAAAGCAATTTGAAGCACGTGAAAACCAAACAATTTTTGCATTTAACATTAATTGATATTAAACGTTGATAAAAAAAAATTTAAATTGTTTAAAAGTTATTAGAAACCGTGGTGAAAACGGCTGAGTTGGGTTTGAATATCAGATCTTCAGCTTCTTTAACGCTGGAACGGCAGTAATAGACATAGTGTAATGCGTCGCGACAAACTGTACACAATCAATCTAATAAGTTTAAAAAGTAAGTATAAGTATAAGCAAGTATAGTGACATAAGAAACTTAACGAGATCAGCGCATAACAGCGCCCACTGAGGACCGAGTACTTCTACGGGCATTTAAAAAGAAAATATTTTTCTGAAGCCTCAATCTGCTGCAGATCGATGGAATTTGACGGCCAAGAATCCAATCAGTCAGCGCACTGATTTTAAGATCATATCAAAGGCAAACAAGCTTAAAAGACTGCCCTTCTGCGCAAGCCAAATGAGCTCTGGAGCAGCGTACTATGGACAGATGAAAGCTCCTTTGAGTATAACTCATCAAAAAATAATTGTCGCCCAATGGTCTGGGCGACTTGGTTCCTAACACCGGCCCTAAATTGGGGAATCATTTATCTTGCAACAGGATAATGCCCCATGCCACAATGCTCGGATGATAACTAACTCTGTGTAGGATTACCACTTTGGACTGGCCACCTCAAAGTCTAGATTTAAATATTATAGGAAACGTCTGGTCTCTTCTGAAATGCAAAATAACAGTTTCGTTATATAACACCAGAGAGGCGATATTTTCTGAGCTCACTTTCCTTTAGATAGAGATATCTCCAGATATTCAAAAAGTTATTGAAGCCAAAGGAGATTATACATTTTACTAGATTCTTCTTCATTTCTTACTTTTAAGCTAAGTTTGAACTTTGTTCTCTTAGTATTACATATTTGTCAAAATACTTATGCCAACACATGAATTTACTAATTAATTTATATCTTTCTATGAAAGAATATTTGTTTGCTTATTTCTAAGCTAAACTCAGAAATGCACGAGTTTTGGTTCGTCACAATACTTATCCCGACTAGTGTATGTATATAACATATATATATAATACATTAGTATGCGGCATTCGGGAAATAAAAAATTAATTATCTTTGGTCTTTTTCGTTTTTATTAATTCTATTATTTTTTTTATTTTATTTTTTGTAAACATTTTGAATTTGATTTCTGTTCTTTTGTATTGGGCGCCTCGCATTCATTTTCATTTTTACTTTAAATTCATCTTTTTTCTTAGCACAAATATTTCTTGAACATTCCGAGCTTTCTTTTTTACTAAATATTGTATTTTATACTAGCAGTAGACACCCGGCGCGGAGATACTCGTTGTTCTTCTGTGTCGAGTGCTCTGTTTTTACTTTTTCGCTGTGCTTCGGATATTCTTTTCCAATTGATGCTTTTTTTGGTTGGCATTATCTTGCAGTTTTTTTTTTTAAATTTAATTTTAATTAATTAATTTTGAATTCATAAGCTCAGCTCTGTTTGATCGATCAAACATGTTTGATTTTTCAGCATGCTTACGAGCTGAGAAATGAAAGCAGTTAACTGGAAATCATGGACCGTGATGCAATCTCAATTAATTTAACGCCAACTAGTAAGTTCATTCATCACTAGGTTGCTCGTATTTGTTCTTTTCCTTTAAATTGAATTGAAGTTGTTCTACAATAGCAATAAAATGAAAAGTTGTATAAAACGTTGGAAGCAGTAGGCTGGGAAATCTTACCCCATCGTTTGAGACTACCATTTGTTTTGTACGAGGCAGCGCGCACTGTCCCAACAGCAATACCTTTCTTACGATAGAGTCGCGAATAGGCCGGTCCAATGGATTGCCTCGCAAGACCAGGATTCCTTCGTGCTTTACCTGACAGATGGGGGAAAGTCATAACCGACGATGGCAATTATTTTAACTGACGTAATCCTTCATTTTGATTATCAAATAAATGGTACGCCATCCAACAATTCTGGAAAGAACTTCAGTATATTTTGCCCCAAATAGAAAATTTCCGCATCTCGACAAGGGCCATTCTAACAAGCAAAGAGCCATCCTGGGGAGTCGCCGTATAGGAGTAGCAGAGTACTTTCCTCGTTTATATTAAAAAGATCTCTTTATTTGTTGCAAGAATTTTTTTTTATATGCTATTTGCATAAGTAGAACGTTCGATTGGCTTACCCAATTGTCAATTATTTATTTACTTTTGTGTTGTTATTTAATTTACTCAATTGTTTTGTTCCAGTTGTTGTTTGCTAATCCCTTTTAAAGTGCCGAAATTATTTTGGCTTACAATCTGCAGTGTATGTATCGGGCAATTCTTCTATGTAGCTACTTCGTTTCAATTTGATTTTAATATTCTTGATTATTTCTTACAATACATTCTATGAGGAGGTTATACATCATCATTGCTTTCGTAGCACTTTTAATAATAATTTTTTTTTGTTCTGAGAATTATACAATACCAATGTTATCATATTTTATACCTGATCTTAATTTTTTTTTGTGTTTAGAGAAGAAGGCTCATATTGAAAATGATCTTTTTTGCAGTGTAATTTGTTGATTGGGTTACAAAGAGTTAAACAACTAATCTTTTTAAAGAAATACTCTCATATGGATAACTGGGTCTAGCTTGGGTCTCGATGGGTAGCACAACTGTGTTCCATCTTAAAGTGTTACTTAAATTTGGATGAGGCAGTACTTTTTTTTTTATAATTAAATTATAACATTTATCGTAGTAAACTGCATAACACATTTGTTTGATTAAAAAAAAAATAATGACGTGAAAAAAAAATTAGACTTATACTAAATTAAAAACGATGTACATTACGAAGAAAAGGCAGAAATGATATAGAAGGCTGTATCCTCCTTAGGGGGAGATCATGCGGGTGTAGCCTCTTCAGTCTACGCCATGCTGTGAGGGAGGGTAAGGGAGGACGCCAGCGTATTTGGGTGCGATAAAAGTCTGTAGTGACAGCGGCAGCTGTGAGAATTAATCACCTCCATAACAGTTGGCACGGCAAGATCCCTGTGCAGCGTGGTGTTGCGGACGTACCAAGGGGCGCCCGTGAATCTTCTGAGAGCCTTGCTCTGACACGCCTGCACTCTTCTGATGTTGTAGGCAGCAGTAGTGCCCCAAATTTGTATGGCGTAGCGCAAAGCAGGTGCCACTACTTAGTTAAAGATAACTTATTCGATGGGCGGAGAAGCCACTCCAGTTTCTTGAGCTTTTGGTAGCAGCGCGCTGTAACTACCTCAATGTGTGCACGCCAGGTAAGATGCTTATCCAGGATCAAACCGAGATACCGGATTTGCTCCATTTGAGGAATAATGCTTGTGTTGTAAGTCACAACCAGACAGACGCCTTGCCCTAATGTGAAGGTGCAGTGAGCTGATTTCTCAGAGTTTATGGCTATATTCCAGCGCCTGGCCCATGAGTGGAATCTATCCAGGTAGCTGGACAATTTCTCCGCAGCTTCGTTCAGAGAGGAGGCAGCACTAAAACGGTTTGTTTGTGTCAGATTAGTCAGCCAGCCATATATAAAACTGAATGAGCACAACGATTTCGAACTCGCCACAGTCATTGTGTGTGCAACGTCGTAGTTCAAAATCGATTTTAATTTCGGCATGAATAAATCGAGAGCTTACCAGGTAGTGTGATTCATTTTCTTGTTTCTATTTTTAATTATTGCCTAAAAATTGGCAAACTCCAACTTTGCAGACGACGCTGCGCTTTACTGTGCAGCTAGCAAATATACAGATATAGACAATTCCCACAAATCATCCTTGACTGACTTAGATGAAAGACTAATGCTATCTTCTTCACAAGGAAAAGACAAATTATACATTTACACAATGCAAATCTAAATATCCATAATACTGACATTCCTTGGACAAATAGTTTACGTTATCTTGGATAAAATCTGTCTCTGCATAAAATAAAATTAACAAAACTATCTGCATACTTTAGCCACTTCCAACTTTCACTGCATAATAAACTCAACATATTTAAATAGTTACTTAATCCAATTTGGCTGTATGGCTGCCAGGGCTGTGGTGACTGTGCTCAGACGCATATAAAAATATTACAAATTGCACAGAACAAATTACTCAACATTTCTTTAAATTTACCATTCTACTTCACTACAAATTAATTACACGAAAATGCCAATATTCAGCAAGTTCAGTAAAAGATCTATCCATATAACACAAACTACAATAATCGCAATTCAGTTATATAGGGTATGCTTATGCTACATTGCTTGTAATTGGCAGTTTTCTTCTAATCTTTTGATTAGACTTGTCTATGCCTATATTGCATATATTTTGGGTACTATTCTAATTTTTGGCTAAATAAATAAATAAACTAGTTTAGGCGCTAGTAAAATAAGTCATTTTCATTTAAGCCTGATGCTCCTGGTTAGGTCATAGCGACAAAGTTGTCAAAGCATTGTATTGTCATCGGTCCTTGATGGTTGTGCAAAGTTTCAATTTAATCTGACGTTTCGAAGTGGGTGTAAATATGGTTCAAAGAAATATGGTACAAACATACAGGTGAAGCTTATATAAAGCATGTAATAACATAGCTTAACATTTATTAAAGTTGAGTAGAAGATAGTTAGTGGCATACCACCAAGTAGATAATGCGTCTAACTCACTCTGAAGAAGGAAACCCTGAGCGGGGCCGTTGAGGCCGGAAAGTAGTTGCTAGATTGTCATGAAATTTTTACAGCTGCCTTTGACGATTAGTACAAATACAAATACTGTATAACAGAACGTAAACTTAACAGCCGATGAATTGTTGTATACTTATATATACGGCTTACAGTTAAACGCTAAGAGATTTGGAAACCTATTTGTTGCGTGCGCATAGTCAATACTTAAGCGCTGAACTAGTACTCGAATGTGTCTTGAATTAAAGCGCGAAGAAGTTACTATTTTCTACACTACACCTACCTCAACTTAGTTTATTTCAGTTCATTTAACGTGAAACATTTTTCAAAACCTTTATTGACAATTCTGATGCTCAAATCGTTTTACCACTCGCAACGAAGGAGTTTCAGTCCATAGAGTCATGTTGCAAAAACTTTCGATTAAGTTTAGCGCAAGTATGAAGCGCACCGTGGCTATACAACAAACCGAACCGAACCGAACCAAAAGTATTGGCTACAATTTAGGTGGTGGGTGTGGAGCAGGGAGCAGAACGATGGCAGCATTGAATGTGAAAAATGTAATGTTGGAAAAAGTAAATTGAGTTTTTCCAACAATCGCAACGACTGTGCTTCTCAACAACAACAACAAAAACAACAACAACAACGACACTAGCAACAAGAACAATGCGCACGGCCCGCGCTATCGCTCCTCGCATTGTTGCACTGGGGTTACATGCTGCGAATGTTGCTGATAAATCGTGCTCGCGTTCACAGCGGTGAAAAGTTACAAAAAACAAAGCTGCAGAAAATGGAATAATAAAAAAAAGTATATTTATATATGTTCATGTTTATAAAAGATATGAAATGTAAAGGCCAAAAGATACGCAGCCAAACGGTGCGCTACACTGAAGCACAAGCAGCAACATTTTTCATATACGCATTAACGTAGAACAAAAACAAAGGCTGGCAGCCAGCCGAGCATACAGTCACAGATAAACTGACTAAGTTTGGCTGCAAGTATCTGCGTTTGTATTTTATGTATATAGATGTACGTGTGTGTGTTTGGCTTGGCATATGCTTGTTTATGCATCTGTGCGTCGCATCAGTCGTCAGTCTACGGCATTGCTGCGTATTTGCTTTATTCGTAGTTGGCCGATAAGCCAGCCATCTTTAATAGTTGTGCCAAAATGCACAAAAAGTGAGAAACGCTTGAATGATATTTCATGCATAATTGCAATGAGCCTTCCAACTGTGTAACTGTGTGTGTGTGTGTGTCTGCAGATCTAGCTATGCTTAAGCTTAACCGCATAAGCGTAACCCATGCAGCGCGCAAAACTGTGAGTACTTGCGACAGCTCAAAAGACAATGAAATATTTAAGGCACAAATAAGGCGCACATACGCATACAACCACAAATGCAACAAACTGCAGTTTGTCACATTACACAATTCATGCTGTTAAATTATGCTGCATACTTTGAGGCGAACTGACTCATTAAATGCGTTCGCAAGAGCATGTTCATTATTGTTGCTATTTTCGTTTGCAATTGTTGTTGTTATTATTATTGTTGTTGTTGTTGTTGTTGTCGTTGTACAATAAGGATGTAGTTGTCGCCAAAGTCAACAACATGCAAAGGACAAACTCATATCAAAATAACCAAAAACTTTAAATGGCCAAGAGTGCTTCAGATTTTATATCTCCTCCGTTGATGCTTCAATGTGATGCATGCGTCTTTGTGTGTATTGTGTGTGTGTGTGTGTGTGCAAAATGTAAAGCTAGCTGTGTTTTTGAACCAACAGCAACAAGAACAACAACACGCCTGTTTGCCTACACTCATCAACATACAAAAGTGACAGAGGCACACACACACACACACACACACACACTCAAGCTTGTACTTATGTAACTGTATCTCGTTTCTCAATGCTATTTCCACAAATTACCTGAGGAAATTTCATGAAATTTCCACGGCTACTACGAACGTAAACGCTGCGTGTCCTTGTGCTTGTATGTCTGTGGCTGTGGCTTTTGCTAATTGCACACATGCAACTTGTTGCACCCAATGCATTGCGCTGCGCGCGCCTGTGTGTGTGTGTGTGTGTGTGCGCACATTGACAACCGAGCATTGCCGCTAGCCACAAAGGCATTCACTTCAACTTTGATTTTGTTGGCAAAACTTTGCGGTTGATGTGTCTGGCAATGATGGTCGCGACGTTAGCTAAGGCGACTGCTGCACTTTGCTTGTCTTTGCTTCGTTTATATCTGCAGCACTTGATAATGTTGGCTAGTCTGTCGATTTTATAGTTTCCTATTATATTGACTTTGATAAAATAGTTGGCATATATTAATGGATATCAATGAAGATGGACATATAATAAAAGAGGGCATGCGACCAGCTGAGCACGCTAAGTCTCTCTGATGAGTTGACATTAAATATTATAAGCATTGCCGCAATTAATCCGTATCCAATCCAACCAGTAGGAATGTTGTCTTCCATGCAATACCCATTGAAATACAAGTTTTTGTTATAAAAATTATTTTATTAATAATTTACTAGCAGAGGCTAGGGGCGCCTTGCTGCCTTCGCGTGCGTCTCGCTCTTCGGATGTTTCAGCGACTCTACGCTCTGTCTACCGCTGCGATTTGCTCGTTGATCTTGCAGTGTTTGACTTTTTTGGTTGACAATTTCTATTCTTCACTTTTTTGATTTTTTCTTTTTGTACAGTTTGAGCAGCACTGCCGCCAAACTCAATTATCAGAGAACCAACTGAGTTGGTTCTAATATTTAGCGAATTCAATGATTTTTTCGCATCACAGTAACCATCTAAAGGCTATTATAGAGGTGCCCTGAAAATTGCATCAAAATCGGTACACCGGTTTCGGCGTCCATAACGAACAAACAAACATACTTTAAATTTATATATATATATATATATATAGATGAAACTTTACTTCCTCCTTACAAATACAGACTTTCACGTTGTTGAGGCTCACGGACAACATATATTTTCAACATATATGCTGATTTCAAGACGTGCTTTGGCTGTGGCCAACTAGCAAGAACTGGTTAAGTATTGAAGAATTAATTGAAATCTTTAATTCGTTAGATTTGCTGTACCAAAAGGCAATTTGGGCATGGCAATGAGAGGAAAGAAGAAATTGTAGACTCGTCTGAGGTGTTATAAGAGACGACATAGCTTATGGGTAAAAATTTGGCACTTTGCTCGCGAGATCCAAGTCTTTCTGTGATGGTACGGCGGCGGAGATGCATTAATAAAACAAAATTCTCTCGTTATTTAACTTTTATTGAAACAGAATTTAGTACATTTAATACAACTATTGATAACCAAAATAAATGAGAGGCAAATTACATTTAACACAACAACAGTTTTGCAGCTTTGTTACCTACTAAGCGATTACGCTAGGTACTGATTCTGACGGCGACAATAAATAGGCGTGCTGAGTGGGCACAAAAGCTTCAAATATATATATATATATTTAAATTTATTTATTTTTTTTTGTTATTACCAACATAATAAAAGTGCTTCGTTTAGAGGAAGCCGGTTTTGCTTATTATATATTTATTTATTAATGATTTCCATATGATGAGGTTGCTATTGCTAACAGTGATGCCACTGCCATCTTCATATACAACGTGACTACTGTTTTGGAGCATGTCTACACGTGCGCGGTTCAGCGTTCACTGCACTCCAGTGATTTAAAAATCAGTGATTTCGAGAAATCGCCATATCGCTCATCTCTACAGCGCAGCAGCACCGCTGCCGTTCTCTGTCACTGTCTTCTACCACGTCTTTCGAGTGGTTTTCAATTTCGATCGTTTCGCCGGTAGTCAGCTTGTCAGTTGAACTTGGGCAACGACAAGATATGACTAATATGACTAATATGACTTTTTTATGTACTTTTTTAGGAAGCTATAAAAATCACTAATCACAGATATTAGTTGGCAATGTGCTTATAAATTCAGAACACTGAGAAATATGATAACGCTGGGACTTATGCAACTATGTATGTACATATATAATATGTGTATGCATCGGGGCAATGTAGCTGCTTGTAGTGCGTTTGTTGATGTTCGTTACATTGTAAATTGTTGGTTTTGTAATTAGAAAATTTTGCAAGTTGCACACACACACACAGCGACAACTAGCTAGGGAGCCATTATGCAGAGCGCATTGGTGAAAGCAAAGCAATAATGTGCACAGCAGCACAAACAAATAGATACAGACGGACACACGCTGAGACAAATTTAAATCTCACAAGCTGCACGAAAATTTAGATGACATTTATTGCCATGGTTTGCTTTGGGGCAAAAGCAGCATAAAACAGTGGCAGCAACATGCGACATTACCATATAGACGAAGATTGCAAAGATCATAATAACTCAAATACTGTCGAATACTAACGTTAACCGCAGAGCATGCTGATTTTTTATGGCTAACAGAGGCTCGCCGAGCTGCTAATCACGATACTCGGTAGCTACCGCTGGAGTCGTGAGTGCAGTTGGCATTAGAAACTAACAAGCAGCACTGCAACTAACGCGACTTTGTAGCACGGCAGCTGAATATAGTATATAGTAGAAATGAAAGCAAAGGCAGCAAAAGATGAGCCAAAGGAAAATAAAATATTAAATGCTAAAAAAGGATCAGCGCTCGTTTGGTCATCGTCGTTGTTGTTGTTGTTGTTGTTGTTGTTGCTGCTGCCGCCGTAAACGCCTCTGCAAATGTTCTATTGTGCCGCAAGTGGGAGCACTGCAAGGCTATAAATCATTTGAAAAAATAGCTGGTTGATACAGGTATTGCAGGCAGTGGCTAACTGCTAAGCATGCCTGTTGGGCAGCCAGCCGCACATTGGCAACAGCAGCAAAACGGCAGGTGAGTGCAACACAAAATGTTGAAGTGGCAGTGCAAAGCGTTAAGCTAAGCTGTTATTGCTGTTACTACAATATTTGTCAAAAGCAACATTAGCGTCGTCATCGTCATCATCATCATCATCATCAACATCATCATCATCATCATCATCTTCATCATCAACAACATCATCGTCGTGGTCGTCACTGCCGTCAACGTCAAAATGCTCATCAGTAGCAAGCCACTGAGCGCGCGCGTTGAAATTCATCAACGTCATCGTCGTCTTCGTCGTGATCACCGGCTTCAGCAACATCATTGTCAACCTCATACTACACGTTGTTGTACGTACGCACATTCAGGCAGCGGCAATAATTCATCAAAATCGTGCATGATGCATTGGCAGCATCCGGCTCGCCTCATATTTTCGCTTCCCACTCTCTCTCTCTCTCTATCTCTCTCTCTCTGTCTTCGTCTCGCTCTATAACCATCTCGCTCAATGCCTGTGCCTGTTCGTTCATCGTCACTTGACCAGCGCTCACGCCTAGATGAATGAATGATTGAGTAGCAGCGTCACTGTCAGTGGCTGGCGATTGTGACTGTGACGACGATTCAGCCGCACCGTGTCAAATGTTAACGGCTAAAGTTGAGTTGGGCATAAGAATTATGCAACGATACGCGGCAGCTCCTGGCGTGATTAGACGGAAGTTGCCACTTGGATGGCGTTGAGCATTAAACAATCGCCAAACGCGTCGCGGTCACGTACGTCAGGCGCCGCTGCCGTCATTGCTTTGCAACGCTGCAGACCAGAGCAGACAATGCGGCGTATTCGAGTTGCACAATTTTGCCCAGACCAAGAGGCACGTAGCGCTGAATTGTATATAAAAAATAAAAAAACATAGGCAGCAAGCGCGAATTGCATTTACTTGATTGCTGCACAACAAAAGAGACAACAAAATGTATAAAAATTATAGAAAATTATGCGATTTAAAGACACGTCAAACAGTTTCAGTTGCAACAGCAGTCGAAGCCGACAACACTGCCATCATCAGCAGAGCAACATCAGCAGCAACAACGCCGTAACCGTCATCATCGTCATCATTGTCATCATTGTCATCATTGCCATCATAAACGAACAAGCAACAATCATCGGCATGTAGCACAAAATGTGTCACGTACGAAATTGGCCAGCGACGAGCAATATTCAACGTTCGACGTTACGAGTATTTATCTCCCTATTTATCTATGTATCTCACTCGCTCTCACTCACTATCTCTCTTTGTCGCTCTCCCACTCATAAACTCTGTTTTTACCAAGTTGCCTGAAGTGGCTGTGTTGCAATAAACGAAGGCAAGCAGTAAGCATCAGCAGCATCGTTCAACCGTAGCAGCAGATTTCTGGCGATTAGGTCAAAAACTGATGAACTCAAAACCAGTGGCTGACACGAAACGAAATGCTGAACGCAAAGAGCAGTAAAATCAAAAAAAAAAACAAAAAATTGATTAAAAAAGAAAGAGCAAAACATAAACAAAATAATTGGTGAAGAATCGTGGAAACACTCGACTGAAGTGAGTACACCCGTAATTGCTTATCAGCGCACAATGCGATCGACGAGCGCAACTGCAACTGCAACTGGGAAGCCGCAAGCTGCTTATTGGCACACCAGTTAAATATAGCAAAGGGAAACAAATAATAAGTCGTAAGGAAAATCTCTCACATGTTACAGTTTGCTGTTCCAGAGATATGCATGACAGTTTGTATATTAAACTAGCTCCTTGCCGTGACTGCGTTTGCATAGAATTAGTACTTAGCGTAGAATATTTGTCTCTGCAAACTATCGTTCATCTCTATACTAGAACCATACAATTTATAGTGTTCGTTCGCTCTGCTTCGCTGCTTCATTTGTATATACAGCGAGCGAGTTAGCGAAAGATAGTGATGTGCTCACATTTAAATGATGCTGCCATATTTAAAAAGCATAATTTCATACATACCTGTTACATATGCTATATTCTTTTCCAAGTTTCCGTTTATCTCTCTAGCAAAATTTATTAAAATTGATTGAACTGTTTCGGCGTAAAAAGGTAACAGACAGACACAGCTACTTTCGCATTTATAATATTAGTAAGCCTTGTTCACTGGCACATCGAGTCTCTTAAATTATTATTTTTTTCTTTGTTTTTTTTTTTTCCTGAATATCCAAGACTTGTGCTGGTTACATAAATCGTTTAGTCTTTTGTCTGGTAGGGTGCGTAATTAGCCTATTGCTGCCAGTGCTTGGTGATGGCAGTGCCATTTGGCGTTACCTATAATAGTGCCTTGATATCAAGTTCCAACTAGCTTAATGAGTAATATGTAAGAGCGCGTCGGGTATAAATATCTATATAACATTAAATACAGGGTGCGCCATTTCAGGTGGACACTAAAACAGACATGACAGAAAAAACTTTTTTTGCTGACGTTTTGCGGCTATTTCCTTGGCCTTATTGATTGATTGAAACCTTTGACTTCAAGTAGCCTGAGAGGAAGAAGTCCATCGATGCTAAATCTGAACCAGGGCAATAAACGGCTTCAATAAATCGATTGCGGCACGAGCTGTGTTAGGCGGTGCGCCGTCGCTCTATACCATTTTCATGAACATACCTCGTCAATACCTCCTCACAATTGAGACGTTATTTTGAATTTACAGTTGGACAATTTCAGCGCGTTCGATTGGTGTGCACGCTTACTGATCCATAGCAAAAATCACTTAAGATTAATGGTTCAAACGCGTGCTATCATTAGTCGTTATAGTGTGGCCAGATGGCTACATCTTATATGGCGCACTCTGTATATAACACTCAGCGGCTGTTTGTCATCGAAACGCCAACAAGAATTTGAAAGAACCTCTATTTGCTTTATAACCTTTATATTTGTTTATCCTATATCCATGCATTGGCTAACAACAACAACAACCGTAACAGTACCCAGAACCTCTCCGTCGCCGATTGATGTACGACTCCCAGCAATGTTACGCTGGCATATCTTACAGATATTTGCGGTTTGTGTATACATTTTCTTTGCGAATTCACGCATTGCATCATCTCGAAGGCCTTTTGAAGCAGCCTGTTGTGCAGAGAGCACACCATCTAAGCGCTCTCAGTGTGCCAGTCTTAATCAGAGGAGCATCAAAGCTAAAGACATCCTCAGATGCAATCTGTTTTGGAAAAACCATTTTGAGTTATTGAATTATACAGTGCGCAGTGTCTTAGTGGCAACTTGTTGAAGTCCGGCTACTGTGACTGTCATGATCTATTACGATATATAAATATACACTAAGTTAAATTGTTAATTAAGAAAATGTAATGAAATGCAAAGCTTCAAGTCAGTAAGAATACTGAAAGAAAAAAAAGTTTACTAATTTCGTGCCAGAATCGAAGATGGTCTGCTGTAGAGAAGCACGGTAGCACACGCTTTTCTTCTCTTGTACAATGAAATGTAATGCAAAACCTACAATGCCCATGTTAAGAATAAATGCAGCCGATAATAGAATGTTTCAAATTAATTAATGGCGACTTTTAATCTTAGTTCTCAGTATTTGCTTGATAATGTCGCCTTGTAGTTGGCACCGCTACGCCAACATTTTTGCTAGAATCATCGTTGACAATCGCCTACGTCAGTTGTGATCACCGTAAATTGACGTAGCGGTCAAAGGTTTATCGATTTTTACACTTCTCCTGGGTAGTACAGCAATTAAACTGCCATACGTTGTGCGCTTCAATTATAACTCCCAAAATAGGCTCTGCCTGATTCTGTCAAGTGTTGGTTGGTCCGAGCGCAGGAGAGAGACATGGGTAACTGGGTCTTAGCCAAAAGAATAGCACTAATGCAGCGGCACCAGCTGAAATGGGCACAAAAAGACTTTCCGGACTTCATGACAATGTTAGCGTATAAAGAGAGCGGTATATGAATTGAACTTTGAGCAGTATATTAGAAATATTCCAGTTGGAAAAGGAAGTTCAAACTTAGCCAGCAGAAATTTGTTGCGGGCTGACAGCTGGCAGTGGCGAGTATCTAGTCATAGTCACATGGCGCTTGGCGCGAAGTTAGTTAGTCCGAAATGTTTGTTTAGACTTTGAACTTCTTTTTACGACAAACACGTTTCAATGATTGCTCAGGTCTTTCCACACACAATTCAAACTAATGCTGACTAAGCGATTTATTATTATTATTATTATTATTTATTTATTTTTTTTTTTTACAATACGGCCAACATAGCCAAATAGCCCAATTTTGTTGGGGATATTCTTGGCTCAACGTGCTAACCAACAACAACAACAACACTAAGAACAATAACAACAAGAGCGAGAGCGAGAGCGTACACATATTCGAGTATAGCAAATGAGGAGCGATATGAAACAAAGCGGCAAAATATTATAGTTGTGAGGCGTGGCGTGGCGTGGCGTGGCAATGTTGCTCGTGCTTGGTTATATTGCTATTTGGCTATGGGATGGGATGGGATGGGATGGGATGGGATGGGGTAGTGTTAGGTTGAGAGTATAGTAGATGGCGCAGATTCATCGTTAGTAACTGCCACAATGCTGACATGGCACTATGCAACCAGTCGAGTCCACACCGAGCCATAGTGTGATAGGCACAGAGCATTTGAGCACGTAGCACGAAGTACACAGCGTGGAGGAATAAACATAGTTCCATAATAAAGGCGAATTCAAAAGAGCAACAACAACAACAAGAAGATCCATAATAACACAAACGCATAAGCGAAGGAGCTGACACAAAGCGACTGTTCTTGGTCGAAATGCATGTGAAGCAATGACAGGAACAGCAAGGCAAACGGCCCGGAGCGCCAAACAGATAGATAGACAGACAAGACAGACAGACAGACAGACAGACAGTACGACAGTTAGTTAGAGAGACAGCCAGACTATAACACTTGCACGGTACACTAAAGCGTGCACTTGGTACGTTTCGTTCGTCCTCACTCCTCCTCGTTCAGTCAGTCATTCACTCACTCACTCGCACCTTGATTCGCGGTCTCTCACGCTATCACATACAGCCACTCTTCTTCTCGCTCGCACACTTGCTCGCTCACTTAATGACAGTTGGCTTTGAAGTCCCGTTTTATGTTCGTCCTGTGTCGGTGTCGTTGTTGTTGTCGTTGTTGTTGGTGTTGGTGTCACTGTCGTTTGGCTTGGTTTGACTTGATTCGTTTCGGTTTTTGGTGATTTCTTGGTTTGTTGTTGTTGTTGTCGTCGTCGTTGATTTTTGCATTTTTTGCGTTTATTGTTGTTGTTGTTGTTTCTGGTTGCTGGTTGCTGGTTGCTGCTGTTTCCACTCTGTTTGGTTGGCCGCTGAGCTGATATTTTGTCATTTGTGTCACGTTCGCTCTTCATGATGACGTTTTCTCTGCCCTCACTCGCTTTGCACGACCGTCGCTTGTCCGCCGACCTCTACCCCTTGCTCCTTTCGCAAGCATGTCAAACATTTGCTACGTGCGCGTTGGCCGGTTTGCTGCTTTGCTATTTGCTCGCCATTTTCATTTTTTCGACTGTTGCGGTTTTCCCATTTTTCCCTACGGATTGTTTATCCCATGCGATATTGTTTGCGTTTCTTCTGTGTTGCTTTTGTTTTTGTTATTTTCATTTTTTTTTCACATTTATTCACATTTTTTTTACTCGTTTTCTATTTTTTTTTTTGGTTTCGTGCGTTATTTCCTGCTGCCTTGCTTTCTCTGCTTCTTTTTTCGCATTTATGCATGATGGCAGCTACTGAATTTCGTACGTGCCACACTTTATCTCTGTGCCAGTTTTGCCGTGGTTGTTGCCATAATCATTCCCATTTCCAAACGTACTCATGCATTGTTGTTTGTCGTCGGCACGTGTGTATGTGCGACAGCATATGTTCTAAGCCCCCAAAATTATGCTGCGCTGCAAGAGTAAACTTGCTAAATTAAGTATACGCCCCAACTGTGCGACGAGGCAACGCAGCGCGGAACCAATCATCGACTGAAAATAAGACAGACATTGGGAATTGGCTTCCTCGAGTGCGATTCGTATACTTTTCACATTCTGTTTGGAGTAGTATAACTTTGTTATGGAGAAGATATTATATAAACCCCACATTTTCTGGCCCATGTGAACCTAGAAAGCAAATTTTTTTTTTCTTGCCCCAAGCAATACGTTTTTCGTAGACCACAGTTTCAAATGTCACTTCGTATTACAGACAATCGTATAAGCAATAAGCTAAAAATATCATTAAAATATCCTAGGATATATACTAGCTCGTATATCCTGCGTACGGACTGTTTTCGAAAGTTTGTGATATATTTATTTTGTTAACCTCAAAGTTTGCCTTATTTGGTTATACACACCTGTGCGAATGCGCCACCCAACCATCGATGAAATGTACTTTGTTCCTTGGTTCTTGTTATATATATACTAACAGGGACCAGGCGCGTTGCTTTCTTCTCCTGCGTCTCGCACTTCGGATGTTTCAGCAGCTCTGCGTTCTGTCTACCGCTGTGATTTTTTCGTTTATCTTCCAGTGTTTGACTTTTGCTCACAGTGAATATTTTTGCATCACATTGAGCGAATTCGAGGTTTTTTTCACACCAAAATTAACAGTAACCATCAGAAGCCTATTATAGAGATTCCCTGAAAATTTCATCAAAATTCGTCCAGTGGTTTCGGCCTCCATAACGGACAAATAAACAAACAAACAAACATACGTACGAATTTTTCTGGTTTTGAAACCAATTTTGAAGAACCCTCAAATCGAATGTTGTTCCAGAACAAAAACAAAAGAAAAAGTAATACAAAAATCGGGAGGGTGTCATTTAGTGGTATGTCCAGTATTTCGTTATCCATCGAGACTTGTGGATTCCAACAATAAAAGAAGAAGAATTAATTTGGAGGACTATATCAGCCATCTAGCAATTAACCTGCTAGACAATGGAAGGCAAGCGCGACGCCTGAAAAGGCTACACCCCGTAGATGCCCCGTTTCACATCAGGGATGAGTGATGAAGTCATACAAACTTCTTTAAAACATGATAAAATTTGCTAACTAACGATAGGTTTTTAGGGGTCTAACTATATGATCCATTAATGACAGCATTTCATATCTCAGAGGTTCTAAGAAATGAATAAGCTCGAAATAAATAAGTGTGCTTAGGTATATGGGAGCTAGTAATCCTAGTGCTGGCATACAGTGAGTCCAGAAAAGGGTACCAGAGTCAGTGGCGTGGCGGTGTCAACTATGATAGTAACTGTCAACATTCGAGCTTAAGTCGTTGTGCTTTTTTGCACAGTGTGTTGATACCAACAACAAAAATTTGAAAATCAATTTTAAAAATTTTCACTTTCAAGTTCAATATTATTATTATTATATTTATTTAATTTATTTTTGCTTATTTATTATTTATTTGATATATTCATTAATTTTTAAGCTTTTGTAAATTTATCAAAACAAAAATAAAAATTGAAATAAAAAAAAATTAATTTTTTTATTTTCTATTTATTTTTGAAATTTACTTCTTTTTTCAGTTATATTCATTTCATTTATTCATTTTGTGCTATCTTATTTGTCTTAGTTTGCTTTTATTTTATTTATAATTTGTTACCCACGGTTTCAATACTTCGCGCCAAATGAGCTGCTGTATTCGGGCTTGCACCTACAAAGACAACTTTAATAATGATAAGCTTAGAGGGGTCTCTTGTTGGATGCACGATAGCATTGCCCACCTTAAGTGCGCTGGGTTGACTGGTCGTGACCATGACCGACTTTACGGTACGGCTAAAGCTGCATTTGGTGGCATCAGGTGGTCTTGCCCCACCTGCTTCAAACACCAGGGGGACTTCTCAACGATGTACCACCGTATGCAAAATAAATACCACAAACTTAAAAAACTATTCACTTAGCTCGCCGCAGAGTTTGATGCTGGGGCAAAAATGTTTATGGAGTACTCTTTTGACTAGAGTACAACGGCTAATGCAGTCTGCAACTGCCAACATTATCCCCTTACAATCTTGCGCATACCACAGCGCCCCTTATTCCTTTTTCGTCTCCTCAACCTCTTTCTTGTCATTCCCCACCAACTTGTTCTAATGCTTCTCAACCTTTACCCACTTACTCTGCTGAACTTTCTTCCATATCTGCCCAATCATGCCATCCCCCTCCAATTCCAATAGCTCCTTCAGCCATTATCCCCTCTACTACTACTTCATCTGTTGCTTTCAACTTTCCCCCCACCATTTGTTCGTCTTCCTCTATTCCATTGCCCTAATACTGTGATTTCAGCTTCAATTTCTGCAACTTTTTCTCCTTCTTCACAACCTTTACCCACTTATTCTTCCATATCTGCCCAATCATGCCATCCCCCTCCAATTCCAATTGCTCCTTCAGCCATTATCCTCTCTAGTATTACTTCATCTGTTGTTTTCAACTTTCCCGCCACTACTTGTTCATCTTCCTCTATTCCATGTCCAACTACTGTAACTTCTGCTACATCTTCTACTGAAGTCTCTAGCTCCTGCTGTACTTTGTCTCCCCCTAAGAGTTCTTCGCAGTCTAACACTGCCTCTACTCCATTGCCATGTACTTTGAAGGTACTGCATCCTCGTAAACATGTTTTTATTTCCAGGTTGGATAAGGAGACAACCTGTGACGACGTTGCACGCTATATATCATCAAAAGCATGCAACCTTTCGAATATTAATATTCATAAGTTTAATTTTTCTAGCCCTAGAGAAGGCTCTTCTTTCAAGCTTTCAGTGTCTATGGAAGTATTTTCTGTCATTTGTGACGCTAAATTCTGGCCTGCCCATATGGTGGTCCATGAGTTTATTCCTAGGAAAAAAACTAGGCCTTTGCAGGTTACCTTACCAGTTACTGCTTTAGCTTCATCTTCTGCTTCTTCCAATGCTCCAAAAAACTAACACAACACTTTCAAAATGTTAGAGGGCTAAAGTGTAAGCTTTCTTCATTTTATCTTAGAAGTTTTTCTATCAGTTCTGTCATTATTGTTTTCGTTGAGACTTTGCTTCTCCCTGATGTTCTAAACTTTGAAATTTCCATCTCTAAATTGTTGGCGTCGTTGAATTAATGCATAACTTACTTTCTAAATTTGTAACCTAAATTTTTCTTTGAATCGTTTATGTCATTATAGGTAATGAATTCTAAATTAAATCTTAGCTTTAGTTTAATATTGCATGCTTATTTGTTAGAGGCTGATGATGGCTTTTATCTGTCGCCAACTATTTAGTACGTAGACATTAGCTTTGGTATCGCATGTTCACCAAAGAAATTAGCAATTAACACCAGCTGAGCCCAGTCTATGTGACTGGGTGAATTTTGATGCCACTTGGGCCTGCCCCATGTGAGCTCAGTGTGTGGTCATTGCGTACCTACTAAGTCAATGTAAAAAGAAAAACAAGTAAAAAAAACTACGATTGTGTTAAATTACTTCAGTTCTACAGATCCATACAGGATTTATCAATATGTTCATAAACGTGAATTCATTCGTTTCTTTTTCCTTGCCATTCCTTTCTCTTTAAATTGTGATTCAATTTCTTAATTATTATTTTTTTTTCTCCTAAAAACAATCTAGCTTCTGCAATTCTTTTCACATTCTGTATCACGGATTCTTGAATCTAGCTAAAAAAATGAATGCAATGTTTCATTAGTAAATTTAATGTTCACTTATACAGATTGTTTATTTATTATATATATATACATATATATATATACGATCGTAGCCCTCCAGATATTGTTCTGCTTTTTCCGGTATTAGCAAAGAAAATAAAAACTCAATGAAAGTACAAACATTAAGTATCTCCATGTTGTGTTAGCAAGAAATTTGCTTTATGGCAGCTATGAGAATGAGAACTTCATCACCACTGAATGTTCCTTTCAGTAGCGTTACATGAACCACATTGCTCATCAGTTTTCTTAGCACCAAAAAAGTGTTTGGGGAACGAAGAATATGGCGCACTAAACTTTCGATTTAAATTCAACTTTTTTTTTATATTATTTTTCTTTGACAGACTTTCGAATTCGAATTTGACATACTTTTCAAAGGCAAACTGATGAAGTCATGTTGGTTTCATACATATAATCCAATTTATTTATTTTTTATTCCGACTTTCGCAGTATACTAACGGACCATACTTCACAGGATTACTTGACCGACTTTTCCAAAGTTTCCCACAAAATTTCATCAAAATCGGCGCAGCAGTTTCGGCGTCTATAGAGAAGACACACAGACATACAGATAGCCATACATCGAATTTTTTATATATAGATAGATAGAAGTTATATATACATATATGTAAAGTTTTTCCCGTTGTCCTTAAAACTTAATATGTTGCTTTAGGTCAATACTCCATAAAAATTGTATAGCAGCACCAAACTGTAATATTAGCTATTTTGGACTAAATAAAGAATTATATAATAATAATAATATACATATACACCTGGAAAAAATAATAAGTGTATGCTATCAAATAGTAACTTTAGTGTAATAGTCTTAAGTTAAGTCATTTAAATAATATCTGTGTTGTTTCGATCGGTTTGGACAGGTAGGACACCGATGAAACACTACTATTATTTTGATCAGCCAAATTAATGAAACTTTGAGAAAGTAATTTTTTTTTTTAGTATAATACGAGCTAAATTTGTTATTATTTCTGTATGATTTTCTTGTAAACATACTATGCTTAGTAAATAGAATTATTATTATCAATTTTTGGACTAGCACTACTATTATTATTCTCGCAGCTGTATACACCTGCACAAAATAATAAGTGTGATAATTTGATTTGTCGAGCAATCTTAATTTTTATATATATTTTTAAATTTCTTTAGAGAACCAGTTACCTAACCTGAAATTCCCCGCCTATCGGTAAACGAACGTTTCTTGCCGCACCATTACCAAAACAAATTAGTTTTTGTATCGTCACTCCAGACATTTTTTCAGCTTTTGATTCACATGAACCAATGCAAAGTTTTCCTCATCTTCAAATTTGCAGTTCTATAACAGATGAACTATAATCATTACAACAACATAGTTAAACCATCACCTAGTTTAATATCCTCAAAATCTAAACTTCTGTAACTAAGTAACACCTAAAATTTATTTATATTAAATATTTAGCAAAATACACCTATTTTATCGTACAGCTCAATTTGAAGGATGAACAAATGCACAAGCCGCAATATTTACTAAGAAGAAAATTTATATATATTTCTGTCTATAGTATTTTTTTGCTGCTATTGCCAGGCGCTATCCAGCGAATTTTAAAATGATTAAAATCACATAGTAACACAATTTCAACTTAGAATGACTGATCACTTATCCGGAATGCTGAATGGTATATCTAGATGGTGTAGCCTATTCAAGCGTCGCGTTTGCCTGCCGTTGTGCGAGCAGCTTTATTGCTAGGTGGTTGACATGGTCCGCCAAACTAATGCGTTGTCTGTGGCTGTGCTTGATGGGTTCTTTGATTGTTGAAATCTGCAAGTCTCGATGGATAACAGAGTACCGGATGTACCACTGGTGCACCTACGATCCGCCGCCAGAACTTGGACTGAAACCTCTGAAGAATTTCGAGGTTTCAATTGGATGCTGTGCCCCAAAGATGGGATTTAAAAGCTTCTACTCTTTTTTATTATTTTTTTTTTTGTTTTTGTAAAAAAACATGCGACATGAAGTATGTTCACACAAGAGTGTATCAGCTTCTTCGAAAAGTAGAGGAAAGTGCGTTGGAAAGAGTTGCAACGTTCAAACAAGTTTTTAAGGAAATTAATTATTGAAATGAATTGAACCTAAAAATGGCTCACTGAACTGAGCCATAGAGCGGTAAATCACTGCCGATTTGCTTCAAATTTTTTTTACAATCTCAACTGGCAACTGACGACAGCTCAAGGCCACACGAAAGGCAAAAGGAACGCCTCGAAAATAAAAATGCTTGCATGCACGACTTTTCTTAAATTGGAGTTACATGAGAAGATGTGTTTGTGTTTCATTCGTTATTGTTTTCCCTCAAAATCATAAACAAAGCACGCTAAGGCCCACTAAACTTCATTCGAGTACTGAGCTAAATTTCGTTCAGCGCACACACACAACTGGGCTAGCACCTAGGCGCCTAGGATTTGTTCAACGATTACGAAAATTTGTGTGTTACGCGCGTTTGCGGCTGGCGAAATTACTTCTGCGTATGCGTTGCGCAGCCTCATCGATTTCACTGGCATCGCCACGAGACTCACCAGCCCACAACCAGCCGTTGTCAAGCTCGCCAAGCTACGAGTACTGGGCGTTGAGCCAACGGTCTTGAATTTGTTATGCAAATTCGGACTACAATTTTGACCAGTTTTGTTGCCTTTGTGGAGGCTTTGCTGTTTGCTGTTAGTCTATTATTTTTTTTTTAAATTTATTTATTTTTTTTTTGTCTTTAGCGCATGTATATGTGTTTGTGTCTCGAGGCTGTTTGGCACTTTTTTTTTCGTAGCTTCTTTTTTTTTGGATTCTGCCTTTGGTTTTCTAGCCAAATAATGTGAAAAGTTTGATATGCATAAAGTTTCATTGGGTTTTATGAAAAACTTATCTAGGCATGGCCCTTGGTTATCCTTGCTGCCAACTCGTTTCGTGCTTCGTTCTTTCATTGCTGTCTATCTCGCTTCTTCGTTCCTTTGCTTTCTCTGTCCCGGCTATGCCGGCTTATTGCGCTTAGCTGCTGTGTCTGTTTTTGATTTTAGCAACACTTACCGTTCTACGTTTAATCGTTTTCACCTGCCACATCATGCATATTGCAGTACGTAGCCTAAAAGCAGGCAACACATTTTTGGATTTTTGATTATCTTCACAAACACACGTGTTCGCAGTTGCTCTTGGCTATTTGTAGGCTAGTAATGCAACAATGGCAAATCTCTAATTTAAAGCCTGTTGCTACAATCTCTAAGGCGGCCAGTTTACAACTTGAGCAGTAAAAATATCAATACAAAAGAAGCAGCAAAATTAATTTGGAATGAGTTTGACTCAAACTTGGCTTGAAGCTATGGCTTCGGTACGCCGCATAGTTTGTGTTCATTTGTTTGCTTGTAATCAGCCTTACAATCGGGTTTACTTTAGTTGGGATTATGTTGAGTGTGGCTAGCAATCGTAATATCGGCATATACAGGCAGTGTGATACTAAGCGTATATCCAACAAGAAGCTTTGCATATCCGTATTTAATTTTCTATGTACAATCCGAACCGTTTTACACGATCTCAACAGAACAATGCGACGGAAATTTTTGTATCATCTAAGTCGTTTAATATTTGTACAGCTCAACTGGTTGACACAAGAGACAAGTAGACCCAATTGCCAACTACACTGACAGCTGTTGAGATGAATGGTCGTCCCAAAAACTGGTCTCGTTTGGGCTTCAACACACTTCAGATATTCGCTTTGTCCAAAACTTAATTCAAGCCATTAAGCAGCGACTTAGATAAGCGGAGTTAGAGTAAGAAGCTGTGCTAGATAAGGACAACGACACACGTGCAAGAACAACACGAACATGCAACAAAATGCAAAGCAAACAAAAAGGAAGCATCAAAGTTGTAAGCAGTGCGTTTGTAATGCGCTGCGTTTGAAGGCAGGGGATGGGGCAGACCAACACAGTAAAAGTTGTAAAAGTGAAAATTGCAATGGTGCAGCGCGAAAGCGTGAAACCAGAAGCAACAACAGCAACAATAACGAGGCACAAAGTATACGGACAAATAATGATAACTATCTATCGACAGAGCGCACACAAGCACTCACAGGCAACGACACAGCCACAGACACAGGCCAGAGGCTTGGACAGAGTTATAGACACTGGCACAAACACTGGCACAGGATATGCTGTCATGTTTTACGACAACAACAACAACAACAACAATAACAATAACAACCACTTTGCTTGTTTGCAAGAAAATGAGCTTATTTTGAGGCGTTGATGCACTCGCACCAACCACCAGCGCTGTTCACGCCGCCAACTTCAGTCGCACAGGACACGCTGAGTATGGTCACTGCGCCGAGTCGGTTCGAATCGAGTTGACTTGAGTCGAGTCGAGTCGAGTCGAGTTGCATTGAGCACGCCCGGTCAACTCAAAAGTTTTTCCCAGCTTTAGCAGCAGGAGCGAAGGAAATGGTGGCGGCGTGAAAATTGTTGCGACTCGTTTTTGTGGCAAAAAAAAACCAAACCAACAACAACAAAAAACATTCATGCAGGGGGTCAAAAACTAAAAAATGAATGCATTCAATAACGTTTGAGCAACAACGTTTGACATCAACACCGACGACGACGACACGACAACCAGCACAAACAAGCACAAGCAACTGCACCGGTACCTAAATATGCCCGCAACGCTGTCTATCGTTGTGTGACAAACGCACACAAACGCACACAAACGCACACACTCGCACACAGGGAGACAAAAAACAGTCAGCCATGCAAGTAAGCAGACAGACAGAGAGACACACAGTGACAAGTGTAAGTGACATCAACCACGGCAATGTGAGTGTAGCGTGCATGTGGTTGGGGGCGGCGTGTGTTTGTGTTTGGTTGTATGAGTAGAACGACGAAAGGCAAAAGGCAGACACGAGGGTTAAAATGAAAAGCACACTTCGTGATTTGTGTGAGTCGTGTCGTGTGTCTCGCATCCCTCGCATGCCATCGACAAGCGACGCGACGAGGTCGACGCTATAGCAAAGAGGAGCACTTCACAGCTTAACACCCCAATGTGCAATATTTTTGACTGAAGTTACGAACAAAAATAATGGTAATAATAATAAGACGAAGAAGAAGCTGCTGTAAAAATACATTGAAGTCGCCAAAAATTTTGCAAAAATAATAAATAAATAATTAAATAAATAAAGAAACAAAATAATTTTGGTTGGCGGCGAAAAAAATTTCTTGTCTTAAGATTTGCAAAGTCAAATGATTTTTTTCACTCTATGCCTTTGTCATCTGACTTTTAAAGTTGCATGTTTGACCGCTGATGTCACACGAAACAGACTTATATAGGGTAGGGATACCTCGAATTAAATGTTGGACCTGAGCCGGCTATTACACTATCAATCAATCAAACAAGCAACAATCAATCGTGCACGCCCCTTATGTGGTAATAAATTATACAGAGGAAAACTCCAAATGTTTTTAGATAGAAAAACGCTCAGCAAAGGCAAACTTATTGTAAATAACGCATTTCCCCAATGTTTCAAGTATCGCAGCTATTCATAGTGCCATAAGGCTTAGAAGCTATATACATAAAATTCGAAGTATATCTGTCTGTCTGTATGTTCGCTATAGACGCCGAAACTGCTGCACCGATTTTGATGAAATTTCGAGGGAAACTCTAGAATAGCCTGTCGAGTAATCCTGTAAAGTATCATGCGTTAGCATACTACGATAGTCGTAGAAAAAAAAAATAAATAAATTTAAGTATTTGTATGAAATAAAAATTGCTTCACTAGTTTGGCATTTAAAAGTATGTCAAATTCGAAATCGAAAGTCTGTCTGGATATACAAAGCGATTCTAAAATATTTGCGCGCTTATGCATTCCAGATACTAAAACGCTAATAAAAGAAAGCGCTGATGCCTCTTAGTTTGTTAAAAAATTACGAAACTTATTATATAAAGAACTCAATATAACGTATATCGTTCTGATATTGTAATGTAATAACCTTTGACGGGTTTGTAATAACCCTGCCGTCTAACCCAGTAGAGCAGCCCGAACATGGGGCGTAGAATGGCAAAAAATACACTGATGTACTACAAGAAATTACGTTTGTTTCCGTCAACTGTACTGTGCACAGGTCTATGAAAGAGATTTTCGACGCAATCGAAAGCGTAAGCTGCTACCTGGCATGACTAATACAGGTGAAGCCATGCAACAAAAGAATGGTCGAGAAATTCTCAGCCATTGGCTGAATAACTCTAAAATGACTTTATAATCGTTTTTATTTTATTACTAACCTGACGAAACGAAGCACGTCACAAGTTGAATATAACTCCAAAGAATTGCAAATTTTTTTCAGATTTAACAACAGATTTAACAGATGCACTTAAGTGTGGAACTGTAGTTTATTAAATAAAAAAGGCATTCGTTTAGAACGTTTTATTTGAATGTCTTCAACTTGAAACATCTACACAGTCACAGTTTTCACAGTTTCAAAGGAATACACCTAATATCTGTGTATAAATAGGCAAAGACACTTTCTTTACCAACCTATTACGCCTAAACGATATAACCGATTTTGATAAAAAAAATTTACCATATACTTAACCCATAACAACAATCTTAATGATGCCGATCAGGAAAACCACAGCTGGTGTTCTGAGGAGTACAGGCGACAACGGCAGCATTGGCAGGGGAAAATATTCCTTCACTTTGAATGAAATCCTTTTATTTATTGTTGTGCCACCCAAACACGCTGTCTCAGAGTAAAAGTTGAACACAAATGTCTGGCAGCGCAAATACTCGTATTTGTTAGATATTCGTCAATAAAGCTGCCAGTGTTACTAAGGGCTGCGACTTTTATTATAATTACTATTATTTTTATGTTACAAAGCAGCTGAATTTGGCCGCAGTTGGTTTGCCAACTCTCCGCTTATCATAGCCTCTATGGGCTTAGCTTTCTCATAGAGTTTTTAGCACACTAATGTACGCTTTAAATACTAAAAGCTTTATAAGTGGATGTTGGCCACTAGGTATGTGCATGTGCCAACAAAAATGCCGTTTTCACCGAATTCAACAATTTGTTAATTGAAGTGCAGAAATTCGCACCGCAGCCAGGCAAAGCACGCATGCCGCGCTTTGACAGTAGCTGCTGCATCGAACGAGACAAATGTTTGGTCTACTGAATAAGCGGGTTGTGATAAGACCATCCAGTGCAGTGATCAGACAAAGAAATAAAATGAGCTTCATCAAATGTGCCTCCTGATCGTCCTAGATTAAAGACCATATTTTTTCGGCTCATGAGCCCAGTCAAATGGTTCGCCCTGTCAGAAATTGAGTACAAACGCCAACAACAACAAAAAATGTTAAACGAATGTGAAGAGCGAAAAGGCAACACAACGGAAGACAGGTGGACAGGTGTAGAGACAGACAAGCTGAACTGAAAGACGCACTGACAGCACGCAAAGACAAAAATACGACACACGTCAAAGGCGCAAAAGGACACAGCGAACTCAGTGCTATTGTCGTTGTAGGTGTGTGTGTGTGTGTGTGTGTGTGTGTGTGTGTATTTGCTTGCCTGCTATCCTCCAGTATGGCGAACGAAATGGTTGGCGCTGTTATTGTTGACGGAGTCACTCGACTGGCAGCAAGCAAGACAAATACTCAAAAGCATACACGCCACGCGTGAACACACACACACACACACACACACACACACACACACATAGACACAAACGAATGCTGAGACAGAAGTACATATCAAACATTGAACACGCCTGCAACTTTGACACGCACGCACACACTAAAACACACACACACACACACACACACACACACACACGCATATGCACTGATGAGCACGTATACGTACGTGCTTAAAACATGTGTATGGACACCTACGACAACAACAACAACAACAACATAGACAACATAGACAACACATACAACAACAAACAACTCAAAGGTCCCTGTTCTAGCTGCTTGTTCTGTTATGCATGCGTATCTATGTATGTCCTTACAACGCCTTTCGAACAAAGATAAAAAATATTTTAAAAAAATCTGAACATGCTTTGTTGCTGCCTCCATCTATACCCTCCCAAAAAAAAGACCTTTTTCAGATTTCTTTTGTTGTAGTTGTTTTTTTTTTCTCCTCACAATGCTGCGCTTGATCTTTGGCTTATTACCGTGTCACAGAGACAACCGCATGCGTTGTCAGAATACCAATGACGAAAAAACAAAACAAAACAAAAAAGGAGAAAAGAAAAAACTCAAGACAAACGGAAAAAAAAGTGAAGCAATTCCCAAGAAAAGGACGAACAACTTGCATTGAACACACACATAGAAATGCACAAACACAATGAGATTCTGTCATGAAAAAAGAAAAGCTAAAAATATGCTAAGAAAGCAGAACGAAAAAGTGTGCTGCAAAAAAATGAAAATAAAATAAAATAAAATAATAAATAAAAAATCGTAAAAATAAAAGAGAAGAGAAAATATAAGCTGCAGCTAAAGGGGCGTCGCTTTTTATTTTGTTTCATTCTATTTATTTATTAATTAATTTGTTATTATTTATTTTGTTCACAATAGTTTATGCCACTGATACAGCAGCTTTGAGTCCTCAATTTCCTGTGCTTAAACGCGTGCTACAATGGAACTCAACTTAGGCCAAATCAAATCAAAAACCAAGCAGCGCAACCAAAGACAACCACCCACACAAGCGCGCAAGCTCCGCATTATGGCAAAGGGAGCAACAAAGCAAACAAGCTGTAGCGCACAGCGTTACGATTGCTAGACCCCAAAGAAATGGACGCCGAACGAACGAAGCAAAAAACAATGGAATTACAGCAAAGAATGCAGAGAAGAATTTTAAAGAAGATTTAAAAAGAAGTATAGGTAGAAATGCACTGAGCACGTGCCACAAAAAAAAAAAAAATAAATAAATAATATAAAATAAAAAAAAGTAAAAAATCCTGCGATAAGGAGTTGTGTAACACGAACAGACGAAATTCGCTTTGCTATTTAGTTGTGCTTCTTCTTCTTCTTCTTCTACCGCTACATTGACTTCGAGTTCGACTACTTCGGCATTGCTCGCGCGCTCGACAATCCTATTGCAAGTTCTTTATGTTTTTGTTGCATGTTGTTGTGTGGCAAACAAAAACCAACAGTTGACAGCGAAGCATTTGACATTTTACCTTGGCCAGGCAATAACAACGACAACGACAACGACAAGAACAATAAGCGCTACATGCACATACAGGAGCGCGCGCACACAATAAGTGAGAGCAGAGCGCAGAAAAGAAAGCAAAGACACCAACAACAACAACAAAAACAACAACACCAACAAATACAACAAATAGAAGAAGAAAAAAGTCATAAAAAAGAAATGCTCACAAGTAAAGCGCAAAATGTCACATTGAAAAATGCCATTGGTTCGACAAACTCTCCCCACAATGACAGCCACACACAAACACACACACACACACACACAAATACGAACGCAACTAAACGTGTACAAAAATACAAACACAAAGACAAGCACGCAAGCACGAATACACGTCGAGAAACACAGCATTGCTGCACTTGGCAGCAGCAACAGCAAAGCCAGAAACCAGTTGCTTAGCAACGCCCCCTCTAACCACAGTAGCAGCAGCAGCAACAGCAACAGCAACAGCAACAGCAGCTGCTGGTAAAGAACACACAGAGCAAGTAAACAGCAAAAAGCAGCAGCCAGCCAACAGCGGCAAATTCGTCAGCAAGCAGCAGGCAGCAATGACTCTCAATCGGAATCTGAATTCGAATCTGAGGCTGATGCTGACTCTGGCTAGGGCTGTGGCTCTGATGCATGGCCACACTCGACTCGACAACTCAAATACTCGAAAAGCCAAAGGTAAGGCAATAACAACAACAATAACAACAACAACAACAACAACAAGTAGCAATGTGCAATGAGCAATGAGCTTTTCACACTCACGCACACACTCACACAGCGCTACCGCAGGCATTTCTGCACAGTCCCAATGAACGAACGAACGGCAAACGTCAAAAACAGACTCCATTTGCTTTTTTTTTTCCTAGTCATTCACGCACACCTGCACACACGCACATAGCAGTGCACGTTTGCGACTCGTTTCAATTTATGAGCACAAGCAAGTGAATGAGTGAACGAGTGAGCGAGCAAGCGTTTGCAAATGAGAGTTTGATTGTATGTGAGAGAGCACAAGAGCTTTAGCCAGTAAGATGCGCACAAGCCGGTTGTCTCGCTCATGCACATTGACATTTATAAAAAATTGTTCAAATTCAAACGACTCAAAGGGGAAACAAATGAGTGAAAGAGAACAGCGAGAGACGTGCAACGCTGTTGGTGTTTAGACTACGTATGAGCGCGCATGCGATTCGTGCGCGCTAATTCGTGAAAGGGGGCGGTCGGCCAACAAGAGTTGAGAGTAAAAAAAAACCGGTAATTGTACGATGACGACGAGCAGATTGCAAGGCAGCCACGTTTATATGACGACTATCAACGACGGTCGACGATTGTGGCTGCTGCTGTCGCTGCTGAACTCTGTGTGAGCGCACTGCTTCAATGTGTGCGTGTGTGTGTGTGGGTGTGTGTGTATACTTTTGTACTCCCTTTGTGTGTGTGTGTGCGCGAGTGCGAGGCAAGGCAGCTGTTTGGCCGCCTGTCACCACAGTCAGTCAGTCCAACGCAAACAGCAACCAGTCTGACATTAGTGCGCCGCTCGTCAGCACGTTGGTATTGCGCCGTCGCGTTATAGAGTGCTCTTTCAAACACGTTCACCAGACTTTTGAAATACGTCGTTCGTTTGCGTTGCGGAAGTGTTACAACGTGTTAGTTTAACAGCATCAACAGCAGTAGCAGTAGCAGTAGCAGCAGCATTTTGAAGCAGCAACATTAGGCGTTTTGCAACAACAGAAGCGCAATCGAAAGCGCGTAAACTGACGCCATAAAACCAGCGAACGAACGAACAAAGCGACCAAAACAGCTGATGACCAATTGGCAAAACCGCGCGACAATTTGCATTTTTTCATAATTAAACAACAAGAAAGTCGTGCGCGCGCGAATAATCAACAACTAAAGAAGGAGTTTTTTTTTTTGATTTTTTTTTTGTAACTCTGGAACAACCACCAACAAAGTGCAACAAGGCCATAGTGCAACGAGAAAGTTTATTTGATGGAAACCAGTGCGAAAAATTCAAGAGAGCCAAGCTAAGAAGCGCTTTTCAAATAGTGTTAGATAGTGACAAAGAGCAAAAGAAACAACAACAACATTAGCAACAAGGAAAGTATGCTGAATGCCTTTGACTCGAAATTGAAAGAAAAACATTGAAGAGGAACAACAACTTCAAGGCGCGCATCTTCTTGCGCGTTTGTGGCTGTGTGTGTGTGTGTGTGTGTGCGCGCGCGCAAGTGTTCAGTGCAACAAATTTTTCTTGTTGTTGTCATCTATATGTGGTAACGCTGCCATTTGCCGACGCAACAGTCAACGGATTCAGTCAGCCAGTTGAATCCAACAATCAATCAGTCAATCAATCAATCGTACAAGCGATCGTACAAGCGATCGTACAACAAATCGGTCAAAGCAACTCTGCAACAGCGGAAGCGGCAGTGAAAGCTTTTTGCCAGAGCCAGATCGCTAGAGTGCGTGAGAGAGGGATAGAGAAAGAGAGAGAACAGTTGTCACAATTAACCGAAATTTTCGCTAAGCGGCAAAATTCTCACCGAGGCCACAAAAGTTTCGCCCCTCAGGGCTGTCGCGCTGGCGTCATTTCTTGGCGACGGTTTTGCCGCCCTCGGTGCGACTCGAACACCAATGGTTAAGGATCTAATGGCGTTCGGCGCGGTGCTGCATAACAATCAGCATAACATTGGTAAGTCAAGTCGCTTCGATTTACAATTAGTTGTTGTACTATAAAAAACCTTCAGCCCATAAAACACCGTACCCCCCCACCCGGCAACACATAAAACTAACTAAGTTCCTTGGATCGTGTCTGAGACACGTGCCGCATTGTTTTCGGTCAACTCGCGCGCCAAAGGCGTCATCAACAACATTATCAATATTATGATCATCATGCTCATAATCATCATCATCATCAAGAACAACGTTGTCATCGTCATCGTTTTTGTTGTTGCTGTTTTTATTGTCAGCAACAATTTGCTATTATCGTTGTTTCTGCAACGCCGTCGGCGACGTCAGTCGCAAATGGGCAAATGGGGCTTAGCCAAAAGCGTTGTTGCTTCCGTAATACAAAACCATTGAGTCAAACAACAAACCGTCGCCACCAACAACAGCACTGCCGACGCCTATTCGCGTCAACATTTAAACCCTTTCACTGGCGCCCACTAATTTCTATGTGCGGTGGGTGGCTGCCTGCCTGGCTAGCTGGCTAGCGGTTGGTTAGCGGATGCGGGCGGCGACGCCGCCAAAAGTTGTTTCACTTTTTGAACTTGGTTCTTGTTTTAGCGCCATTCAGACTGCGCTCATTATTCTTGTTGTTACTGTTGCTGTTGTTATTGTTGTTGTTGTTGTTGTTTCATACTACTTGGATGCCCAAAAAAAGTTTTCGCAGGACTTTAGCTGTCAGTTGTAGTTGTTGTGCTGTTTTAGTTTCGAAGTTTTTGAAGTTTTGCGTTTTGGCGAAATGCGGCCAAAGCGAAAACGTGACAAGTTTTGAATTTTCACTTTGCTTTGCTTTGCTTTGCTTTGCTTTGCTTTGCTTTGATTTGTTTTTCTATCTTTTGGCGTTTTTCTCGTTTGATTCTTTTCTTTTTCATGCGTACAACTTTTTCTCGAGCTGCCGCCACCCACTCGTTTTTGTTGTTGTTGTTGTTGTTTGTTTCCTTTTTCTAGGACTCTGTTGACATTTTAATGACAGATTTATTTTTCAGAACATGCCCCCTCTTTTGTCCAGTTGACAATCTGAAATGTGAAATGTGTCCCAAGCAGTTGGAATTGTCGGAAAACGAATTTCAACCGTTTTCTTTGCCAATTTCAAACAAAGAATAAATAAATAAATAAATAAATAAAAAAACTATAACAACTGAAATGTCAGTAGCGCAAAGCATTTTCTCGCTGCCAAAATATTTTCCAACTCACACCATTGCCTGTCTGCTATAGTCGTTATAACAGGCATTGAAATAGGTGCATACACATATTGGTGACATCAGGAACTCAGCTGGTACGATAACAAAAACAAGAACAAACAATTTCAGTGATTCAAGCAATAGCTTCCCAATTTAGCATATAACAAACAATAATTGACTAACGTTTGCTTCCGTCGGTACACCTACTATATAACGAACAGGACGCTTACGCCTCCTCTCAAATCCATGCATACGAGTTGTTCGCATGTCTGCAGTCCAATGCAGTCATCAATGCAAAATACCAATCTGTTTGTCTGGCTCTCTGTCTCTCAGTTTGCCGTTGATATGTATGTCAAATGCGAAATCCAAAGTCTGTCAAAGCAAAATAATAAATATAATTCATAGTGTTTTCTATAACTGTCTTTCCCGGAACAAGAGCTATAACAAATATCACTCGATGTTCGCTTATTCCCTTACAATATTTGGATTGAATAAATTGATCTGCTGCCACTACTCAAGTTTCTACACTTTAAGTCGATTAACTGCTGCACACCAAATGTAGCAAACTGTCTCTGAAAATGCACATTATACATATTGTTATTATATAAATACGCAAAAACATTCTCTTTAACGACACTTTAGACCTATACTATATGACCGATTTTGACAATTAATATAGCAGTCGACAGGTTTTCATTTGCATAAGTGAATCATATATTTTGTAATAAAATTCATTTGGTATTTTGCGCATAAAAACAGTTAAAAGTACAGTACAATAAGCCGCACTGGTGAATATTGTCACAATTACACATGTGCTTGCTAAATGTAAATAAATATAATTCAATATTATTCGAATATGTTCGCATATATATTGCCGTAACAACAAGAAATTTCTCAGTTGAGTTGCTGAGCTCTGCCCTAGCGTTATATATGTGCATAAGGCTAACGACTACCATTTATTATATAAGTTCTAAACACTAACAATCAAACTTGTGCGCATGAGATCGTTGCACTGCTGACCCGAAATTTGCAGCCAGTTCGGAACTGAACTAAAGATTAAATATAAAATATACACAAACATATTTATTATTTCTTTAGACTAATTGTTTCGGCTGTTTAATTAGCCGGAATCAGGGTAATTTCAATCTCTCAAGTGACTCGTTGTAATATACGCCAATGCATGCATGTAGTAAACCCGTCGGCATAGCAATAATCCAACCAGGTCAGTGTTTGTTAAGCTTACACTAATATTAAGTAAAAGTGAAAATTGTAAATTACTAGCTGGTCTTCGCTCGATTGTGCTACGGAAATTTCAATGTCAAAAACGCACCACTCACTGATTGCTGATCGGTCGATGAAATGTACAATTCAATGCCTTCCGCTAGTGTTAACAATTCGAATGCTTGAGCGAGACAATCAAGGAAGAACCGTTCAGAAAAGGACAACAAAAAATGTTTATTGAAAGATGTAACAAAAAAGCGCGCTTACTTTTTATACTTCTCAAACATAGCCCCATAGCCTGGGACTGCTGCTAATTTATGGTTCTCAAGATGCTTCGTCTCCGAAATGAGCCAAGTTTCAGTCGCTCAATTAACCAAATCAGCGCAGCATACTCGTATTCGTAGTGTAAGCAAAGCTTAAAACGATGCAGCCAAACTTGAATGGAAGCACATAAAAACAAGAAGTTAAGGAAGAAGAAGAAGAAAAATATTACTGCTGACAGAAACGTTCAGAAACGAACGCACATAAATCAAAATCGGGACTAACAAAACAAAAATAATAATAATAAAAATTATTAAACAAAAATAAAAAATATAAAAAAAAATTAAATAAAAAATATCAGGAAGCAGAAGAACGAGCCAGTCTAAGCACACGTACAAGTGAAAAGATAATTTCTCTTGCACTTCGACCCACTTTTGATTTGTACATTGATTTATACTGAATGGCGAACTCGGTCGCTGTCTGAAGTTCAAGTTCAGATTTGGACGACTTTATGCATTGTTGCTGAACGAAGGATCAGGCGGTGCCATTTGTGTTTAGCTGTTGTTGTTGTTGTTGTAGATCAACGTGATTTGTGCTGCCGATCAAAGCGCACGTTGTGCCCCGCAAATTGTGCAAGCGCACCCCGAACGAACAGAATCGAACCGTTTCGATGCAGAGATGACCCAAGTTCAAAGCCAACCAACCAACCAACCAACCAACCAACTAACCAACCAGCTGTTTTCAACGATCGCGCCTTAAATTGTTTTCGATTTGTATTTTTCATGGTTGTTGTTAGTATTGTTATTGGCATTGTAGCTGTAGTTCTGCTGTTGCCACTTTTAGAGTAGCAGCAAATAACGACGTTGCCATTGCCAGTGCCAGTGCCAGTGCCAGTGTAAGAGTCATCAGCATTTGTAGTAGAGACAAACAAGTAGCGAAAAGCGCCAAAGCAAAAATTGAAGAATGGTTTATTAAAATTGCACAGCGAGGCAGTAAGAGAGAGAGAGAAAGAGAGAGACAGAGAGAGAGAGAGAGATAGCTAGAGAGATAGCGAGATAGAGTCGTAAAACTGTTGCTGCCGCTTGCTGCTGTCGTTTCAATGATCGTTAAAGCAAAAGTCTCATAAAGTCGCAGAGACACGAAGCAACCACCCAGCTAAACGCCCCGCGCCGCAATGCTCAACTGTTCCAACTGCATATATACACTCATCTAGCCATTTAGTCAAGTCAGCCTGGTCTGTCATTCAGTCTCAGAATTTGTAGGAGTTTCTATATTCGTTGTTGCTGAGGCGACTTGTTGCTGCCAGCACAGCCGTCACATAACGCTGGCTAGTCATCTTGCCAATTGCTGCTGTTGCCGTTGCTGTTGATGTTGCTGCCGTCCGGTTGCCACTCAACGCTTGACGTTTTTTGTTTTCCTTCTCTCTTTTTTTTTGTTTTTTTGTTTTTTGTTTTTTGTTTTTTGTTTTTTGCTCGAACGCAGCTAGGAAAATTATTTGCCGCTTCGTTGTCAGCGGCAGCTGCCTAAGGTTGCGCTTTGTACGCCACAAATGCTCGTAAAATGTAATATTTTCACGTTGTTTGCTACCAGAGTGCCCCAACCCAAGTCTAACCCCAAACCAGGGATGTATGCTACAAGCACTTGTCTTGAGTCTTTGAAGCTGTCTTCGTCGTCTGTCGTGTGTTGTTTGTGGCAGCTTCATATTTCGATCTTTACAATAATTTCTGCCTAAGCTCATCATAAGTTTCGTTGCAAGTTGCTACAACTTGCAACAGCAGCAGCAACTACAAAAGCCCAATAACAATAACAACAACAACAACAACAACGACAATGCGAGTCGTTGCATAGTTCATCTTCATTTATGACTTTAACTGCTGTTGCTGCTGCCGCTGTCGTTGCTGTCGTCATTGTTGCTGTTGAGACTATCAACGGCAACAAACAATTTCCGCTTTTGTGGCTTGCCATACGTTTTGGTCATTTAACGTTCAACGATGGCAGCCGACGTTGCACACAATAAATACAACAGCAACAACAACAACAACAACAACAACAACACGAATAACTTTTCAGACGCAGTTGCTTTTCTTCGGCCCATTGTCCTTTTAGCACATTTTGCAGCTACACAATTATGAAGAGCGCGTGTAAACGCAACATGGCCAACGAACAACGAACAACTACCAACGAACGCATAACAATGGCAACAGCAACAGCAACAGCAACAACGCTGAAAGCCCACCGCTCAACCGTCAGCAGCAACAAGTCAAGCCATAGCCAAGCCATAGCCAAGCCAAGTCAAGTCAAGTCAAGTCATATTTTCAAATCGTTTTTGAGTGACTTCGTCGCTGATTTATTGGCAACCGAGTCAACCGAACTCTGAACCGCGCCGCTCGACGCTACACAACTCAACGCCGTGATTCGTGTTGAGTCAACGTAGCAGTAGCAAACCTAGTTGTTTATGGGCGTTTGCTATAAATTCTCAGTCAAAATGATCCTAATATTGACATGGTGGCAATGACGCTGTTGTATAACCACTAACGTTGCACTCAGCTGAGTTACACTACGTCAACACTTCACTGCAGTACACTACACTCTATTCGACGCAACTCGACTCGGTTCGACTTGATTCGACTTGAATTGTCTAGGCTTGTGTTTTATTTTTTTTCTGGAGCCATCATTAAGAGCGCTTTTGAGTCAATTTCACCTGCATAATTGTTCGCATAAATTAAAAACGCGCCACTCAAAGTTGTACAAAGAAAAAGTAGTGACAGTTATTGAATTGCGGGCGTGAAGCCCCCATTAAAAAATATATATTTATACTAAGTAGTTCGAACACTTATTGAGTTTTGTTTAGCGAAAATTATTTCGTTGACGCCCTTGTCAATTAGAACCACGACAAATCATAGGCAACTTACTTGGATTACTCATTAGTTATTGAAGCTTCAAGCTTAACTGCTTCTGTTCGACTCCACTGTTAATTAACATCGCTAACTGCTTCTGTTCGACTACACTGTTAATTAACAGTGCAAACATTGTTAGTGTCATGCGTTCTGTGTGTACAGTCAGAACATCGGATCTTACTGTACTTAACTACTTGTAGTCCAATAGACTAGCCACTAAGCCACGACAATCCAGAAGAATTATCTTTCATCACAATTTATTCCTATAGCGCCACAGTGCCATGCATACCCGTAGTGTTAGTCAGTGCACTCAGTAATCAGTGAATTTTGTTTGTTGTTAGTATTAAGACTCGATAGTGGGTGTGTAAATCTAATAAAGTAGCAGTGAAAGAGTACTGGCTTCTGTTTCAAGAGCGGCGTCTCTATTCTGTACACCATATAATATTAATTATAACTAAAGTGTCGGAAATCTCTATTAATACTATCAATATAAATATTAGATACTTTAATGCAATTTATTTAATAACTAACAGGTGCCCCGGCGCTACTCGTGATTTATGTAGAATAAAGATGAAAACGGCAAGCGAAAACTACCTTAGTCGCCTTGAGCGATTTTTTGTAGGACAAAATCTTATGAGTTCTGAATAGCAAGAGCCACATAGATACAGCAAAGCATGAACAAACAAACACACGATGTCTCTCGCGATCTCAGTGAACATGATGACATGACAAAAAGAAGAGAACGAAGAGCGCAATACTCTCAATATAACAATAATAACAACAACAACAACAACAACAACAACAGAAAACTCAAGTATGTGCAAAGCATAAACAACGAAAAAACGACGAAACTTCTTGTGCTTTTTGTAATTTTGCAACAACTTAAAAATCGCTTAAAAAATCGAAGAAACCAAATATGCCAGTGCCTGCTGTAGTGCAAATGTTTTGGTAAAAAAAAAGAATTACTGAAATCGGTTCAGTATATTTTGCGCCAAAGCGTTACATACAATTGCCATATAATCAATTTCATATAATAGTATAGATTAACTGACGAAAATGAGAATCACATTACCATTTTTCATATAACAATGCAACTTTATTGCATCAGATATTTGCCATTGTTATTGATAAACTCTGGCGCCAACTTTCGGATAAAACCATAATCCGGTATTTGTAGAAAATCTGACATTGTTGTTCCAACAACTGGCGCAATCATGTTTTGCAGTCGTTTAGGGAATTCATTGTTACGCCATCAAAGTAACGCTCCATGTAGCAAACTAATGGTAATCAGCTGGTCTTGGTCCGGACTATATAGATATATATGTTGGCCAATTGCGGCCGTTTCCTTCAGCGCTTCATTTAGTCTTGTTTCGTTGTTCAAAATAGAGTTTTGAATTTATCGTTTGCACAGGAATCTTGTAAAACCACTAAATGCAGAGCAACAGGGTAGGCTCACCTTGTTTAGACCCTGACATTTTCCGCCCATTATTGCGATACGTTAAGCATTTTTCCTCGCCAGTTATGAAATTGGACACAAAAGATTACGAATCAATTGAAATTTGATCAATACGATTTTTTTCTGTCGTATGATGTATGCCATAGATACTTATCGATGTCACGAGTACTAAGTGTCCTTCATTCTTCACTTTTTCAATGATTTTTTCCACTTTATCGGTGCGAGGACGACCAAACCGATGCAAACCATGTTCTAACTGATCATTCTGATAAAGTTCTTGCCTTTTCCATGATGTGCACAAATTTTTATGGATCGTTAGCTTTCTTTTTCGAAAGCAATCTCTGTTTCGGCATACATTTCCCTTACGCCAAACTATCTGATTTGATAATGGTATGTGCATTGTTTTAACACCATGGCTTTACCGAGTCGGATATAATGCCAAAAGAGATATGGCATATGAAATCTAGCAATTCAAATGTACGGCACTTATTTTTCCACCAACCTATATACATATATCCATAGAAATCTTACATTTTAAATAGATGTAGGATCCATAATTTATTTGAGTATGTAGAACTGTTATATAACCCTATAGATAGAATCACATTTACATTATGTACTTTGACTCATGGTTCCACAAAGTGTTACTGATATAATTAAAATAAATAATGACAATTTCAATGAAATTATAAAAATCAAGTAATTCAATGGTGTGTTAATAAAAAAAATTTATTGAAGCTATGAGAATGTGAACTTCGTATCCTTTGAATTCTCCTTTGAGTATCATCGCATGAACCATATTTATCAACAGTTTTCTTGTCACCAAACCCGTTCCATTGCATTGAAGAAAAAAAAAGGTATTCGCGTTACACTAACGCACTTAACTTCACAGGACTACACGACAGGCTATTCTAGAGTTTCTCTGAAAATTTCATCAAAATCGGTGCAGCAGTTTCGGTGTCTATAGCGGACATACATACAGACAGACATCCAATTATATAAATATATAGATGGCACTCTTGCATTTTTCTTTCACAACAAAACCTGCGTATATATTTAAAGATCCATATATTACATTAGTCGGTACGTTACACTTCATCAGCACAATGGTTCGAGCAAAGACCATTGATGAAGAAATTCGTAACAATGCACGCTGATCGGAATGGCCACAATTTTTGCATAAGTTATTTTATGCATTAATTAAAATTATTAATTAATTAATAAAATATATATTTGATTGGCTTAATAGACAATAACAGAAGCTATCCAAATCACATAGTCAATTATTTTTGCTGCGGCCCTATAAGTTTGCTGCCGCCCTCAAAGTCAGCTGTTTGTCAATCACAACTTTGCTATAGCTAACACAGATTAAGACCAGGAGCGTTTGGATCTGGGTTGTAAAATTGTAGCAAAGAAGTTAAACGTTTGAAAAAGTTGAAAAACTTTGTACTTGAAATCAATTCATAATATGGACAGCTACATTTTATAGAAGTTCACTATAGGCAAGTTCGACTGTACTCGTGCATACATAATAAAATAATAATTAATTATTAAATATTGCTTCATATAATTTTGGGTTCATGGTTGATGGTAACTCGGAAGAACAAGTAATCATTTATTTTATTGAAAGACAATTGAAGACAACAATCTTTGCTCTAAGCACTTTGGGCTGGTACTTCTAAAATGAAGACACCATAAAAAGAAATTCTGTGCCGACGCCTATAGTACCATAAAGTTGCTTGTGCCATATTATCTGAAATTTCTCCACGATTTAATTTCAGTGAGTTCAATGATAAACCCTACACAGAAGCGTAAAATTTGTTTTATTGTATATATATATATATATATCTTAAGTGATATGTTTTGTAAAATGTTTGGTTTCTTAACAAAAACATTTAAATCTGCTTAGACGAGCTTCCGAAAAGTGCGGCCTACTTAGTTAATGGCCTATGGCATTTAATTTCTACGCAAAAGAAATAAATAATATGTAGTGTACAAAAACTAAAAAAACACGCTTTAATAGCAAACCGAACTAAAAACTAAATTAGTTTGGGCTCTACTAGAATTAGTCATTTTCATTTCATTCTGGTTAGGATATTGGCACATAGGCACAAAGTTGTCAAAACATTGTAATGTCAATGGTCCTCGATAGGTGTGCAAAATTTCAGTTTAATCTAAAGTTTTGGAAGTGGCTGAGAATCTCGTTCAAAGATTTCGATACACATTACAACATTACATACAGTTGAAGCTAGTTGAAGCTTATATAAAGCATGTAAAAATAAATAAAAGCACTGCTTGTACGTAAATACAAACTACTATGTGTGGCAACATTATTGTTTGCATAACATTTGACTAAAGGCAAATTTCTGTTGGCCTATATTAAGTTTTTTTTCACAAAATACATTTTTCTTAGCGAAATGCACGGCTACTGTGTGTGACGCTTAGCTTAACTTTCAGCTAATTGTTGACCAACTGCAAAAACTATTGTTTTCACACTCAAGCGTTAATTTTAGCGTGTTTGGTTTAGTCGCGCCTTCTTCTTCGTTTGTCAACATTTTTCGCGCCCACCCACCAGCGAACGCGAAGCCAGCGAATTTCACTTTGCCTTCGCACACAATACTTTCAGTAGGCTTTGTCGGCATTTAAATGTCTATTTCATTTTTTATTCTTTAAAAAAAATATATATATGTACCTATGTATATACTTACTGACTTTATTTTTTATATATAAAATAATAATATTTTTCACTCTGCGCTGCTTTATTGTTCTTATTTATTTATTTATTTATTTTTTCGGCGTTGTTCACTTTTTGCGCTGCTCTCAGCGTCTCCTCTGTTCAGCTCAAGACTCCTGCAGCATCACGCGCTTTGGCTGTGTGCGCTTTTTTACGATTATTTTAGAGCTGCCAATAGGCAACACATGTAAGAAAATTTATACGCCATAAATTTTGACGAAAAGCAAGCAGAGCAGGCAGGCAGAAATTGCACAAGCACACACACGCACACGCACGCACACAAACAGCGGACAAAAGAAATTACAGCAAAAAAGAAGCGGCTCGGTTGCTTCGGTTTGGTTTGCTTTGGTTTGGTTTGCTTTGTTCTTTGTTCGGTTTGAGTTGTCTGCGTTTTTGGCTTTGGTGTCCTTTTGATTTGCGCTTGTTTATTGTTGCGCGCTTGAGCCTTGAGTGGGTTTCAGTTATTTGCAACATTTTATGCAACAGGTTTGATTTCCTTCTTTTCTTCTGAATTATGTACTTTTACAAGAACTGCTTGAAACGCTTGAATTTTCGATGTCAAAAACCGAGTTGCGCGAATATTCGAATATGAGTCAATACGCTTCGTTTCAATTATTTAGTAAAGTTATTTGCGTCATGATAATGACCTTTTGTAACAACGAGCGCAGCAACGGCTGACTTGGAACGGAACGGAACAGAACGGATCGGTTTGGTTTGGCTTGGCTTGGCTTCGTTTGTGAGCGAGCAAGCTCTGCAGTTGGCAATAGTTAAGCGACAACGACGACGTCATCGACAGCGCTGGAATAGAAGCGTTTAGTGAAGAAGAGTGAAAAGCGATCATGCAGATGACCGCGACTAAATGCGATTCGTTCCGCACACTCGAGAGCGGCGGCAAGAGCCGATCATGACAAGTGCGAAGAAGAAAAGTGGTAGAGGACGGACAAATATGTACTGGCTAACTGACAGGCGGTGCTGTGCTGTGCGGTGCGGTACGACTAATAATACTCGCGTGTGTGTATTGTGTGAATGGCTGTGGAAATGGCAAAGGTAGCCGTGCCCAGTTTAGTTACAGTTGAGCTTGTTGCCTCGCTCACTGTGCTCGCCCTGCCCGTTACGTCGGCGGCCTGTTATAAAATGAAGGTAAGTGAAGCGTTTAAGCAGCGTCGCGCACAATGACGCTGATGATGTTAATGCTGATGATGATGATGATGTTGATGACTGCGGTGCGACGGGTAAAGCCAAATGCATCATGCGTTCGCATACGAGATCATTAATAACAAACGAATGAACAAATAAATGAACGACAGGGCGGCAAAATGCAATACCACAGCAACAATAGCAATAACAACAACAATAAAAGCAACAATACGCCGAACAATAACGCTGAGCATAATGACGCGTGTAATGCTTGGCTGCTGTCTTCAGTTTTGTTCTATGCAGCGCGCTTCTCAAATGCAGGCAGCGCCCGTACGTTTACGTTTGCGCACGCGACGCAGCTTGGCTCCACAGTTTCCCACACTTTCCCAGCGGACCAACAGTTTGACTGAGCTTAATGCACAACACTAACATTATCGCATCGCATTTCATGAAATAACATTTGTTACTCATAACTAGTCGCTTCCTTTATGCTAGCTAGTCTTCTATACTTCTTTCGAATCTAGCGTAATTGGCGAATAATTTTCGATAGTCATTTTATTTAATTTTTCGATTTTATTCAAATAGCAAATTGTTTTAATGAATAATTTTCGAATATTTCGCGAACAATCGGGCTGAGCCATGATTTGGTTTAACTACGTGTACATACGTAATGCAAGTATTCGTTGTCTTTCTCGCGCCTTCTTAACTTGGTTCACTCTCGCTATTTCTTTTTCGCTGTGCACTGTGCTCTTCGAAACGTATGTGGACAAAGACAACACACATCATCGCTGTTGACTGTGTTTTTGGACTGCTAAGACAGACAGACAGACAGAGGAGTCGATTTGTCTCAACTTGCACTAGATGACCCATCTGATCCGTCCGTCTGCTGTGCGTCGTTCAATCGTCACACATTCAATGTTAACACGCTCCGCTGTACCCACCTTCTTTTTATTGCCAACACACTACACTCTTTGGCACACCGATCGCTTCGATTCCATTCGATTCGATTCGGTTCGGTTCGGTTCGCTCACTCACTCGTTCGCTGTACGCTCGTTCCCTTCAACGCTCGTTCAATCGCTTTTCGTTCGCTTCATTGAACCGTTCAATGGCATACAGAATACAGCGCAGTTGGATCAGCAGTTGGGGCAGCAGTCGGGGCAATCGTCAATTTCTCATTCGTTTTTATTGTCCGATTATTAATTATATTATGAGCATTATAATCGGCATCTTTAATAGTCTAGTATATTTTGTAGGCATGTGTCAACAAGCGCGCGGCTGCGGCGACAACTTTTTAGGTCTTCCTTCTTTGGCTTTGGCTTTGTGCGGCCCCTTCTGGTCGCTTGTTGTGTTCGTTCGGCTGTACGGTTGCTCGGTTTACCTGTACCTGTCACTCCGCTCGTAAATCTGGCGCTACGCTTTTGTGCACGTTGTCGTCGAACCCTACCCGACGTACACTACGGTTTCACAGCTCAACTGAACTTGAACGCTGACAATGTTAATGCACCGTTGTGCGATAACATGTTGTAAACTTGTCGTCGCAGTTTATGTTGTTGCCACTGTTGCAGCCTGCCGTTTATGGTCTTCGGATTTTATGGCACGAATGAGGATCAGATTAGTAACATTGCCGCCCGTCGTGGTCAATGTATATAAGCCACTGCCACAACTGGCAGTAGTAACAATTGTCGTATGCCTGCCTGCCTGCCTGCCTGCCTGCCCCTGTGAATAACGGAAGATTTTGGTTTCCATTTTTTTCTTTCTTTTTTGTTGTTGTTGTTGTTATTCCTTCTCCCTCGCTAAGCTGCGCTTTCATCCCATTTTCCACCACTGCCATTTTTGCTGCGCGATTTTTATCACTGATAAGAATTTTGACTTTTTCCGCGGTACATTAAACCCACCGGAAGGGGCGGGCAACATTTAACAAAAAGAAGAATGAATAATAACAAAAACGAAAAGAAAAAAAAAAGTAAAGGAAAAACTTTTACTGGCTCTGCACTGCTCTCTTCTTATGTATTGCGGTGCAAAGATTAAACGCACCCCGGACCGGAACCGCGAATGTTGCGTCCGTTTGTTCAAGGTTAATGCGACTGTGGCACTTCCGAACGAGCATGCGATATCAAATAACGTGTGCAGGATGTGCTCTGCGTCCTGACTGCGCGTGAGCTGCTTTATTCGGCTGACTGACGCGGTTGCACAATCGCTGATAAGCGACTTTTATGTTCGAATTTGGTGAAAGGGCGTTGCGAGTTATGAGCTACTTTCTTCTTCTTCTCCTTTTTCAAATTTTTACTATTCGTTTTTATTATTATTGCTACATAAAACATTGCTAGAGGCGACCGATGTACGTAAAACTTTTGCAAGTGCCGCCGCATATGAAATAATAACGTGCGAACAGATAAGCATTTGCGAATTTGATCCTTTCTATTTATGACAGTGAGGGCAAGCGCTGTCCAAAGCATACGCACACACACACACACACACACACACACACACACACGAACACAAGCACAGAGCCGCATGCACATGCACACACACGTAAATCATTTGACAGGAACTCATGTTGCACGTAATCCTGTTGAAAGAAATGAATATTTCGCTACGTTCGAGTCGGTCGCTAGCCTGTGCGGGTGTTTGTATACGTGCCTCCTAGCTGTGGTCGCTAGCACCAGCAGCAGCAGCAGCAGCAGCAGTAGTAGTAGTAGACGCTGTCAATGAGACCCATCGCCATGACATGATGACGATGTCGCTGTTGATTGTTGTTGCTGCTGTTGTTATTGTTGTTGCTGCAGATGACGAAGTTGATGACTCTGACATTGCCACCGCACACTAAAAAGAGAATTTTCGCAAAGTTTTGCATTGCCATCGACCGCACTGCTGACGCAGCCGCAACCCGCGGCCCTCAATTGAAGCCACCGGCTGGCGGCACTGTCCAATGGCATTGGTACAACTTCTAATGTGCTTTATATACCTGTCTCCGAACGTTGCAACACACACACACACACACACACATATGCACATAGAGGGGACAGTTGCAAAACTCTGCGGCCACACCACAGCCGCCATCATTGCGAACGCATCGCATCGCATCGCAACGCAACGCATGGCGGATGTTGCCGTCGGCTTTAAGCCGTTTGTTTATGCATGGCCAAAACCAAGTGCATGTGCCGGTATGCGCGGGCGGCATGTGGTTTTCGATATTAGTATGTATGTGTATGTGTATATGCTTGTGTACAGTCTACAGTCGACAGTCCACAGTCCACAGTCTACAGTTCATCAGTCCAACCATCCAATCGTCTGTCCTAGCGCCCGACAATTGCGTCGCAGCGAACAAAGTTTGGCTGTAATGCGCGGTCGTGTTTTGGTTTTGGTCGTGTTCGGTTTTGGCTGCGGTTGCACTTTAAAAGCCGCTTGCCAAAATCCCCGCAAAGTTGCACTGGACGGAGGGTTGGAATTCGTATAGTTTACATAGACTTAATCGCAGCCGTATTGCCTGGCTGCTGCTGAAACCTTTAGAACTTTATTGCGTTAACCCATCAATAGCATCGCCCACTTGACTACGGCACACAGATTTTCTGTGCATTTGTGCATGATAGCGGCCTATGCTGCCATACGTTTGATTGCAATTTTGAGAACGATATACTTTCGCAATAGTAATTATTTTTAGTAAGTATTCCGAAAGCCTAAAAAGAAGAAAGTGGAAGAAGATGAAAAGTCTGAAACGATCAAATCTCTTCGATGGGTATACCTCACCTAAACACATTATTATTGTTTGCCTAATATCTCACATTGCAATTGCACAGATATCCCTCTTCAAAACACAACCCAACAATATGTATCTCCCTCATGAGCATATATTCGTGTTCAGTAAATAGAGGCCTAAACCCTTGAGTGGATATGCCCCTTGAGCATGGCCGTGCATGGACTGATAAATGAACAAAGATCTATCTCTACGAATATTATAAAGCGGTAATGTTTGTTTGGATGTTAGAGATAATCTTCGAAACCACTCATCCGATTTTAAAAACTCATTCACCGGCAGAATGATACGTTGTCACTGAGTGTCATGGGCTATGCCTATATATGATTGTTTTTCTTAGAATTAAGTTTTTGCACTTAAACACTGCCAGATCAAGTACAAAAAACTTCGTAGGTTTTTTGTTGTTTCTGCTATGCTTTTTCTTCATTTTTGTATTTGCGAGTTGTTTGCAACAAGAGTGTGAGCAGTAGCGTAGCTAGGTAAGCAAGAGCCCCAGCGCAAAAATTATATTTGGAAGCCTATTTAAGCTAAACTAAATGCTTTAGATGTGGAAACTATTTCATCTTCAGCTCCTTAGTTACTGCTAAGTATTATGTGTAATGCGTCAGATAGTATATAAACGTACTACCTTATATATAATTAAACATGTAAAAAACTACCGTATAGAGCTCGACCTGGGCAAGATATATTCATATTCCGATAAAAGTATTCCGTGCGACAATTTTCAATGTTGAACCATACCAGGCGAGCGAAGTCGAGGGCGGAATCTAGTCTCTTAATAAAAGACAATAGACAACAACAACATAGCACTGCTGAATTAATTAGCACTGCTTCTAATTATAAATTATTTTTACCTGAAAATATAAAAAAAAATATTAAAAATATATTCAACTATTGTATTGTCAATACGAATATTGCGCATTGAACTTGTTTTATTATTTTTACCTTCTCTGTGGCGCTAAGAGACAAAATTTCCATCATCAGGCACATGAGAGCCGGTGTCCCTCAGGATAGTGTCTTAGCTCCGGTCCACTACTCCTTATATACGTCTGATATGCCTACAACTAGAGATGAGCATTCGATTATTGCTACTTACGCGGACGATACGGCAGTTATATTCAACTCTGCTTCTCTGAACGAAGCTGCGGAGAAATTATCCAGCCACCTGGATAGATTCCACTCATGGGCCAGGCGCTGGAATATAGCCATAAACTCTGAGAAATCATCTAACTGCACCTTCACATTAAGGCAAGGCGTCTGTCCGGTTGTGACTTACAACACAAGAATCATTCCGCAAATGGAGCAAATCCGGTATCTCGGTTTGATCCTGGATAAGCGTCTTACCTGGCGTGCACACATTAAGGTAGTTACAGCGCGCTGCTACCAAAAGCTCAAGAAACTGGAGTGGCTCCTCCGCCCATCGAATAAGTTATCTTTAACTAATAAAAGGCTCATTTATCTGCAAGTAGTGGCACCTGCTTGGCGCTACGCCATACAAATTTGGGGCACTACTGCTGCCTACAACATGAATAAAAAAAAAATATAACTGAAAATCAAGACGTATTCACTTTAAAAAAAAGAAAATTATTGTATTCGATTTCGATCTCAGTAAGCTTTAAAAATTTCCATTTGTACGTCAGACACAATTCAATAAATCCATTCGAAAAAGTTCCAGCTCGAGTGTCGTATTCTAAAAAATTAAAACTAAAAATTCAGTATATTTTGTTATAAGGAGCAACTCAAAAATGTCTGTAATGGCTTCTGGAATTGCGGTCTCCGACCGTGTCCGTCAGAATTTTGACCTCATAAGAAAGGAGAAAAAATTTCGATACGTTATCCTATACATAAAGAATGAACGGCAGATCGACGTTGAGTCGATTGGGCAACGTGGCTGTGACTACAATTCGTACTTGTCGGATCTACAGAAAGGTGGACCCACAGTTTGCCGATATGGTATATTTGACTTCGAGTATAAACATCACTGCGAGGGCACAGATGAAGATTCGACCAAAGAGAAATTGGTTCTTATGGCGTGGTGCCCCGAAACAGCCACTATCAAACAGAAAATGTTATACGCCAGCTCCTTGCAAGCCTTGCGTTATGCTCTTGCGGGTGTACATAAATTAATCCAGGCAACTGAAATTGGCGAGGCGTCGTACGTAGCTGTGGAGGAAGCGTTACGCTAGTGGGATCGACAATAATCGCATTACTCGACGAAGGCGAAGCCCTGAAAATGCATCTATTCTGTACATGAAACTTTGTTTGTTCCGGTTATATTACGTTCATTTTCTTTTTTAAAATTTCACGAAAATTATTGCCAGTGTCACATTTCATAATATTACTTATCAGGACAGAACCAACTAAAAAATTAATCCAAACGCAACCAACTTTTTTTTTGTTTTTTTTATGCCATAATGAGTTTCTTGTATTTATCCATGATAATATAATATTGGATGCAATGGGAAAATTGACATTTTTCAACAGGATTCCCTTGGTCCAAACATCTTTCTTAATGTTGTTCTCTCCCATCATTCAAAAATCTCTTCACTTGAGAAACAGGAACATATGGGATAAAGTGCTGGGATAGCTACATCGATTTCAAATAAATCGGCAATAAAATATTTAAACAAAGGATTTCGAATAGATGAGTAATAATCTACAAAATAAGTACTTGTGGTGAGTCAACACAACAGTCATTATAAAATTCGCTGGATATATAAGTATGTCTGGTCTTTATATAAGTATGTAAATAGGCCGACATTTTCTTTACCATCGTTTTACGCCTAAACCATATAAAAAGTACATAGAGCTAGAAGTAGAGCTCAATATGGAAATCAATTCGGACAAGGATATAGATGATTCGGTTGACCTGTTCACCAAAAACTTTCATGAGTCCGCCGAATTAGCCTCTTCATACCGATTCCCTTGTTCGCCCAACCCACCTCAGGCTCTCTTAAAACCTGAGGTTCTGGAGTTGGTGAGATATAAACGCAGGCTACGACGTCGCTATATGAGATCACGGAATGAATTTGACTAGGCTGCATGGAGGAGAGCTGCCCGAGAACTGAAAAATGTAATGCAAGCTGTGCGATCGGAACATTTTAACAATCTGTTGGCTAATGCGGATCCAATGAAAAAGTCTGGCTTCAATCTGTGGCGTGCCACCAAGTGCATCAAACAACAGCCTCACAGACATGTTCCAATTCGTGGGCTTCTAAACCAGTGGCTGCGTACGGAGACCGAGAAAGCAGAAGCATTTGCTAATGAGTTGGAGAGCCGGTTCACGCCTTTTAGCCTGGCTGACCCTGGAGACGTTGAGGAAACAGACGAAGTCCTATCGAGATGTATATTAGACCACAGCTCAACTAAACATGTCACCCCTGAAGAGGTTGCGACTCAAATTCAGAGACTGAAATCTAAGAAGTGCCCCGGACATGACCATATTGACAACAACGTGGTGAAAGCCCTCCCACGTGTTGTTCCTACGTGGATGTTCAACAGCATGCTGCGGATCTGCCATTTTCCCACACAGTGGAAGTGTGCAACGATATCCATGATACCTAAACCTGGTACTCCGGAGAACCGTGTCACATCATATAGGCCCATAAGCCTGCTTCCAACTTTTTCGAAAATTTTTGAAAGAATATTTTTGAGTAGATTGTTGGCAGTACGGGGTATTCAAGAAGCCATTCCTGATCACCAATTTGGATTTAGATCACAGCATGGCACTCCCGAACAACTTCATCGAATCGTTAATCACATACTTACTGCGTTTGAGATAAAACAGTGTTCCTCTGCAGTCTTCCTAGATGTCATACAAGCATTCGATAGGGTATGGATCGATGGACTTCTGCATAAATTAAAATTACTCCTGCCTAGCAAACAGTTTTTACTAATGCAAAGCTTTCTTCAACGACGAACCTTCTCTGTGGCGGTAAGAGACAAAATTTCCATCATCAGGCACATGAGAGCCGGTGTCCCTCTGGGGAGTGTCTTAGCTCCGGTCCTATACTCCTTATATACGTCTGATATGCCTACAACTAGAGATGAGCATTCGATTATTGCTACTTACGCGGACGATACGGCAGTTATATTCAACTCTGCCTCTCTGAACGAAGCTGCGGAGAAATTGTCTAGCTACCTGGATAGATTCCACTCATGGGCCAGGCGCTGGAATATAGCCATAAACTCTGAGAAATCAGCTCACTGCACCTTCACATTAGGGCAAGGCGTCTGTCTGGTTGTGACTTACAACACAAGAATCATTCCGCAAATGGAGCAAATCCGGTATCTCGGTTTGATCCTGGATAAGCGTCTTACTTGGCGTGCACACATTAAGGTAGTTACAGCTCGCTGCTACCAAAAGCTCAAGAAACTGGAGTGGCTCCTCCGCCCATCTAATAAGTTATCTTTAACTAATAAAAGGCTCATCTATCTGCAAGTAGTGGCACCTGCTTGGCGCTACGCCATACAATTTTGGGGCACTACTGCTGCCTACAACATCAGAAGAGTGCAGCCGTGTCAGAGCAAGGCTCTCAGAAGATTCACGGGCGCCCCTTGGTACGTCCGCAACACCGCGCTGCACAGGGATCTTGCCGTGCCAACTGTTATGGAGGTGATTAATTCTCACAGCTGCCGCTATCACTACAGACTTTTATCGCACCCAAATCCGCTGGCGTCCTCCCTTACCCTCCCTCACAACAAGGCGTAGACTGAAGAGGCTACACCCACATGATCTCCCCCTAAGAAGGAATCCGCCTTCTATATCATTGCCTTTTCGGCGCAACAAGCATCATTTTTAATTTAGTCTAAGTCTATTATTTTTATTTGACAGACTTTCGATTTCGACTTTGACATACTTTTCAACGGCAAACTGTTTAAGCAATATTGATTTTATACAAATTATGCAATTTATTTACTTATTCTTTTTTCCCGACTGTCGCTATATACTAACGCAGGATTACTTAACAGGCTACTCTAGAGCTTGCCTGAAAATTTCATCAAAATCGGTGCAGCGGTTTTGATGTTTATAACGGACATACACACAGACAGACAGACAGACAGACATACTCATACTTTCAATTTTATATATATATACATCGATTTATTTATATACTTGTTTTCTGTAATGAGAACTTAAGTTTGAATCGATCTAACGTTTGAATGGAAGCTACATCTCCGAGTGGTCGAGAACATGATCGGTTGAAGCAAAAGTGCTGAGTTCCTGCAAACATTTAGTTGTCTGACTCGTCTTGCTGTTTAAACGTATATATATATATATAGTTATAGTTTATGAGACCTCACATTTCACCTTCTGGTTTATCTAATGGTTTATCTAAAAAACGATTGATTTGATTGCAATTGTTAGGTACTTTGGCTTTAATCGCTCAAATCATTGAAAACTGTTTTGAGTGTGTGCAAAACTTATGTCGTTCTTTTTCAATAAATTCAAAATTCATTTATTATAGGTGGATCAAACACTAATTAATTATATATTGGCCGTTTTGTTGCAACACTTTTGTCCATCTTTCGGCAAATTTAATTTTAACGCCCTCGAAGAACTTCTGATCTTTATGTGCATAAAACTGCGTCAGGTGGTTTTTGACAGCCTTATCAGTATCGAAACCAGTAGTAATCTGATGGTTTAAGGTTGAGGCTATACCGTGGAATACTGTGGCATCAGTTTCCAATTCAGCTCCGATAATTTTTGCCGAGTGACCAAAGATGTATGAGCTCGAGCGTTGCCATGATGGAAGATGGCACTAGCCAATCGGGGCTAGTCCGGTGTGCTTCTCTTTGATTAATTTGTCCGATTCGCTTAGCTGACGACAGTGCACATACGAATTGATGTTTCGAGTCAAAGTGAACGATACCTGTTCATTTGCACCAATCGGACAGCATTGCTTTCCTCTGGTGACTATCGGCCTTTGATGTGGTTAGAGGCGGTTCATCTCTATTGTTCCATGATCGTTTTCGCTTAACATTTTTCATCGAAATTTTGCGTGACACACTTTTTTCTCACTACAGTTTTAAGGTGTTTCGCTCGGTTGTTCGGATCTATAATATAAATGGAAGACTAATTTTTTTGCGCCCTTTACCTTGTGGAGATTCTCTGGTGTTCTTTAAAAAGATTTTCTATTAAAATCAGTTTTGCATTGAATTCTAAAAAATCAATTTCCCTATTATAGTGAGTGGTGTTCGAACGATTTACGAGATAAACCAATTTTCATCTCGTATTACAAATCGATAAAGCTTTTAATTACAAATATTGAACATTTGAAAATTTCCCTGTGGTTTTTCTTGCTGTCTGCGGTCGTCGGTTTTGCTGTATGCTCAAGCTACGAGCATTGTTTTTATTGTTTTTATTGCTCGTTGTTTGTTGTTTGTTGTTTGTTGCTAATAAAGTTTTTCATTTGACAATGTGCTGTTGCGGTCTACCACACTTGACTCTTATTTATCTACTTGTCTATATGGTGAAGCTGATGTATATCTCATTTTCTAGCTCACTGTTGGCTGCCAGCCACACTACGCACTCCATGTTGTCAATAGGATTTTAATGTCTGTCTGTCCTTCACACTGCCTACTACCAATTGAATGCCGATATATTTGTTTGTCCAACAACTGCCTATTTGCGTGGTTAATATGTGCTCTAACATTGTTGCAAGTTGGCAATAATGTGGCAACAACGTATTGCATAATGTCGCTTGCATTTGATTCGCTTTCGTCAATATCGACGGCTTTGTTGTTATTGTTGGTTGTTGCAAGCCTAGCTGCCCATTTCTATTGTTGTTGTTGCTGCTTTTGCATTTTTATTGAATGGCTTCATGCACAGTTGTCATAGCATAATTGCACTGTTCTATGCGATTTTTGTTGTTATTATTGTTGTAATAGCCGCCATCGCTTATGCCGCCGCTGTTGCCGCTGCTGCCGTCACTGCTCTTATCTGCTCTTCATTGACACATTTGACAGGCTATCGCACACAAGCGTTTGAAGCACACTCAAAATGCTGCCGTCGCCGTCACCGTCGTCATCGTCGTCACCATATGCCGTTTACAACGTTCACAGCAACGTTTATCATAATGCCAATATTTTGTTGTTGTTATTGCAATCAATGCGTTTCAATTCCACTTGTGCTCCCGCCTGTTTGCACTCTCGCCTGCATTGCCATATCCACGGTCACTGCGATTGTCACTTACACACTTCCACACACACACACAGACACTCGCTGCTAATATTTCTGGCTTAAACGCATATTCTATGCTGTGCTACACTCTTTTGCATATGTTTTTGTTTTTTTGTTTTTATTTTGCCTCTTGCTCTCTTGCACACTCGTTGTTTGCCGACGCCTATTGATTGATTTTAAATGCTTTTGGTGTTGGCACTCATTTATAATTTATTCCTTGTAAATCTACTTTTTTACAATATTTAATATAACATCGACTACCAAACGTTGCGACGACGGCCCACAAGCAGACCGACACACACGCCCTACGCTCGCTCTTATTCTTTCGCTCTCTATATAATATGTATTTGCATTAAATTGCTTAACTATATTTTTTGTTCGCTCACGCTCAATGCTCTGCTGTATTTGGCTATGTGTTGTTGTGTCGTCTATGGGCAAAGAGTCTACAATTTAAATGTTTGACAAAATTTTAGATAGAGAGGGAAAACATGCATGCAAAAATGTGCGAGTGGTGTGTGCAGACAACTTTGACTGCATTTAATACGATTAAAGGTTTAAAGTTTCGCAACAAATAAAGCATGCATTATGGCTTAATGCACTGACTCACTCTAACTAACTCACTCACTCACTCACTCACTCACTCCCTCACTGACTCACTCATTCACTGCAACACAAAAGCGCACATTGCTGCTTCACGCTCATTAACTCAGCTGTCGACGTCGCTGTCGTTGAGTGCATTTCCTGAAAGTGTCTTTTGCAAGTGTTGAGTGTTGAGCACTTTATTTTTCTCGCATGCGATTTCGATGTGATGCGACACAATTTCAATTTCATATTACAATGCGTAACGACAGCGAATGACAATTATTAATTATTTCTTTGCTTGTTTATTTATTTGCTTGCTTGCTTGCTTGTTTGTTTGTTTGTTTGTTTTTGTTGTTCTTGTTGTTGTTAATAACGTTTTAATTACGCTATTCGCAGCCGGCAAGCAAGCGACTTTAAGTACTTAAAACATTTTGGTCTTTAAATCATTAACTATAAATTTTATTGACAACAACAACAAACAACAACAAAAATAAATACAAAATATCTACTTAGCTACTTTATCTCCATATATATATACATGTGTTATGTTAGTTCGCGCTGCTTATCATTGGTTATTCATGCGTCTACACACACAAACACACATACAAAAAGATACAATGGAAATAACAAATAAACCACCCAACAAGTCAAAAACCCGAGGCTGGCTGTCTGTCAGACTTGCAGGCAGTCCAACCAACCAACCACCCACGCCGTTCTTATTGCCAACGGGTATGTCCAACTTAAGCACACACACACGCACGCACGCACAGAAAGAGCAAGCAATCGTCAATGTAGCATTGTGTGTATGTGTGTATGACAGAGACAGCACGCGCAAAAGTGTGATTTTTATGACAATATGCGGACTATAAAAAAATGTATTTCAACAAAAAAATTCTATATAATATATTTCTATATACATACATATATATGTATATAAGTACATGTTAAAAATAAAAATTACGCCGACTATGTTAGCTGTCGATTGAACAGCTTGACTAGAAAATTGCGAAAAGTCAACAACAATAACAAGCGCCTTAGTGACGGGCAAGTAGGAGATATGTACTTACAGACGCACACATACCCAACTGTGCCTTCTTGCCGCCGCCATCGTTCATGATGATGATGACTTGCAAAATGAAAATGATGTTGATGCTTGAATAATGGCGGCAGCAACGATAAAGTTGGTGATGATGAAGGCGAAGGAACAGCAAAAGCGGCAGCAGCAATTGCCGCACTGCAATTGACTTGACGACTACCATGACGATGAAAACGACAGCGACAACGACTACCAAGTAATGTGAAAACAACAACAACAACAACAACATTTGACAGCGGCGAATATGAAAAACATGCAACATGCTGAGTCCATTTATTGTAATACAACGCAGCAAACAAACCAAAACAAAACAACAACAACAACAACAAAATACAATAATAAAAGAATTAGGCACACACACACTAACTCAAATGGGGAGCTATAGAAAATTGTGCCAAAAAAAAGTACTAAAAAAAAGAATGTGAAAACAGATACAACAACAACAACAACAACAACAACAAATGTAATGAATCCGTACGTGCTTCATTTCAGCCAAGTTGGCCGCCATCGCCGTGCCCTGTCGGAGTCAAAGTCAAAGAAGTATCGAGACGTCGTCTTCATCGTCGTCGTCGTCGTCGTCGTCGTCGTCGTCCTCAGCATCGCCGTCCGTCTCGCCGGCGTCGTTTCCACTCTATAGAAAATACACGAGCGCCGCGTAATTTTCCCCGATTTCATGTTGCTGCGCTACTAAAATTGTAAAAGCGTAATGTGTACGTAATGGCAGCCAATGCCGCAGCCAACATTAAAAGTAACATACACGCTCAGCAAAAGCGTTGGGGACGCGAATAGCGAATGGCGAATGGCGAATGGCAAGTGGCGAACGCCGAATAAGCCAAGACGCGCCAAGAGTCAAAGCCAACAGAAACCGTAGTTGCGGCAGAGGCGAGCACGTTAATGCATTCTTGCGGTTTAAGCATAATCAAGTGCTCCTGTTCTTCTACTGCCACTTCGTCTGCTTCGTCTACTTCGTCATCTTACTCTGCATATACTTTTTATTATTATTGTTTTTGTCATTGGTTCTTGTTGTTCAACCAATAACTCATTTCAACAGCTTTCCAATGTGCGTTACGCTACAACTTTTTCAAATCTGACACCGGCATAAAGATCACGACTCCCGAACGCAGACTTGCTTGCCATTCAAGTCTATAGCCCAAAGACCGAACGGTGTTCAATTAACTTAACATAAGTTACAACAGCTGGTATGCAGGGACCAGATGTAGATCACTTAGTGCTGCTGGGTTATAGGAACAGGTGCGGAAATTAGTTATAGTTATAGTTAGTTAGTTAGTTAGAGTCTACAGCATTTGGTTGGGAAACATTGAGAACATAATATTTTCGAGTTATATTCCTTGAAAGAGCTGGTGTCCATTTGTCTGAAAATAAAAAATAATAAACAGGAATGGGAATGTGTCCTTGGACAGCAGAGTAGAGCGTAGCTTTTAACGCGTTTGTTGCATGATCAAAGCTGACATGCAATTAAACATAATTGGAAATGTACAAGTTTGAGAAACATTATTATTTTTGTATTAAGACTAGCCACCAATTTCATGGTAATAAAACATTGATTACAAATGATTTAATTAATAATGTAAAATCACCAGCTTAGGTGGAACTTGTAAATTTTAAGGGAATAAATCATTGATTGATTGATTTAAGGTCAACAAAGAAAATAAACTTTCGATTTGAGTTAAACTTTTTTTTATGATTTTTTTTGACACACTTTCGATTTCGAAATTTGATATACATATCAACGGCAAACTGATGAAGCAATATTCCGGTTTTCATACTCTCATATAATTTCATACAAAAAAATTGTATGGAATTTGCCGACTTTCCCGGTTATCCAACGCATTAAACTTCACATACAAACCTTCTCCTTGATGATAACCATATATGCAACAATTTTCATGGTCTGAGTTCATAGGCTACAAACAGACAGACGCGTCTCATATGATTATGAAATCTGTTTTTTTTAATATTGTTTCTTTGTGAGCCTCATTGATTTTTTGGTTGAATCAACAACTCACATCAAAATATCGCACAAATATTTATAGCCTGGGCAAGTCAGAGTTTATGGTGTGCTCTAGCAGAGAATCGCGGCGTCTTGATACTCAGCTGAATGCAGGCAACTATAAATTTGAGTGTGCAAAGGAATTTATAGACCTAGGCACCGCGGTGACGACAACAACAACAACAACGTCAGCCTAGAGACCAAACGAACGCTAACCCTTGGCAATAGGTGCTACTTCGAGCTCAGTAGGCAGCTCTGTCGACAGACAAAGACTGTACACTTTACAAGACGCTCATTTTTCCAGTGGTTTTATGTGGTGCGCAGGGCTGGCCGGTAACACAATCGGATCTTTGAGTGTTCGAGCGAAAAGTTCTTCGAAAGATCTGTGTTCCTATTGGCGTTGACGGTAACTATCCGTATTCGATGTAACGACCAGCTGTATGAGCTATACGGAGACATTGATGTGGTCAGACGAATGAACGCTCAGCTAAGCAATGGCAAATCTACGTATTACCAAGTGGCGTGGGCGCGCGCAAAGCCGTGGCGCCGTGGCACGTGTAGGCAAATTATGCATCAGGCTGAGTTGTTATGGCGAACTAAGAAGAAGAACTAAGTAAATGGAATGAAATATTTCTGCCTATGTTAAGCGAGAATCGAGTGAGGAGCCACTGTATAAATACAGTGGCAGGTTTATGTATATTAACCAAATAAAGTACTTGGTGTGAGAGAGAGAGAGAGAGAGAGAGAGAGAGAGTGTGTGAGTTTTTTTCTTAAACAAAGTGTAGGTACTGCCTAATATGTTTTGAAGCTGTTGACTAACAGCGAGAAGATCGTTAGGTTTAGCACTACAACTTTTCCGCTGTTAACTCGCTCGGCATAGATTTGCCACTTCGCAGCTACGAATGTACGATCCCATGATTTCCGACACTTAGAACGTAAACAATTTGTACAAATGTATTTATAGGCTTGAGCTGAGCATTTATAGTTGAGCATCATACCACTACCTTAATTGGCTTGAGTGGGACGGAGCCATAGGGATTACCAACATTGCAGACAAAAGCCGTATGAATGACGCTATTATAACTTTCTTGGGGCTGAGCAACCATCTGAGCGCCTAAGAAAGAATAGTGTAAACTTCACAGACTATCTTCTTGCTATTTTGGTGTGTTCAGTGGCAATGATGTTGGGTTTTAGCTTGGAACCGGCCGGTACTGCGCTTATCAGCTGTCTCGCCTTGTTAAGCTTATGTGCTCGATAAATTATATACTTTAAGACTAAGAATTTAATTTTTTTAATGAGTTGCATTATTAACTTTTTCCGGAGTGTAGTTTTTGATGAGCTTCGGCATTCATTTTTTCACAGGGCATTTTTGAGTGGATTTTTAGTCGCGCAAAGTAAGCGCTTGGGAAAGTTGCGACATCATTCGCTTTTTACTTCTCTACTTGCATTTCTCACTCACTGCCAGCCTCTCTCACTCTATCTTTGAAGCTGCCAAAGTATCTAGATACAATATATATATATATATATATATATATATGCTTGCCTATTTATCGTGCACAAGTCCATTTGCGTGTTGCCAGTTTGAGCAAACAACTAGCAACAGCAAAAACAAAAGCAAATAGCAATGGAATTATATATTTTTTGAGACTACTCGCCGTATAATCCGGCTTGGTTAGGTTCTGTGTTTGGGCATCCTTTTTTTCCGCTAAGTCGCTAGTTGTGTGTTGCGGCTGTGAGCTGCAGTAAAATTTCCTTTTAACAAAACCGCAGTCGAACGTACACACACACACACACACACACACACACATATACACACACACGCGCGCAATTACAGCTGCAGACGAAGGATTTAATATATGTGCAAAACGGATTTTCCGGACTTAAGCTCATACATACCTTTGCCTGTATGCATCTGTGTATGTGTGTGTGTGTGTGTGTGTATGTTTTAGCTATGGCTAAATGTATTATAGTAGTAGTTTTGGCCAAGTTTGCGCATTTTTCGCGTAGCGAATTTCTTTGTCGTCAGCGCTGTCGTCTTTGGCAAAATGATTGAGTGCGATTGCGGCCGCCATCGCCGCCATCGCAGTCGCCGCCAGCACCATCACCATCACCACTGTCACTGCCGACCGCTTTAACAGTTTAGTCACGTTTCGCTGAAGCCGCGACTCCATGCGCCATGCTTCACTAGCTTTATCAACCACCAGCAGCCGCAGCAGACCGCTCCATTCACCAACAGCAACAGCCAACAGCAGCAGCAGCCAACACAGTTGCCACAGTCATGGCTGCAATCGTGCAGACTAAAGCAGTCCAGACTGGGCTGCCAAAAAGCTGCCATCGCCATCGCCATCGCCTTTGACAGCAGCTGCAGAAACCTAAGACCGCATGAAACCGAATCAAGCAAAGCGAAGCTCTGTTGCGGCTGCTGATTTTAGCGCTGATGTCGACGACGGCGACGACGTCGAGGACTGCGAGATACATTTTATATTATAGTTATTATTATTATATATAGTTTTCCTGTTTTCCTTTTATTTTTTTGTTTTATTTTGTTTCTTTTTGGCATTCAATATAAGGGGCGCTCGGTCGAACGGGCGGCGCTGAGCTCAACTGCACTGCACTGAATTGGGCTGTGGTTGACTACTTGGACCGGGCCAAAAGAAATAAAAAAATATAATAATAAATAAATAAAAAAAGAAAACCCAAATCAACTCGACGCGACTTGCAACGCATCACATCGCTTTCCGTACGGCTTGCCAACTTGGCTGGCTGACTGGCTGGCTGGCTGGCAAACCGCTGATGCAGCGAGTGTGCTGCCGTTTGGACGACGGCGTGGACGTAGACGACGAAGTGGGCTTTTGAAATGGACGATTTGCTTTGTTGCATTGCGTTGCGCTTCAATGCACGCCTCACACAAGCACATGCACTCCATCGAGATTGCTCCAACACGCCCCATTCATAGCGCCCATCTACGGTTCAATGCGGTTGGGTGTAGACGCCGCCGTACAACGAACTCAAGCAGTCAAAAACGTTTTGGTGTTGTTGGCAAAAAAAAAAAAAAGAAACAACTGAAAATCGCTAAGAAAAAAAAAGTCGGGATCAAGGCATGAGTTCAAGCAAGGCAGTAGTCGCTCTGGTGTGTTGAGGCAGTTATTTTCCTTGGGTGCAACCCTCTTTGCAGCACTAAAAAAAGAAAAATGCTTTGGACGTGCTGCGGTCAATGGGTTCGGCGCGCCTCAGTCTTAGACAGTTAACTGCAACTTGCTGCATTTGTGCTGCTTATTCATCATTGTCATCATCATTATGCTCAACATTGTCATCATCATCATGGATGCACAGAAGCAACAACGGCATTAATTATGAGTTTTTGTAGTGCTCTCAACCAGCTGCGTTTCGTTTGGCTTCACCTGAACGCTGCTGCCACTTTGTTTGGCAAACGGCGTTGATTCAAAGAAAGCGGTCCATGACATATCCCGTCCACCTGTGCTCAGCTCGGTTTAAGTTGTTTTTGTATCTCAGTGCAGGTGTCTAGGAAAATACTATTGCAAAAATGTGGCACTAACACGGAATCGTGGCAAAACGCCACAAGTGATATCTGATATTAACAAGACTCGACGCCATATCTGAAAACAGTTAGGTTCACTCTATTTGTATGGGTCCATTGAATCTGCTTCAAACAGAGTTTACTAAGACTAAGCACTTAATAAAGTGTTCGACCGAAGAGTTGCTGAAATTGTTGCTGTCGAAAAACCCCACCTCAGACGATGTAGTAGGGCTCAGAGTCAATCAGAGTATATATTAAAATTAACTGCCTATTGTACATTATAGATCCTTCTTCTAAGAGAGCGAATTCGTTGTAGATAATTCAGCAAACACTACTTATGAGTATCTGTGACTCTTAGTTTGCTGCAACGGCTACAACTGCTCATTTAGCTTCGGCATAGAAAGATTTTTATTTTTATTTATTTTTTTGTGCGAAAAACTTGCCTGTAAACAATGTTCTTTGTTCAATGTTCAAAAAGCACAACTGACATGAGCAGACCATGAGCAAACCAACACTAATACATTAATGTTTGCAAAGAGAGCGCAAACATACAAAATTGATATCTACCCACGTTGTGTATGCAACAAAAATGTAACCACAACAATAACACGGTTACACAAAACCTATAGAATGGAATAGAATAGAGAAGCACACATACCTCGTTGTTGTTGTTGTTGTTTTAACGCGGTTATCTTTAACATATTTTGTAACCTAAGTAACTGGCTCGATTTGTTTGTGCACATCTAGCGTCGCATACCTTGCAGTTGATACTTTATTTTTATCAAAAGTGGTTTGCCATTTAATCTATATATATAAAATTGGCATTATGTCTTTCTGTATGTCCGTTATTGACGCCGAAACTGCTGCATCGATTTTCATGAAATTTTGAGGAAAACTCTAGAATAGCTCGTCGAGTAATCTTGTGAAGTTTGGTGCATTAGAAAATCACGAAAACCTTTTTTTCTCATTCAAAAGTGACAAACTTGTCACTCTCAAAGCTTCAATGAAGCAAATCTCCTGCGAACAAACCGGTGAAGGAAGTACTTGATTTTTGTATTACCATTAAATTTTTATTTTCTTTGCTAATATCGTAATGGACAGAACAATGTCTGGCGAGCTACGTTAGTATAGATATATATGAAGGAATTAGCATATCCCAGCAAATGATTGATAGTCCCAAAATAACTTTGTGGTGAACTAACGTAATGTACTGATGATAATACATAGACATTGGATTATTGATTTATAACTTTTTGCCAACTTATGTTGCGTTCGATCATTACTGACACATACTGAACATACTTAACGACTTGTGTAGCGATATACGTGTAGCGACTCTCAAGAAGTGACGAAAAACATGCTTTTCAGATGGCTGGCTAGGCGTCTAAGAAATTTAATACTCTAATCAGAGATAGAGCAGCTCTTGTCATTAGTTTAAATTTGAGCACGCTAGTACGTAATGACAGTGTTCGCGTTTAAAATCCAATAAATCTTTATGCATAAACACTTCATTTCAATAGTGTTCGGGCTAACATAAAAAAGCGAAAATTATTGCTTCGCCGTTATTCGTTATTGCTCGCTCCATCAGCATATCAACTGTGTGCATGCAAATCACACGCTGACAGTTAAACGCCGACAACAAAGCGCACTCAAACAAACAACGACTAACATGCAAATAAGCAGAAGCAGAAAAATAAGGAAATTTTGTATTAAAAAAAAAAAAAAAATTTATTTTTTAATAAAACGCGGATGTTGTTGTGTGGCAATGATACATAACATCGCGTAGCAGCGCGCAGTTTGTTGTCTGTCAGCCGCACGTAGTGTACTTTGGCCTGAAGCAACTTTGGCGTTGCAGTAGCTGCAATTTTTCACATCGTTACATAAATTTCAGCGCAATATAGAATACTTCATGCTATGGTGTTGCTGTTGCTGTTGCTGTTGTATGCCCGGTTGACAGTCATGAATATTAGCCACGAACGTTAAACACAACTTGGACGCCGTTGACGCGGACGATGACGAACCAAAAAAATAAAATAAAAACAAGAAAGAAAAATTTAAAAAAAAATTATTTAAATTGCAACACTTTGCTACGAGACAATTTAACAGTAATAACAACAACAACAACAACAATAACAACAAGAAGAAGCATTAAAAAATGTGCTACAAATATTTTTTTCCAGAATTTTGGGGCATTTCGGTTATTTTGTTGTTGTTGTTGTTATTATTATTATTATTTTTTTCTTCAGCTTCTTTAAATGTTCTTCTCATATTTCAGCCTCAGGTTTCTCTACGCCAAAAAACAAAAAGTGGCAGCTTCTGTGCGTTTGTCAGTGTCTGCAAACCTACGTGCCCTACGTCGCAACACCCGCTGCATTGCAAAACATTATAAGCGTATACCTTTTTTGTCTGTCCGTTCGCCCGTTTTTTCGTTCATCTGCCTTTTATAGACTTCATTCATTAAATGCTGTCGTTTGCTTTAGTCATTGATGAAGATGATAATGATAATGATAATGATAATGATGTTCACGTTGATGATGTTGCGCCCGCCAATAAGATGATTGATAACATCCGTCAATTTTGACATATGCGCTCTTATTCGCTCATTCCGTCGCCGATTTTCGTTAACGCTTTTCACGGCGCTTCAAGCCAAAATTTTGAGTTGCTTTTGAACTTGGTCGGTCGCCTACTGCTTCATGCCACTTTTTGAATTTTGGCTACCACTTTGACTACTTTGCTGCCTTTGTCTTCGTTTCGTCGTTGACTTGCTTATTACCCTTTCTGCTTTAAAAAAGAGTTACTTTTTTTTTTTTCAACCGTTTCGTAAGCGCAACCAAAATGTTTTCGTTTTGGTTTTAATGGACTTGACTCAGATCGCAAAGTTGCTCTTTAGCACTTTCGCTGTCTGTTGCAATGCAGCTAATATACACAGAATTACACACACACACACACACACAATACATAATGCTACAGCAGTCTCGTATGTACTAGTCCGTTTTGCCACCTGCCGCTGTCATACAGCATAAAATGGCGCAGACCCATAAAGTGAGTTTCTTTCCAAAATATTGACAACCCTATGCATTGTATATGCAACACACGCTTGTACATTTATAATTTTCCAATCGCATAACTTTTTCAATAATAAAGCATAACCAACGCTACATGCAGTCTAAAAAATCCAAATGGCTAGCAAAAATCCTTTCCTTAAATTTAGTTGCTGCAGTAGTGGCGAGCTTATTCTTTATAGGCTACAGACGAGTAAAGAACTATAATAGAGCAGTCACACACACGCTCACAACACTACTGTGGCAGAGTGTGCCTTTGTTATTCCAGCTCAAAAAATGTTCCTCTCAGACAGTACCAGAACGAGCCCGAATGTTGTGTGCACCATTTTTGCTTTAGGTTATAGTAGTAATCTAAACTATATATTACAGTAGCGGTTAGGTAATTCGGACACAAAAGTCAATTGCATTGCAGACTCCGTAATTCGTCAACTGGCCTTTTTTTGCTTCCCTCAATAATTCGGACACCAATTTGCGCAATATTCAATCCTTAAAATTCAAATGAAAATTGAAAGAAGGAAAAACTTTTTAACCAATTGACAAGAAAAATCAAATCAAAAATCAAATGATTATTTATTTATTTATTAAATAAATAAATAAAATAATTAATAATAATAATAAAAATAATAATAATTAAATAAATTAAAATTAGAATAGCGCCCTAAATATATGCAATATAGGCATAGACAAGTCTAATCAAAAGATTAGAAGAAAACTGCCAATTACAAGCAATGTAGCATAAGCATACCCTATATAACTGAATTGCGATTATTGTAGTTTGTGTTATATGGATAGATCTTTTACTGAACTTGCTGAATATTGGCATTTTCGTGTAATTAATTTGTAGTGAAGTAGAATGGTAAATTTAAAGAAATGTTGAGTAATTTGTTCTGTGCAATTTGTAATATTTTTATATGCGTCTGAGCACAGTCACCACAGCCCTGGCAGCCATATAGCCAAATTGGATTAAGTAACGATTTAAATATGTTGAGTTTATTATGCAGTGAAAGTTGGAAGTGGCTAAAGTATGCAGATAGTTTTGTTAATTTTATTTTATGCAGAGACAGATTTTATCCAAGATAACGTAAACTATTTGTCCAAGGAATGTCAGTATTATGGATATTTAGATTTGCATTGTGTAAATGTATAATTTGCCTTTTCCTTGTGAAGAAGATAGCATTAGTCTTTTATCTAACTCAGTCAAATTATGATTTGCGTGAATTATCTATATCTGTATATTTGCTAGCTGCACAGTAAAGCGCAGCGTCGTCTGCAAAGTTGGAGTTAGTTCAGTTTGCAAACCTAGCTACAACGTACGTGTATATATTCTATAGTATTGGTCACAGGACTGATACTTGCGTGCTAATGCTTTTCGTATTCGTTTGAGTTTCTCCCAACTCAATGAAGAAGAATGAATGTGATTGTGTGAAATGATTAGTGAGTTAATGAAAGCAATGTCTATAAGCCAACTAAAACCTATTTTTATGGAATCTTATATGGAAAAAAAGAACTTACCCAAAAAAGCTCATTTATTATTAATTATATTACAATGCATAGTGCCCTTCACCCAAATTAGTAAACATAAGCGAAATTTTTTACGTTATGTTTTTGCCTCCAAATTGTGCCGCGCTGTTACAACCGTTGGTTCAAAATGCGTTTCGTTTATTTAAAATAAATTATTGCAAAAGTTTTTTAAACCATATTTTATCTGTCATGGAAAGTGATCTCATAGTAGCATAAAGCATAAAAAGTTTACTCTTAAAGACGCCACATTGGCGCCCCTTGTTGGCATAAACTTTTATGCAATGGAAGAATGGCAATCCGAAGATGACTTATCGCTAATTTGGTCGTTTTATTAATTGATATAGCGCCAGATGTAGATTTAAACAAGTGGATAAGCGATGCGGTTGTTGACACTAATTAGTAAAGCGAAGAAGAACACAATGAAAACGAAGGAAAAGCAACACTTTCACTTAATAAATGTATTAAGTATGTTGAGCGAAATAATTGTTTCGCGGTGGACATCAGCAAATTGCGAAAATTTTGAGAATTTGTACTTGGCAACAAAAACAATTTCATTAAACAAGTAACAGTTGATAGTTAGTTTTCATTATGGGAAGGTCTCAACTAACTCACTCAAGAACTTAAGAAACTTGATAAGCACTCGAAGCCTTTCTGAAAGGTAACCAAAGCCATTAAAAATATAACTCAGTTTATACCATGTAAGCATGGTATAAGTCACAAAAATGAGAGATTTGCCACGAATGAACAAAAAGCAAAACTACTAAACAACATTTTTGAAGACAAACACAAGTTAACTGCGTCTCTTGCTGACAGTGCAACTAAAACCGCCGTCGAACATGCTTCACTTCAAATTAACGCGCTAATTCCTGAGACCTTCAGTTTTACGGAGATCACAATCTGTGAGATAAATACAATAATAAGTTCGTCCTGATTGTATTCAAAATATTTGTATAAAAAACCTACCAAAAACGGTTATCGCTTATCTGGCTAAGTTACAATACAATGCATGCCCTAAGCTAGCTTATTTTCCAACAATTTGAAAGTTTGCAAAAGTCATACCTATTCATTCAAAAGTCAGGCAAACCACCTGATTCTCATGAAAGCTATAGGCCAATCAGTCTGCTATGTTGCTACTCGTAAAGTTTTTGAAAAAATTCTTAAGAAAAGGCTGTACTGTACTTTCATCTTGAAGCAAACTTCCATACTTCCGGCTGAGCTATTTGGGTTTAGAGCAAAACTCCGTTGCACCCATTCACTTCTAAAGCTTAAAAGTTTTGTCAAGCTTAACCTTCAAGCCGCCTTCGATACCGTTTGGCATGACGGTCTACTACACAAGTTACATATCACCAACACACCAGTTTATATGACTAAAATTATTCAAAGTTTTCTTCATGACAGATCCTTCATTACTGTTGTTACTGTTGTTTGTTGGCGTGCCATCAAAACCCTCGCCTATCATGGCTGGAGTGCACGTTTGATATTCCGCATTTCGACAACTCTGTCATCTCAATGTTTGCTGATGATACTGCAGTCTACTTATCTACTTATTAATCTGCAAACTGCTCTTAATACCTTAGCTACTTATTATCACAAATGGAAAATCAAGTGAAACTATTATAAAGCAAAGTGTATCTTTTTTTTTTACCCTTCTCAAATTTACGCCTGGTTAACCAGGACATATGCTGGGAAAATTGCGTCCGTTACCTCGGATTGTTTTTAGTTACAAAAATGTTATTTCACTTACATATCAACAAAATTATTGACAAAGTAAACAAGATGGTATTCATTCTGTATCCACTAATAAATCGTAAATCAGGCCTGTCCATTCCAAACAAACTACTAATATATAAATCAATATTTGTACCATTAATCTTATACGGTTCTGTTGTATAGGGAGACTGTGCACAAACCCACATAAACACTCTTCAAAGAATTCAAAACAGGATCTTAAAAATGATCCTAAATCCAACCACCCGCCATTAAAAAGCTAGAATCTCAACGATTAAAGACAAAATACAATTACTAAATAATAAATTCCAACCTGTAAATCACCGCACATAAATTGTCACCAAAGCTGCAGCAAGCCCACTTTAGCACTTTTATGCTTAAGTGCATGTTTTTAAAATAAATTAAATAAAACCATTATATCGCAAGCCTGCGCAAACGACCATCACCAAAACTAAGTTCGCACTTAGTCTATCGGTATTGGTTGCCTAGTGTTAAGATAGTTATAAGTTTTACTCCTAATACTATTTTAAGGTTTTTTTTCTGCTCTTTTTCCTTGATTATATTTACATTTATTTTAAGAAGGCCTTAAATTCAGGGTCAAACTCTGTACATTATATATGATATTAGTCTTAACAAATATGAATTATTATTATTATAGGTGAAATAAATTGAATTGAATCATAGGAAGGTCTCGGTAAACCGAAAAATTCGATACACCGGTCAACGTCAACCCCTTGGCACTAATTGTACGGATTATTGAGCCGCTACTGTAATATGATGTCAAGATTTTTGTGGCATCATTTTACTCTATTTCACATTAATATATTTGTGCGTAGGATAAATTTTGATGCGAAAATGTAACAACAACAAGCATTGAAAAATCCATGCAACTCACTGCTTGCTTAGCGAAGTTGTGAAATGAGAGAAAGAAACAAAACGAAAAAAACAAAAAAAACAAAAACCGAGATAAGCTTTTTTGTGCTCGCACTCAGCTGTCGGCAAGAGGGGCATGCAGCAAACCTTAATACAACAACAACAACGACAGTGGCGTGCAATCACGAGGCTCTGTTATTTATACATTTCTTTTGCGTGCACGTTTTCAACTGTCCATGTTTTACTAGTTTGTGTTTGTAACAAAATAAAGCGCTACATAAAGCAAGACAAGGCTTCTGTATAAGGCCTGTATATTGTATATTGTTGCTCCGTTTCACTTTACTTTGCATTATCGGAATTAACTTAACGACAAACGACTTACGACAAATCTATATATTAATGCGGTGACACTTTTTTGTGTGTACATTATTTTCATGCGGGCTGTCGAATTTCGAAACCAAAACGGTGGCGCTTCCCCACTTACTCCCCGCTTTGCGACAAGTTCGCACTAAAGCTAATTAATTCTTTGATCATTTAGCTATCGAGTAGTGTAATTAAATTTTGGATGTGGATGATAGATATGTAGCTACAAAGCCAAACTGTATCGCACCACTAACTCACACACTTTTTTAAACATGCATCCCCCATATAACTGCAAAGCTAAGACGTATTCACGTCAAAAAATGTTGGTAACTCGAGCTATGGTACGGCAAGCTTAGTACGCTGCCCCTAGACTACTGAGTCGACGCACACATTCAGGCTTTATATGACTTTGTGCGCGAGCCAGCTGACAATGCTTGATTGTATGCGAGCGTTACGTTATGTTTGTTTTAAAAAATTTATATGATGAGTAGTCATAACGTAAAGTCATAATATCATATAGGGTATGAAGGTCTGTGTAACGAAGTGATTTTCTGATCCCGTGCGGATTCACTATAGGCAAAGTACATTTATATATATTTTTTTTTGGTTTTTTTTTTTGACGCACTTCACGTTTGTCTTATTATAACTCAGTTTGTGGCTCTGTTTAATTTTCGGTTATGCTGGCTTATAACTTTTTCGTTCCATTCAATTCGTATCAACTGAGCGCGTTGCGGCTCAACGAGGCAAACTTTGGCGGACAACGCCTCAGTCACGTTTTTGTTTGCAAGCCTTTGCTGCTTCATGTGCCACAATACGCCGCAAGGTATTTACGCTTTCTTGTTGTTGTTGTTGTTGTTGTTTGAATTCTTCTTCTTGCCTACTGTTGACTAAGCTTTAAAAAACTTTTGAATGAAAATAAATTTCACACACACATTTGCCACTGTTGCCACCGACACGTTGTGGCGTAGCCGCATTCACCGTTACCAAGAACTTTGTCCATACACGGCGGCGTGCCATGATGCCTGTGACTTGGCGCTCCTTACATTCGCTGCTCGACTAGCGGCTAAGAGCTCTACACTCATTCTGTTATTACATATTATTATTTTATTTATTTATTTATTTTTTTTTGTGTGTGCGCTTTCTTCGTAGATGTTGTTGTAGATTTGATCCTTGCTGCGCTAGTTTTGCTAAACTTTTGCAAATATTTGAAAAGTTTTTCATCTACACATTTTTTGTTTTTCTATTTATTTGAAATTCTCTGGGTTTTCTTATTCTTCTTCTTCTTCTTTTTTTGTTTATCTTTCTATTTTCTTTGAGTGTACTTGTTTCACTTTATTTATTTATTTTTATTGGCAAAAAATTGTTCGCGCGCTCTTTACCGACTTCGCTTGTCTCGCTTCGCATGCAAATCAGCATTTTTGCATTCACTGCTGCTTATTGCCATTTGGATGGAAGCTGACAGACGTTTTAACTGCTTCGCTTAGGAGCTGATGCTATGCTGCACAATGCACACACACACAGAGGGAGCTATGCTGACCTGATGTGCATTTACTCATTCAAGCGCTGAAACAGCCAAGCTCAGCGCACACAACAAAGCCGCGGGCGCTTTAAATTTCAACTCCTCATCATCGGCCACAGCACAGCAACATTCAGCGCTACAGCGACTCATAAGCTTTTTTGCACTTTCGTATGTGCACAAACACACACGCACACACATCTACACACAGCTGAAGCGATGCTCGCTTTTGATCTGCATTTGTAGGTTTCGCTTTTATGTTTACGGTTTCCTTTAATTTTCTGTTAGTTGCTTGGTCTTCTTCTGCTTTTTTTTTGTGAGTTTGTTTTGGTTTTATTTGCATTTGTGTGTGTGTGTGTGTGAGCTATCATTATCCGGTTGCACTTTTGGTTTGCACGCTCCACCTTCTCATCTCATTCCACTCAACTTGAACAAAATTTCAATTCAAATCAGCTACTGCCCTTTTCTGCCTTAGGGTGTTGGCAGCTACCCCAACTACGCCCACTTTGCCAATGTTGTTGCTACTAATACTTAGTGTTATATGCGTGGGCGTGGTACAAGGCTTAGGGGGTTTGTTGAAGTTCGCCAGGTTTGGCAGGTTTGGCAGGTTTGCCTGCTTATGTTGGCACCACATTTCAACGCGTTCACACTACAATTCAAGTTTATTCATGCGTACACAAATAATTGAGTCGCTCACCTAAAGTTACTCGTCGTTGCCCCTTGCACGTTGCACGTTGCCCAACATACTACACAATTTGCCTCAAAGTGTGTGGCGTGCGGCATGTGGCAAATGTGGCAGCTTTGAGCTAAATGAGTCTCATTAGTCGACCGACTGCTTCAATTTGATTTTCATTCGTTTTTATTTTTTATTTTTTTTTTTTAGGGTGGCGGCGTTGTGGTTTCTTCTTGCTTGTTGTTTTTGTTGTAGTTGGCCTTTTAACCTTTGCCTTTTCGTTTCGCCACATACATGCATAGGTAGACGACTACCTATTCAACGCTCGCATGTGGTTTCTACTTAAATAGCTTAAAGTCGCATTGACCAATTTGCATGTGTGCCCAAGACTTAAATATATTTGTTGGTCACTTCTGCCACTTGGTCCTGCTGCAGTACACAGTGCGTATGCGTAATGCTCGCTGACGTGTAACTGCTGCAAATGTACCCTTGCTGAAGCTGTTGCTGTTGCTGTTGCTGTTACGGCTACACAGTCAAATGCGCATTGTGCAAACTTAATGAGCAGCAACGTCATTACTCTCGTCTCTCGCCGCTGCATACTTCACTTCGACTCGTCATCGTCATCGTCATCGTCATCGTCATCATCGCTGAGGTGTTAATTTGCTGCAGCCAAAGGATGCCTTTTGTACTTTATAACCCTTATATATATATTTTTCTTATTTAATTTCTGTTTTTTAAGTATACGCACCCTTTTATATGTTATGTCAATTCACGAAGAACAATTTCACAATTCTTAGTGTTCGCATTGGCAACTCCGAATCATGATCAGCTGTTAATTGTTTTGGCGCACAAAAACAAGAAGAAAACTGCTGAGAATGGCAATTTCCAACCAAAAATCTTGAAACACTGTCAGAAATCCGCAACCCATGTGTTTTTGTGTTTTGTATTTTTTAATGCCACCATTGGTTAAACCGATCAAGGAATAGCATACAGCAATGCTGCTAAAATAATGAACACATCATTATAAAATCAGCTGTTGTTGCTTAAAGAAAGCGTGTGCCGAAACAGAAAGATATTTCACTACAATTTATTTGACTTCTTCTTTTGCGGCTCACAAAAATTGTACTCGCATTATGGGCATCAACCGCCCCAGAGCGTAGGCCCTGCTTAAAAGACGCAGAATCTAGTCTTCAACTCCTTTGTGAATGTCCGGCGTTGGCCAAAATTCGTCTAGACAATTCGTCCTGGAACAATACTCTGAAGACAAAGACAAAGAATCGTCTAGCCTATATCAAAAATATATCAGTGGCTCCATTGTCTTAACCAGGGTATAGAGTACAAAAGTTCTACTCTGGTTGCAGTGCCCGCTTCCTTCGACAGGAATACCACCCAACTGGTTGTGGATCCTCGGACCCCTCCAACCGTTAACAGGCCTAGGCCTGGTGTCGCATGCTCCACTGATTGGCGGAGATCAGATCTCTACCACCACGTTCACCTACAATTTAATTATTATTATTATTTTTTTTTATGGGCATTATGGTTTTTTGTGCGGCCTTGTGCTTTCAGTTAATAATAAATATTTGGTAAAAATAAAAATATGGCACTCATTGATTGCCCTATGGAGGTAACGCCTCAAACGAGCATGGAATTTCTTCTTTTCTTCTTTCACTTTCTAATTTTCGAAATTCGAATAAATAACTGAAAACATCACATCTGCTTCTTCTTCTCTTACTACTTACTTGCTTACAAGTTGGCATTGCCTTTCGAACAAAAAATTTCAATCGGAGCCTTTGACTGCATTGTCACATATTAGAGTTCGATTTTGTGTCAGCTTGTCGAAGATTTAACGCACACAAAATATATTTTTAATTTTTACTGAAGTCGTAAAGTCTCTGCTTCAAGATGCCAATAATCTCAAGGTGCGATTGGAGTCAGTCAAAAGAACATGGGAAACTGATCGTATATGTAAGATATATAGCCCAATACAGATGCAAGCTGGACATGAGCCCGAAGATGATTAAGATCTGTATTGACGAGGAAGAAGTAACATTTCGTTTCCCCAAGGATATGCACGTTGGCGAAACCTACCATTCCTATCATGAGAATGATGTGACATTTAATATAAAAAAATGCGTTATGGTTTATGGCCGGTGATTATGTGTGAGCCTGATATTATGGTGACTGATAGAAATCGCAATATTGACGTGACCTATGAGGTGGTACTTAGACCAGATTCGATGTGCAGAAATAATACAAGATTGTTGCGTTCAAATTCGATCTGTAAAATCGTAGAGGATGACAACGATTGCGCAAAACCTAGAACCATATAAACCTGCTTCATTTTGTCAACGAAATCCTAGTATATTACACAACAATAATAAGAATTAAATTCATTCGTATGCCGCCCGAACGAACTCACCATTAATTTTTCAAATTCTCAAATGTTTTACTGGCTGTTTAATAAAATTAATGTTACATAACGATTATTCAATCAATCATTAGTTTACATATCAAAACATTTGCAAGTGAAAATAATTATTAAAAGCCCAACACGAGGTGCTGTGGTTTTCATTTCGTTGCCGGTGGCGCCATTGACATAGGCTTGAAACGATACCACTGAGGTATCGAGTACCTATAATCGATACCGTATCGGTTGCCTACTCGGTGATTGTTTCTCCTCTCTCGGCCCTTTCAACCCGTGCAATCTTGTATGGGCGCTTAACTACATTTTTCTAATTAATCAACAAATTTTCGTATAAAGAGTGAACACAAAAAGAATTAAAATAAAATAAAAAACAAAACAAAAAAAGAATCATGTCTGCAGTTCTCGCATGGTAGAAGTGAAACCTTAAAAAACAACAGCGCGTGCCCTTCCTCTTGTTGTTGTTTTCATTACATACACTGCTAACGAGTTTGTCTTCATTTCACAACTTCGGCTCAACCCTCGAATGCTACACGATGAACGATAATGCGATGGTGCGATGACGCGATGACACTATGACGCGTCATAATGATGCACATCACATACAAAAAGAACACAACGAAGAGCGCATCACTTTTGTGCGTGCTCAAGAGAGAGCAACGTCTGCGGTGTATTCCTTCTATTTTTCTCTTACATATTTTCCTTTCATCTTTGTCGTAGAACGCTGCGTCCCGCCGTCGAAATATTGCAAATTTTTACTACCAATGCGCCCTTAGAAGTTTCACTTCAAAAATAAATAACGGCTTGGTTGAGCCTTGAATCTAGAGAGCCCGACCCAAACGCGAATAGTTCTCCAACGACAGCGACATTACTTTATTCATTTATTCCATAGGCTTTATTAGTCCCTACCAAATATGCTTGCTAGTATTATCTTTAGTAATAATTTATATTCCATTGTTTGTTTGTTTTTTTTTTTTTACAGGACGCAGCGAACCGACTGTTGGTGTCGGTGATCCGTGCGCGGGCTGCAACAAACCAATACTGGACAAGTTTCTGTTGAACGTGCTCGAACGCGGCTGGCACGCGTCCTGCGTGCGTTGTTGCGAGTGCCTGCAGCCGTTGACAGACAAATGCTTTAGTCGCGAATCGAAGTTGTACTGTCGAAACGACTTCTTCAGGTGAGTGCATGCATGGCCAAAGATCGACAATCAATGAACTCGAAATAGGTGGCACGAAAGCAATTAACCATTGTCATTAACAAAGAAACTAAAAGAAATGAGAAGAAATGAAATGAAAAGAAATGAAATGAAATGGGCGTGGTAGCAGTGCTCTAGTGCTGGGGTCAATTAACATTTGATGTGGCTTCATAACAATAAACGCGTGGAAGTAGCAACAACAATGTCTCCTGTGACAGGCAATCAGTGACAGACAGTGCCGTTTGTCAACGATGACGATGACGATTGCAACGATATATGTCTGTCTGTCTGTCTGTCAGCCACTCAAGCAGTCAATCACAATCAATCAGTCACCCGCATTGGCTTTGATTTGCGTGCGCTCCGCTTCCACTGCGTGTCTCCTTTTTTTATTCTTTTTCACACATTTTTTATTAATTTTTTTCTACTACGACAATTACTGCCACAAAGCCAAATCGAAATGATGCCGCTCGTCGTTGTGCTATGATTGCCAATTGTCCTGGCACGGTTTTTTTTTCTTTTTTTCTTTTCTCTCTTCTTCTTCTTTATGTGCCTGGCACCGACTTGGATTAGAGTCGCTGCTTTGTTTTGCTTTGATTTCACTGTTTTCACAATTAAAACTAATTTTCCCGTTTGTTTTCCGGTATGCCCACCGTATGTTGCAGGCGCTACGGCACAAAGTGCAGCGGCTGTGGCCAGGGCATCGCTCCATCGGACTTGGTGCGCAAGCCGCGCGACAAAGTTTTCCATCTGAACTGCTTTACGTGCTGCATTTGTCGTAAGCAGCTCAGCACAGGGGAACAATTGTACGTGCTCGACGACAACAAGTTCATATGCAAGGACGATTATCTGCTTGGTAAGGCGCCTTCATGCGGACACAACTCACTCAGTGGTAAGTGGCATATCTACTATACTTGTATTGTTCCGTGTTGTTGTAATCCAAGCAAATAGTAGATATTAATTAAGAAGTCTCAACTACGAATTTTACACATAGTCCTTGCTACAGTGTGTCAAAAAAGTTTGCTGCTCAAATAAATCAAATGTTCCAAATTTTGAAATTTTTACTGAAGTCAATTCAGACTTAGTTATATGCATCACCAAATTGTCTACTGTTACTGTCTCACTGATGTGGATATATGAGCAAATATTCCATAAAATTTAATGCATTCCTTTTAGTTCGGGGTTATTACTCAAACGAATCGTGACTTTTCAGTTCAAATCCAATCAGTCGCTGTCAAATACTAGAAAAGTTTATAATGTGAACGATATAAACGATATGTTGAGACAACGCGCTTTGTAATCCCTCAGAATCTCTTTTAAGTTACAATTATATTTAGAGGTATTCACCTGATTTCGACACCCCACCTTAAAGCTGCTAGATAAGCTGATGACTGAAGCTATAATACTTAGGAAAATTGAAGTTCGCCCAAGCGGAAAAAATTTATTGTACAGTACAATCTCCCTATAACGAACAACTCTGAATTGATTTCAATTACGCATTTTCTAGTACGCATTATTTCAAGTACACATAATTTCTGTATAGCGAATTGCCAAAATAACAAAGCGTTTTTTTTTGGTCCCCTAAGGATTCGCTTCCCTAACAGGTTTGACTGTAGTTCCTGAGCAGTCCGCTTGAAAATGTAGCAGCATTTATTTTAACACAATATATGACACATGCTTTCGCGCCAAGCATCAGTTATAAAAAGTTAAATACAGTGAGCTTGATGAATCAGAAAAGCATATAAATCAACCTAATGAAACCCAATACTCGTCTAACTTCATATAATTTTACATCGGACTTCTTAGTTGTACAACAATTTTAATTATAAAAAGTGATAGCTTTTCAGGCAAACATAACGTTTCTACTATTCATAACATCTATATATTATATATAAATGTTATGTTCATTTGTTCAAAATGGCAAATCTCTGAAAGTTCCTTACCGATTTCTTTGATATTCTGAAACAACCATTTCTTGCTTGCCCAGCATGTTTTTATATAGTCATAATTTTTTTAAGACATAAATAAATATAAAATATTAATTAATAATACATTTTTAAGCATATACTAAGCTGATTGGCATATTTCACGTGGATACTTTCGAACACTAGATTGAATAACAACCTCAGCGACAGTTCTTACTGAATTGGTGGAAGCACAAATGACGCCACATAAAAATTCTTAAGCAACAATCAAGTTTTATGAATATTTTTTTGTACAAGAGAACTCTGTATGCCTTTAGCTTTGCTTTGGCGCATAGTTTATAACAAAATCCGTCGTTCAAAGTCATTATACACAAATTCATCTCGCCATATAATATTTTTATGATAATTGATATTCCAGCCAAAGCATCACAACCCAAGCCTTGAAAAGCGACAGACTAACAATTAAGTATTTTGACAATTATTATTCTTGAAGCCTTTGATTGTAATTTCAAGGCTACCAACTACTATCACCGCTTATAATAGAATGCCTGAGCTCTCAGTGTTAGATTGGGCGCAACACAATTCATTTCAATTCGCTTAGACACTGCAATTGTTAGACTAAGAATTGTGTGCTACAATATTTTAAGTTTCCATAGGTTTTAATGTAAAAAAGGAACCATTATAGGAACACTCGTCTGTCTGTCTATCCCAGTGTTACAGCCAATCCGAAGCTCCGTGTCTGCTGAACCGATTAAGTTGAATGAAAGGTGTTGTTGTCTCAAGAGTCTTAAATTTATTTATTTATTTTTTTTATAATCTTATAATAAATAGTTTTAAAGTTATGCACGAATATAGCTAAAAGTGTGGGCAAGAGAGGCATGCGGCAAACGTCAGTTCAACAACAACAACAATACAACAATGGCGAAGTGAAATGTCACTTGTGCCAGACGTTTTGCTAGTTATGGACAAGACTTACCGTTACCTACATTTATGAAACACATGCGTTAAGCAAATGCTGAAAATGCATGCTAGTGAATTTTAAAGCTATAAACGTGTTCAGCAATAGACAAAAAGTCAAAATTCCACACAGACAATTTATTCAGCAATTTCCCTATACAATACGGTACCAACAATACTCTTTTTAGTTAGCACAAACAAATTTGTTTCAGATTGTATTCAACGTACGGTAACCCCTACACGCACTTGCCTCCTAATTTTTTATTTTATTATTATTATTTTTTTTTCTTTTTTTTTATTCTATAGCAGCTTTTATTTTCACAAAGGGTTTTCAAGCTTTAAAATGCAATGCCAATAGAAGTAGTCGACGTAATTTCTAGCGAGCTAGACGCGTTCGTCGGCAGACGTGGCGTATGCGTATTGCACAAAAATTTAGTAGAAAAACACGAACTTCAGAAGAAAAAAATAATAATAGTAATAATATTGCAATAAATTTACGTTTAAAGCTATTAAGCAAGTAATGCTGTTTTTGTTATTATTATTACTGCAACCATTGCCATTGCCATTGCCATTGCCAACAAGGGGCTTATCAGCCTAATTAGGCAGCACTCGAGGGCCGCGGCACAGCACAGCTGACTGGCTGGCTGTGCATTTTAAGCTTAGTAAGTTGCTCTATTGTTATTGTTATGCCTCTAATACTAACACAATAAATAACAATAGAAGCAACAACAACAACAATAACAAAAATCACATTGACATGAGTGCAGTGCGCAACATGCAAAATGCAACCGAAGCTACGGTCTTCCCGCTCTTCTGTTTTTTGTTGTTTGTTGAAACGCATTGCTAAACAACAAAGGCTGCCCAAAACGGAAAATTTGGAAGAAAAAAAATTTTGATAATAAACACAAAATTCTGCTCATTTATGTTAAATTTAGCTAAATAACACTTTGGGAGTATTTAAAGTTGAAAGCGTACAGTGAAATTTATTATGGCTGTGCCATAGAGCGAGCGGCAGTGGATGAGAGCAAAATTGCGTAATTGTTTTGCCACAGAAGTTGTGCCTGGAAATGATTAAAATGTGGCACTTGCGGTTTTTTCTTTGTAAAATTTTAATATTTTCTAAAATGAAAATGCTGCGGTTTAATGACAAAGCGACAGTGTTAGTGTGAGAGTGACAGAGCGGGCGAGAGAGAGACAGTGTGTCTGCTTGTAAATGTAAAAGTGAAATAGCAAGTTAAATGCTTGGCAAATATTTAAATCGGAATGCCACAGGGATGCGTGCAAATAACAACAAATATTGTGGCAACAAACAATTGAGAACGCACGACAAGGCAACAACAACACGCAACAACGGCAATAAAAACAGCGCCGACAATACGACGTTCAATGCTGAAGTCAAAAGTTGGGATAAGCAGTCCCAAATATGCCTGTGCAAATAGTTGTTGAATGAGACGTAACTCCCGACGCGGCCAACGGGCCAACGGGCCAACGTAAACACACAACGCTCACGCCAGCTAATGTCAAACGGCAGTGTACTTCATGCAGCCATGAGCCCAAGTTTAGTAGTGTATGTCGTCGCTCTCTATGCGCGTGGCTGTGTGTGTGTGCGTGTGTGTGTGCGTGTTTGGTTTTCCTTGGCGTCACATTCAACTCGTCAAATTAATGAGAAATGCCAAAATTATGCAAAAGAGTCAGCTCACTTGATTTGCTTACTGAGTTTCGAAGAAAATAAAGAAAAGTGTCACGATTTCGTGGAAATTGACGAAGAGAAAAAGTCGGAAAGAAAATTCAACAACAAAAAAATTGTCTTTAAAAATAGTTTTTAAAATAGGCGCACCTTGCGGCATAGCGAAAAGGCGGAAAAGTTAGGGAATTTGCAAAATTAGCCATGAGTTAGATCTTTTTTTTGAATCCTTTTTATCCTTTTTTGCTTTTACTTGATTTATTCATCCCGAAATTAAATTTGATTTTGAACTACGACGTTGCACACACAATTACTGTGGTGAGTTAGAAATCGTTGTGCTCATTCAGTTTTATATATGGCTGGCTGACTAATCTGACACAAAAAAACCGTTTTAGTACTGCCTCATCCAAATTTAGGTAACACTTCAAGATGGAACACAGTTGTGCTACCCATCGAGACCCAAGCGAGACCCAAGCGAGTCCCAGTTATCCATATGAGAGTATTTCTTTGAAAAGATTAGTTGTTTAACTCTCTGAAGGTCATTAAGGAAATTACACTGCAAAAAAGATCATTTTCAATATGAGCCTTCTTCTCTAAACACAAAAAAAAAATTAAGATCAGGTATAAAATATGATAACATTGGTATTGTATAATTCTCAGAACAAAAAAAAATTCATACCAAAATGGCATACGAACGCGATGATGATGTATAACCTCCCCATATAATGTATTGTAAGGAATAATCAAGAATATTAAAATCAAATTGAAACGAAGTAGTTACATAGAAGAATTGCCACAATTAACACTGCACGATAATATACACTGCAGATTGTAAGGCAAAATAATTTCGGCACTTTAAAAGGGATTAGCAAACAACAACTGGAACAAAACAATTGAGTAAATTAAATAAAAAACAATAAATAAATAATTGACAATTTGGTAAGCCAATCGAAAGTTCTACTTATGAAAATAGCATATAAAAAAAAAAAACAAATAAAGAGATCTTTTTAATATAAACGAGGAAAGTACTCTGCTACTCCTATACGGCGACTCCCCAGGACGGCTCTTTGCTTGTTAGAATGGCCCTTGTCGAGATGCGGAAATTTTCTATTTGGGGCAAAGTATACTGAAGTTCATTCCAGAATAGTTGGATGGCGTACCATTTATTTGATAATCAAAATGAAGGATTACGTCAGTTAAAATAATTGCCATCGTCGGTTATGACTTTCCCCCATCTGTCAGGTAAAGCACGAAGGACTCCTGGTCTGGACTCTATCGTAAGAAAGGTATTGCTGTTGGGACAGTGCGCACTGCCTCGTACAAAACAAATGGTAGTCTGAAACGCCTTGTTCTGGTGAATATGCGGGATGGCCTAAGATTTCCCAGCCTTTTGTTTCTAACTAGTTTAGCCACAATCACTTTCCCATATCTGTTCGCCCATTCTTCTCGTGTTTTTTTTAGTGTTCGCTTAAAATCGAACACTTGTTACCAATCAGCAGTAAACATTTGGCTAAGCAGAGCAAACCATTTTTCCATGTACGGATATTCGGTTTTACCTGCGATGATGATGGTTGGACTGCATCAGTCCAATATCCAATTTGGCCTTAATTATAAACAAAATAAGTACATTTTTCATTGCCAGTGACGATTTGGTGCAACATTTCTTTCTTTTTACATGCTTTATATAAGCTTCAACTGTATGTTTGTAATGTGTAACCAAATCTTTGAACGAGATTTTCAGCCACGTGAAAAACTCAGATTAAACTGAAACTTTGCACGCCTATCAAGGACCGATGACAATACAATGCTTTGACAACTTTGTGCCTATGACCTAAGCAGCATTATTAGAATTAAATGAAAATGACAAATTTTACTAGCGGCTAAACTAATTTTATTTTTAGTTTGGCTTGGTATCAAAGCGTATTTTTTTAGGTTTTGTAAACTACACTATATATTATTTAGTTGTATTTTTAGTACTTTTTAACATAGTCTTCACAATTAAATTTTAATTTGTATTAATTCAGATTTTTATTCTAAGAATTTGGCCATCGAAACTGCATGTATGCACCCGTGCAGTGTCTTGTCGAAATAGGTTTCTTTTCCTTTGCAATGCATATGGTAATGTACGTCAGCATGTAGCACGTCAAATTAAGTCTCACCTCTATAAATACTGTTTTGCTGTGCATTATTAAAATAAAAAAAGAATTAAAAAATAAAATATAAGCATAAATAAAAAATGAGCCTAATTTATAAAACAAGCTTGTTGAAAACGGCGCTTGTACAATTAAAGCTTTAAATATGCGTGCACACTCACACAGAGGCACACGCAATGTGTGTACACGTGCGTATGACGATTGCGTCAAGTGCCACACGCAGCGACGCCTTTTGTGAACGCAGCCAACGCCAAACAACAAAAAAAATAAATTTATAAAAAAAGCCTCAATGGTGAAAAGGCACAAAGCGCTGTTTGCAAGTAATGGTGTGACTGTGTGTGCGGTTGCAAAACAAAGCAATAACAACTACATAAGCGAAAGCAAAAAGAGTAAAAAAATTTAAAAAAAACGAGTTTCATGAAAAACCATGTTAAAGATTTTAATCAATTGTTTTGCGCATAATTCCTCCATTTGTTAAATTTTTTATTTATTTACTTATTTAATTTTTAAATGGTTTATTTTATTAAAGCAAACGCGCAAACATTTTCCATAGCCTACTTAGCAGCGCTACGATATGTCGACATGTTTTTATGTTGTCCGCTGGCCTTTGGCTTTTTTTGGCTACGCATTGTATGCCGTAGTTGCTGTGTGTGCAAGTGTGTCCAACATCATCAGCAACGTTGTCATTGCGCTTGCGCTCAAAGAAATACTTTTTTTACTTCTTTTTGTTTTTGGTTTTTGCTCAACTGTTCAACTTTCACTCGAACTCACACTCAAATTGAAGTGTAGCGCGTCTCCATATTGTCGAAGCAAGCACAAATACAAACACAATCAATCACGCAGCCAAGCCAAGCACTCGTCGAAAAGCACTCAATTATTGCATTTCATTTGCGTCGACTCACACAACAAATACAACAGTTGCTACTCCATTTTGTTTGAGCGAAATGTTCACGCAGTCATGCTTCAAATGTACAAACTAAAAACCAAAAAACAAAAAAAAACAACAACAAATGCAAAAAACAAGAACATGTCAAGGAAAAGCAAAAACAAAATGGCGTTGAGCGCTTTGAGCAAGTAACGTTCGATTAGCACTCAGGCAGCGTTTTGCAGGCAGAGCAATTGGGGAAAACCGCCAAGCGCACCAACAACATACGCCCTTGGAGGAATACGCACTCGCTTGAGTGCAGCCAGCCGCTCACTCAGCTTGGCACGAGGCTTGTTCGCTCGCTCGCTCGCGCACTTCGGCTTATTTGACTCAACTCGTGTGTTGTCGTCACTCATTTCGCATATCACAGCAGCTCACGCTCAACGAGTTGTTTTCTGGTTTGCCGCTCCTTTTGATAGGCTTTTGTCTTTTTTTTTTTTTTTTTTTGGTGTGCGCCGTATGTTCGTTGCGACTTTTTCTTGATTTTTGCTTTATTCTCAGCATGTGGGCGTTTGAGAGTTTCTACTCGCAAGCGCGCACATCGAAGTGCTCGACTTCGCTTGTAATTCTTACTTTCTTGGCGTTGCCTGTTTTCCTTAGCGCTGCCTGCAATTAAAATAATTAGTTAAAGTTAAAAAATTGTTGCTTTTGTTGATAACCGCTCGACTTCTACTTCGACTTCGACTTCGGCTTCGGCTTCTGTTTTGTTTTGTTCTCAGCTGTTTTCTTCTGCTTCGCTGTTGTTTCTTTTTGGCTCAATGCGCGTGCCTTCGCTTGCAAAGCTGCGTGGGCGCCGACGTCAACGGCGCCGTCTCAGCTTGTTGGTGCTGCGGTGGCGACGGCGATGCTATGGCGCTTCCTTTAGGTATGTGCGCAAAGCCAATGTCGATGCCGCTCTGTCTGTCCGTCTCACTGTCTGTCTGTCTGTATGTGTGTGTTTGTTTTGCTGGCTGGCTGGCTGGCAGGCAGCAGGCAGGCGACCATTGCAGCGTTGAGCAGCTCATTAATGTTTTGATTTTAATTGCGTTAATTACGTGCCTCGGATTTTACACACTCAAAGCTTTTTTAAAAAAATTTTTTGTTTGTTTTATTTTTCTCTCTCTTTTTTGTATGCTTTTTCGTGCTTGTTCGTTGGTCCGTTCGCGTGGCATGCCGCTTGTAACAAATTCATTGAGACAACTCATCGTCATCGTTGTCATCATCACTGTCAACCTAATCACCAACACCATCAACAGCAACAGCAACAGCGACATTGGCTGCAAGTGCCCACCAAGTGTTAAATGTTCTTAGTCGTGTTTAATGTGCCTAGTGAAATGTCATTGTGTGAAAGTGTTACTTTTTTGTCCACCACCACGCCCACACCAAACACACAGCCATTATCAGCCGCTGTCGTGAAATGTATAACTTACAATGCCGTCGGTGTAGCTGAAAGAACGCGTCTTAGCCAAGTTAACATGTGCGTTCGGCGTCGGCAAATCGTTTGCCAGTGTTGGCCAAATGAAAACGATTTTATTTGAGCACGTGAAAAATTACTAAGAAAAAGTGAAGAAAGCAAAGGAACTGCGAACAAATTAAAATTTTCATTGTTGTGCTTTTGAAATTTTTGAGTTTTTTTTTTTGATTCAACTTTTTTGACAGCCCATTTCTTTTGTCTCCCTTTCGTATTATATGTTTCTAATTCTTGATAAAATGTATTTTTTATTAGAACAAACTCGGTCAAGCATATATAAATATGCTACATGAAATACTCGAGCGCCGCCAGTTCACAGTTTTGTTCCTTTATAGTGCTCATAAAACAATTTTTGTCAGCCTGAAGGCCTTCGTTGCTCTGGCTATAAAAGTATTGTAATTTAGGATTAATTCTAAGCTACAATAAAAAAATAAATAAATAAGTAAATAATAATTTTTGTAGACTTTGGAGCATGTCTAACTTCATCAAGTTTATTGTGCATCAAGTTCTTTGTTCCGGTGTTTGGCAAGGCTATTACAGAGCATCAGCAATTATCAAGAATAAACCCACTTAATTATATAAATAGGATTGGAGTGTGAGCACTAAAACTTCACCGATAGCCAGGCTATACTAAGAACAATAAAACCGCTCAACAAATCCATATGCCACAATAGATAGCACAGATCCTGGAGTACAGCAGAGACACTCTGGCAACGTGGAAGCAGATACGAGTGAAAGCCAAGCTTATTGTGTGAGTTCTAGACTACTCTGCACTACTCTGCACTGCTTTTTATAAGACGATGAAATTGTTTGTATAGTCATATATATTATAGAAAAGCGCATATAAATTGTTGTCCGAGACACTACTAGTCAATTTCAATATTATAAAGATCCGTTATATTCATATGGTGCATAAAAAAAATATATATATAAATATATCAAAGCGACAAAGAATATATTTCTTCTCTTCTCATTGCCAGCATCTTAAGATCAGAAAAGCTAATAAAACAAATCAAAGAAATAAATCGTTAATTCATTTTCTTTATAGAGCATATAGCAGAAAGTGTTTATGAGTCTCTTGCAAGTTAGGCAAGCCTTGAACTGCGGCACGTTCCACAAAATGTGTCGCCCAGGCAAAAGTGAGGCGCCCAAAAATTTCATGGCAGCGCTCGAAGAAGACCTAAAAAGTTCTAACAACTAGCTAAAAATCATATTATATTCCAGTCTACAGCCTACAGCGACGTTATGCTCTATAAAAAAAAATATAAAAAAATAAAAAATGGTCCGAAACATACTGCACATCGCTCTACTACTTGGAATTGGTATTGACGGAGTACTAGCAACAGAGGCCAACGGCGCTTTATTTAATCTTTTACTTCATCTTATATATGTGTTGTGAAATGGAGACGCCAGCACTCGATCCCAGGACTTTACACATGCGGAACGAGCGCTCTTCTCATGTGCTACACACATGAACGTGTCATTTTTGAGACGTGGTCTTGCTAAATTATTACCGTTAGATACGGGCTGTGTGAAAAAACCAAGGGGAATTTGTAATATCGCGTGTTGTATTAGTCTGATGCGTATAATTATGCACTACAGGCTGTTTTTTTTTTTTTTTTTTTTTGTATTCAATCAAATCAAAGTTCACATTAAAAACGCTTGTTGCATAAAAACTAAGCCATAGAATCAACTCAGATTTTACAGTTGCCTTATAGACATGTCCACCAATATTAAAACAAAGAATTCGCGCGTAACAGACTAATGCGAGCTGCGATATTGGAATATTCCTTTCTCTACTATTTGTATACAACTCGCCTTGTAAGACCCATACCCATATTTGTTTGTTCGAAACTCAAAGCTGACTGCATGTATTAGCTTCTCTTGTACTTCTGTTGGGATGTTAGGGATGGCAACTTAAGGAAAGCAACTGCTTTGGGTACGTTGTTATTGCTGGCTTGCGAAAATCCTTATGTCTGGTTGCTTTGATGACTCCTGTCACGCACACAGCAACAACGTATTACAACCTTTGGGCGTTGCTGGTCGCATGCTTTCAACATCCACACACACATATGCACACACACGCACACACACGCACACGTGCACACTAACAGCTTCACACGTATGCATTTGAACTCAGCATAACATTGCCCACACACCCACACCCACACCCACACACTGTATGTGTGTATCTGTATGCTGCGACAGCCTTAACAGTTCGGCGCTCGTACGTTCTGTCTGTCTGTCTGTCTGTCTGTCGGCTTGTCTGTCCGCTCGTCTGTCCAACGGTTGTTGGTCGTTTCGTCAAGCATCCCACGAACACTTCGGTTTCGGTCAGTTTATGTGGCGGTTTTTGGTTGCTGTTCAAATAAAATGTTTCTCGTTTTTTTTTTTCTACGTCGTCGTTGTTGTTGTTGTTGTTGTTGTTGTTCATCTTTACGAGCCTGCCTGCACGCCTTCGAAGGGTGCATAGTATCTGATGTGCATGTGCGCTTGTAGTACGTAACAACACCGTTAAAGTTTATTTGACATTTACTCGGGCTATTTTTTATTTTTATGACTCTGGATTACATTCTGCGGCGCTGCGTTGACCCAAAGGCTGCGGTTGGCTTCGATGCATACTCGAACTCAGTTCAGTTTCAGTTCATCGCAGCTCAGCGAGCTTCAGCGCGATTCAGCACCACATTCCAAGCAGATCTGCTGACTGAGCGTGAGCTCGGGCGTGTGTGTGTGTGTGTGTGTGTGTGTGTGGTGCTCGGTCTGGTCCAGCGACACTTTGGTGTTATTTAGTGCCATGACGACGACAACGATGTCCGTTGTTGACTTCCTCTACTTTGCGTGCTCCACTTTTATTTTATGCCCTTATATTTCTTCAACTTCTTCATCATCATCATCATCATCATCATCATCATCATCTTCTTCTTGTTCTGCTTCGTCTTCTGCTGCTGCTTGTGCTTCGTAACTCCAGTTTGTTTTTTCCTGCTTTATTTTCGATAATAAATTTGCGGCTATTTTATGTGCCGCAATTTGTGCGCACCCGAGCGTATGTGTGTATGTGTGTGTCTGTGCGTGGCTTTTGCCGCATGAATGACCACAACAATGAATTTCGATACTTTCCCAGTCGTAACACTTTGCCACACACTCGTAACCAAAGCGAACCAAAACGCCTAGCCATGAAATCAGCGTCAGAGTCGCGCTTCGCACTTGTCGCTTCACTAAAGATACTTCGATGCCACTGATTTTCAACGCATGATAAACAAAATAGTACTTAAAGTAGCGTTGATATCTGCGTCCTCTACCGCCCTTCACTCCACACCGCTGAGCACAGCGGCACTTTACTTTCTCACAGATACAAACTTTGTTCAACGCATTCCAAAACGACTTTGTGATTAATGTCTTTGGGCCGCTTCAGTTTCCGCTACCGTCGAAAATCGGTAAGCTAGAGACTCTGAGACACTATGAACACGGCATACTACGGCGTCCGGCGTTACAACGAAAAAAATATACAAATTCGATATCAACAGATCAACTTCGAGCTTGACTTGAGCTCGTAAAGTTTTCCAATGAAATCCCACGAACGATTTCAGTGCCAGCGTTTCCAATAAAAGTTCAACCTCAGGAGCGCAATTCCCTGAGAGCTGAGATTTTACCGTTGTTTATATGTTTTTTAGTGTTTTAGTGTTTTTAGTAAGACCTTAAGAAATTTGGTTATTTGTTGCGTATAAATGTAGCGAACAATAAGTTGAGGTAGTGTCGGATTTTCGTTGAGATCTTTGAAAGCACGCAGACAGACTAAACGATTGACCATAATAGCTGAGTGACGCAACAACATGCCTATATAAGTAAAATATACTATGGTTAACTGGGGTAAACATTTTTTTTTACTTTTTAAACTATATTCTGGATGATATAAAAAGTATCCTCGCTTTTTTTTTTTTGTATTTTTTAAACAAAACTTTTTTTTTGGCCCATTCTGATCGCTTTTCCTTGTTTACTTCGTTCAGCGAATTCGAGCGAATTAATCGTTTAATCGCCTTTTTCATTGCGCGATGCATGGTTGATTCTGGGTACACGGAAGTGTTCAGTTTGACACAATCGGTTTAGTATTGCGCAATATATGGATACCAACACAATCTAGTGATAAAAAACGCGTATACTTTTTATAACACCGAATATATAAAATTCTATGTCTGCATGCCTGTCTGTCTATATGTCTGTATGTCCGCTATAGACGCCGAAACCGCTGCATCGATTTCGATGAAATTTTCAGGCAGATTTCTAGAATAGCCTGTCGAGTTATACTGTGAAGTTCGGCGCGTTAGTATACCGCGAAAGTGGCTGAAAAACAAAATTAATTGAAATATTTGTATGAAAGCAACATTGCACACTACAACAGTTTGCCGTTGAAAAGTATGTCAAATTCGAAATCGAAAGCCTGTCAAAGCAAAATAAAAGTAGTTTAACTCAAATCAACAAGATTTTGGTGATAAGAAAACGGTTGATAAATGTGGTTCATGCGACGATTCGCAAAGGCACATTCAATGGTGCCGAAGTTCTCATTCTCATAGCTGCCACAAAGCAAATTTCTTGCTAACACAACATGGAAATACTTGATATTTGTAGTTTTATTTGCTTCGCTAATACCGGAAAGAGCAGCACAACGTCTGGCGCGCTACGCTAGTTGTCAATAAAATAAATAAAATAAATATATATCGCATGTTCAAGGTCATTTCATAAGATTTCTATACTTCAAAATAGGTGTATGGTTCCTAGGAATGTTGTTCAACATTGCTTTTTTATCTATTTAATAATTAGCTTGAGTGGCGTCGACTATAAGACCCGCGCACACTTCATACAGAAAAAAAAGTAATATACCTATATATATATATATATATATATATACGCTAAGCTTAGCCGCTCTAACGAGTACTCTGTACAAATTATGGGTCGCCTTCGGTTTAGGCATTGGTATATGCTATGGTATATGTGTTGTTCATGTGCGTAGTAGGTAGTGGATAGTTTCAAAGATAGCAGCGGCAGCAGCATCACTAAATCCCCAAAAGCTAAAACCAGCAAAAGGGCGGCGTGTTGACATTGGGGCGTATTGCGGCGTATTGTGGCGTATTGGGGCGGAGGATTCAAACGCACGCAGCGTGAGCAACCATTTTGAAAAGGAATCGAGCGGTGAACAAAGGAACAAAGCAAACAAATAAAAAAAAAGAGGAAGATGATATGTATATATATATATATATGCCGAAAGTGGAAAGAAAAATTGTATGGCATAAATAACAAAAGAAAAAGCAAAGAACACAAAGTAGCAGAAGAGGCAGATGAAAACCCCGTTATGCATTAAAACCACCCTGGGGGGACACGAACGCACACAGCCATGCGACGAGTGGCGCACAACACAGTCGTTGATGGCGCAACGGCAGCAGGAAGCGTCAGCGCGAGTGAATGAAAGAGCGAGCAGGCGATAAATGCTTGAATGGCGCGACCCCACATACAGAGCGAGAGAGAGAGAGAGAGAGAGTGAGTGAGTGAGTGAGTGAGTGAGTGAGTGAGTGAGTGAGTGCGAATGGGAGGTTAGTAGGCAATGCTGACAAGAAAGGTTTGGCCCAAGCAAAAGAAACGGCATTTTGTAAAAGTCACGAGAGTCCGTTGCGTTGAGTAGGAAACGCTCAAGCAGAACTTCAGTTGTAGCACACAAGCCAAAGATATCAAATAAAAAAGAAAGAAACGAAGAAAAAAGAACGGAGAAAAAAATAATATTAAGAAGAAGTGAAAGAACTGAAGCTGCAGGAAATATTAAAAGTTGAATATTTGTATTTGTCGCTGTGAGTGTGTGCCAAATCAACGCAACGTAAGAGTTGACTTGAATGACTTGCGCCGTTGCTGTTGCCCACAAACAACATCCAAATTCAAATGGGGATTTGAAACCAAGCCACTGATCGTCGCTGTGCAGAGGAACGCAGGGCGGTGAAAAGCGATTAGGCGCTGATACAACGTCAACCACGAACCTCTCAAAGGACCAAGTTATAATCATGGCTGGCTGTGGCTCTGTGCATGTGCATGTTTGGTTGCGTGTTTGTGCGCGTTGTAGAGCACAATTTCTTGTTTGCGATAGTTGTGGGAGGCAGTGCATTCTGCAGACAGCAGACAGCAAAGCAGCAGAATCGAAAGAATAAACCAATAAAAATGATTTCTAATAGCAAAATCAACTGTGTTAGGGAAGGGAGTAGAGCGAAACAAAATACGACAAAAATGTCATTGGAAATCGAAGCACGAATTGAAATGTACCTAAGCTCAAAATTCAAGCTCAGGCAGCAGTTGAAATATATGGCAAGCCAGTTAAAGCAGCAGCAATATAAATGTTCAAATTTAGTTGACGCTAAAATAAAAAATTAAAATAAAAAAAATAAAAATAAAAAAACCAAAATTGGTAAAGTTTTTAAAGTTTGTCGAGAATAAATAAAATATTTTTATTACTTTGAAATAGAATTCCAAGCGCAATTTATGCACCAGCCTCCAAGCTTAGTCTACTCGCTGTAGACCGTTTTCCTTTTTCGATTTGTACAACGGAAAACTATTATTAATGCTATTCCACTCTTCGAAAACTGGCAGCTATCTCTTTTCATAGCACTAAGAGATTTAACATTAATATAAATACCTACTAGGTGGAGTAAGTTTCTTGTATGTTGTCTTAAAACTCGTCAATAGAAGTGGCTATAAAACATCTATAAATCAATTCACCAACATCATTCATCTATCAATCAATATATTCATCTATTCTTCTATCTATGTGTATATTTATCAATATAACTATCTGTCTGTCTATCTATCTATCCATAAATCTTTATACCTATCTATTTAATTATCTATCCTATCTATCTATTTATCTATCTAGAGCAATCTATCTACCTATCTAACTGTCTAACTTTTTACCCAACTATATATCTATCTTTATATCTATCTATGTATTTATCTTTCTATGTATCTATATATCCAACTTTCTATCTAACTATCTATCTATCTTTATATCTATCTATCTATCTATCTATGTAAGTGCGAGTTGACCTTGCGTGGAGAGGCTTCTGTGTGTTGAAATGTTGGTTACCATGTTTTTCAAATGTTCCTTAGCATACCATGTCAGAATTGCTGCAGTTGCTTTTTTTTCTTATTTTTTACTTGGCGCCTGTTTTTTTTCTATGGCTCGTGCTAATGTCGTTGTTGCTTGCCGTACGCCTTTCTTGCCCACAACCTAGTAGAACTGCGAGCACAGCAAGCTTTTAATTTTGCTTCGCTGCTACGCGGTGTAGTCTTTCTCTGTTTCCCTCCTATGTACTTATAATACTTCCATTGCTGTCGGCTTAGAAATGCTGAAATTTTCAAATTTTTAGCATGATGTACCACGTTATGTTCAAACCACCGAATTTTTATAGGTTTTCCCGTAATCTATAAATAAAGAATTCGTTTTTTTATTTTTAATTTTTCAAAATTTGAACTAAGCAGCTTTGTTTTTAGACCCTTGCAACAAGCACTTTCATTTGATGTATCACCCAACTTAATCGGTCCAATAGATTCGAGGTAAATTGGCTGTAAACGTGAGACAGACAGACACACGTTATCCTTTAATGTTGCCGCCCTTTCCGCAAACGTACAAAACTAAAATTATTTAGATACTTTATTCACAAGAAATATGTTTGGAGTAACGGAATTTAAAAAATTAATGTTTCCGTGGATATAAATAGAATTCAATGTACAAGTTTAAAGGTAGAAAAATCAATGCCCGAAATGAACAATGATTATAAATCCGGGCAAGAAGGCAAATCGTTTTACAGATAAGATGGTAGACGAAGGCATAGTAGAAGAAGAAGAAGAAGAAGAAGAAGTAGCAGTAGAAGTAAGTCGTCGCGTGGTGTTTGCAAACAATACTGATAACCTGTCAGTGCCCCCTTCCCGCACACAGGAGACACAAACGAACACATTCATAAACCATGTCACAAACCGCCTGCCCCTTTTGTTGGTTGAACCAGCTTAAAATCCAACATGAGAAGAACCAACGAATATAAACAACAACAACAACAACAACAATAACAACAACAACAATGAAAATGCCACCTTTTCGCGTATAAATACAAAACATGCAACTCGCAAAAAAACCCAACCACCAAACAGAGTATGTCCTCCTACTATCAGTGCAACCCCACATCTGACAACAACAACAAAAAAATCAACAAAGACAATAACACCAGAACCCAACGAACTGAGCTAAATCCACAAAGCAGAAAAAATTAAATGAAACGAAGCCAGCAACAAATACGAAAGCAACCCCAAAAAGCCCCCCCGACTCATCCGCAGCCAAGGATTGACGCGCAAACATTTCAAGACCTGCGCCTTTCCTCTTTATCGCAACTTTTCCGTTAACGTTCGCAGCGTTGTCCCCATCCGCAGCGTTCTCGAGCTCGAGCTCGAGCTCGTGCTCGTTCTCATCCGCGTGTTCATCAACATTGTCGTCGTTGCTGCTGCTGCTGCTGCTGCTGCTGCTCTGGACTTTTGTATTTCTTATTGTTGTTGTTGTTGTTATTATTATTGTTGTTGTTGTTGTTGTTGTTATCGGCGCGTGAGATCTTTGCCATTGGTGCGTTTCTCGCTAGAATAGCAATTCATAAATTTACTGCCACTAGCAACAGCAACAGTGACAGCAACACCCCCATTTTGCAACAACAGCAATAACAACAATAACATACCCGTAGCCAACTGATGCCCATGCAACCCAAACCCAAACTAAAACAAACTACCACCCGCACACACACACACTCACTCACATAGATACGAGATACGAGATACAAGATACACTTGCACAGTGATACAACGTCAGTCAAGCTCAAGTGAAGCATGGCTGACTAGCTGTCAATTCGTCAGTCCGTCAGTCAGTCAGTCAGTCAGTCAGTCAGTGCCTTGTTCATTGAGTAGTCGAGCAAAGCAAAGCAAAAGCAACACCCAAACACAGCCACACATACACACATTACTCAGTCAGTTACAGATGCAAGATACAATACTTGTAGCTTTATGTGTTTTTCTTTGTATGTGTGTGTGTGTGTGTGGTTGTGGGCGCAGCATTTTATATCCTGTAACAGGCTCCAATACGCTCGTAGTGTCTAACTGCCTGTCCGTCGTTTGTACATTCGTTCAGACCATTTTATCTGTCTACAAAACTATCTCGAACTGTTCGTGCTTTTGCCGGTTGCTTTCTGCCTTATGCCATTGCAAAAATGAGCCTGCTTTCGAACTAGCACTGTATGTGTGTGTATGTGTGTGGTGTGTTTGCGTTTATGTTCTCGCATATAGAAAGCCAACGATTTTTTCATTCAATAGTTTATACTGCTGCATTGTAATGTGTGTTTCATTTCGTTAACGATCGACGTCCTTCTTCGTATGGCTTTGTTTGTTTATTTTTTTCTTTTGTTTTTGTGTTCTTTTTTTTTGGTATTTTCTTTGTGCTAGTTATGTGCTGACTATGCAGCCACATGCATCGTTCGTTGGCACGTTGTTGCTTTGCAGGCATAATAAATAAGTATCTGTGCTGAAATTCCAATACACAGACATAAGCCAACACAGCCGGAAATAAACAAACAAACAAAGAAACAAACAAATGAAACAAACGAAACAAACGAACGAAGCGAGCGTACACGAACACAGCAACATACAGCAGTGTCATACACAAATATCATGTCATGGCTGCCTTTCACTCTTGTTTTGCTGCTTTGCTTACAGCTCAACTCAACTCAACTCAACTCAAGTCAACGCAACTCTAACCACACCATACCACACCATACCACAACAACATCACAGCTCTGCTAAGCTAAGCTAAGGCACAGCACAGCGCACACAAAGCCTCATGTCGTCTCACTCGGCACCGCTCGTCAGCACTGCGATTCACATTCGCATTCGCATTCGCATTCGGCCATCGCATTCGTTGTCGTCGTTTGTCTTTGCTTGCGTTGGCTTTGCTTGCCTCGCCTTGCTTTGGCTTCCTTCACTTACTCGTTTTTCCTTGCGCTGTGCTGCTTTGCTATGACTTCATTCGTTGTTCATCCTTTTTGACACATACACACACATAAACACAAGCACATACATTGGAGTGTACTTGTACTACCACTGCGGCTGCTGTCATTTGTGGATATTCTTCGCATACTTATGAGCTGCATCAAAGTCGTGTGTGTCTAGATTAAAATTCAGATTCAGTGCAGCACGACTCAACTCGTTTCAGTCTTTTTTTCTGTTGTTGTTGTTCGTATTGCCTTTTTATGCAAGCTTTTGTTTTGCATTTCACAATTTTATATTATTATTTTTATTATTATACAATTTTTTCTTTCTATTATTTATTCTCACCTATTTCCTTTTTTGTTAGTTGTGGCGCATTCAGCGCAAACACCAGTCAGGATCCCACAAGCGCCCACCCTGCGCCTCACACTCGGTTAGCTTCGTTCAATCTGCTTTTATGTTACTACACAATTCAGTCGCAAATATCTTTTTATTTACTTTCAAACTACACTCACACACACACATTTGAATCAACTGTTTTCTACTTGTGTCCGTATGTAAAAATACTCTTGCCTTGCTGCAGATTTTATTATTATTTTTATTATTTTTGGCGTCCTCATTTTTTCAGTCGGCCTCTTTTGTTGTTGCTGCCCTTTGTCGGTAGATAATAAAACAAATAACAAAGTGTATTATTTTAAAGAATTGAGCATTGTTTTATTTCATATTTGTTGGCAGTTTTCCAATTGGTTTTTGGTGCTTGTGCGCCGTTTTGATTGGGCGACAGTTTATGACATGAAATGTTTTCAGCTCCTTTCGTCCGTTCGTGTTTTTGTGCTACGTCAATGTTAAGCTAAAAACCACAATAAATAAAATCAGAGGGATATGTTTTTTTTAAATCCAAAAAATATTACAAAAAAAAAAACATAATTCATTAATATTTATTTATTTACTGTTAAGAAAACTGTGCATAAATTGAATAGCACGACTACATTCGCAATTTTGAGATTTGCTAGGAAGCAAAAGGACATTTTCTAAAATAATGTTGTATGATGAAGAATTTATTTACACTGCCCTTCATAGTTTAGATTAACAAAGCGATAAAAAAACAAAACTTTTTACAAAGCTCTGAGGAAAAAAAGTTATATACGATGGTCATGCGGCGATGATCATTGCGAACGTGGTGAGCTAGCGAAGAAGGCGTCCTCCGATATTCATAATGAACTGCAACCGGGCACGCACTCTTTAGGGTAAGCGAAGCGTGAACGTCAGCAAAAGAACGCTGGCTATATAGACTAATTCCGGACCTGTGAGTACGAATGCGTAGAAAGTAGAAAGCACGGCAGCCTCAATTTCTACCTAACACAGCTTGTAGGAGGAGCTATCTACACGGCTTTTCAACTCCTCACCCGACTGCACGTGTTAGCTAGGAATCAACACGGAAGACGCTGAACACGTCCTACAACATTTAGAGATCTTAGTGGCTGAACTTGCTGGGCAAGTCCTATCCGTTAGCAAAGTTGGCCTTATGCTGCTTAATGTAATGTAAGGCACTGGGATGCGGTGTGTCGCGATGCCAAAGACGCTGTGTTGACTGAAACGAGAGCGGTTGGGAGCTGATCATTGCGCTAGGCCCTGCGATGCATTGCTTTGCGGTAGTCCCGTGCGGCTACGATGGTTTTGGGATTCGGAATCCAATTTAATTTTAAATTCAATTTTTTTGTATCTAAAGCGTCAGATAAGGTAAGATAAGGTGATGTTAGTGTAAATGTTAGTGAGACAAGTTGTCAAAGAAATTGATTCCTGCACGCTGACGCAGTTACTACTCATTGTTGTAGCTTCGACAGTGACACTCTTTCTTACCCAGTATAGCAATTACCCAAATTGTCTAAGCCAAAGCCTTGTCTATGCAAAGGCCGAAGGCAAGTCCTTGAAAAAATATTTTGGGAACGCAAATCTCAAGTCTACTCAGGCGCCTGCAAATTCACGCATTCAATTATCGAACGCAGACAACTCAATTTAGTCGTTGTCTGCAAAAATGCCTTGTGGCTTTTCATTGCCGTTGCTTGCAGGCATCTAACTTTACTAACTTATTTGGTGGGAATGCGGTATGATACAATGTAGTATTGGCAGGCGCTTCAAGCACACACTTTTCATTCTTTTAATTTGTTTTTTTTTGTTTTTTTTGTCTACTCTGATTGCGACAAACAATTTGAAGACAAGTGCTAATTGAACGAATGTATTGCGCGCTTAAACGCCAATAGATTTCAGTTTTAACAAACTTACTCTTCCTGCCTGTCGAGCTTCGCTTGGCGGCCGCCAACCAAAAGCGAAGCACGAAGCACTGAGCACCGAGCAAGCGAAGCTCAACGTCTTTTTATGGCTCTCACAAGCATTGCTTTGATTTATGTACACAGACACGTTGAGCACTTTGCGCCCCAAAACAGAAACCTCTGACCCACATTTTACTACTATGGGTCTTTTCGCTTTATTTTATTTTCCTCTTTTAAATTTGTACTCAATTTTATGCCTTACTTTTTTCAACCATTTTAAAAAATAAACGAGAATAAAATTGAAAAAAAAAAACACAAGATAGACGTTGGGGTCATAAAGCGTTCAGCCGCACTGACACTGGCAAATTTTATGAGCTTGAAATCACTTTTTTTACCAGCGATTCACTCGCTAGAGTTAGTGCACTAAAGCTGCTGCCATAGAGGTCGCGCTTTGTAATACACTGAGCGCCTAACCTACACCTTATAAGTTTACTGAGATTTCTTATTCGGTTAAAAAAAATAAAAAAATTGTTTTAAAATAAATAAAAATTTTAAAAAATCAAATAAAATAAAAAATAAAAATTAAAAAGGTCCGCCTTCATTCCATTCACCAACCTATTGTGTTGGCGCTGCTCCTTGGCAGCTGCAGTTGACTCGCCCATTTTCAACTGTTAACGACAGGCTAATCAGTCACCTATTAGACAAAATATTTTATTAACTTGAACAACACAAGTCTCGGTTATTCAAATAAAGCAAGTAGTAGTAAGTAAGAGTAGTAAACAATAGAAAAATAAGTATTTGTTATGTTTGTCTGTTTGTAGCCTATAGACTGCGAAAGCGTGTGAACGAACGCCATGAAAATTGGCCACTTATATGGACATCATTAAGGCGAAGGTTTTTATGTTCAGTTTACTGCGGATTTAAGAGAAAATCGGGAAATTCCATAAGATTTTTTGCATGAAATCAATCTTGATTCATCAGGTTGCCGTTGATATGCATATATATCAAATTCGAAATCGAAAGTCGGTCAAAGAAAAATAATAAAAAAAAGTTTAACTGAGGGCGTCATCGATGTTGATCATATAACTGGTGCATTCAAGACGATAAAATCAATGTAGTGTGTTCTAAATACCGAACAGTTGATATAGTTAATATATATATATTAAATGCTACGGAGTAGTGATATTTTTTTATGGTTTTTTTTTTGTTTTTTTTTTTGGTATTATTGCAGTACCAAAAATGAGCTGCTTGAGTCGTTACATCTCCAATTTAAATTAGCATCCGGTTTGCTCCATTTTTCGAGACGCCTTTCTCATGTCTGCTTCTATTGCTTTTTATGTGAACATAAGCCATTTGTCAACATCGATTGCCGTTTCAATGTGCCCATAGCCGAAAGACCTTTGAGAACGACACACTATTTTCAATGCTCGAATGCTTTTTTCATAGGCATTGCTCCAGCAAACCTTTTACGGTTTGCGTTTTCTTAGGTTTTTCACGTTGATTTATTTACTTATTTATTTTATTATTTTTTTTTTTTCTGAATGGTTTTTCGCGTACAGACTACCATTTTAAGCGCTTTTCAGCTGAAAAAAGCACAGCGCGATAAACGCTTCGAAGGCGTAAATAAAAATAAAAACAATAATAAAAATAAAATTAAAATTAAAATAAAACAAGTATAAATAAAAATAAAAATAAAAATAAAAAATTCATGACAACGACGAATGCGTTAAGCAACTAAAGTTAACTAATAACAAAACGACAACAACAATAGCAATAACAATAACAAAATTCAAGCCAAAGTCGTAAGTTTCAAGTTAAAGCCAAAGTGTGGCAATAAAACGAAAATAAAAACCAACAAACATAAAAATTACTGCTAAAAATCAAACTTAATGGCGGCACTTCGAGTGCAGCGCAGCGCAAAGTTAGTGTTGCCAGTCGGTCGGGTCGGCCCATCGATACACCGTTGAACGTAGACCGGTCTTGGCCTAGTTTTGTACGCCAAACGGAGACTTCAACGCGTAGTCTGTCGCAGAACCAAACTTTATTATATTAGTTCAGCTCGGCTTAGCTAAGCTCAGCTCATTTTAGTTCGGTTCGGTTCGGTTCAGTTCAGTTCAGTTCATTTGCGCCAAGACTTGGATTTATTATTTTTTTATTTTTTTTTTTCAAAAACTCAGCATTTTTCTCTTTAAAGTAGCCTATGCTTTGCACTTGGCAATCAAAAAACAAAACAAAAAAAAAAAGTCTGAGAAAAAAGTCTAAAATAATAGCAGCAGAACGGAATGGGAGATAGAAGCCTTATCAAAAGCGTGCTCACACCAACAAACGTCATCAAAATGCAAATAAAACTAAGGAAGACATAAAATGCTAAAATTGCCGCCGTTATTCTGTAGCGACTGAAACAGAGCAATCTCAGCTCAGCGCCTCGTAATGCAATGAAACACAAAAAAAAATATAAAAAAATAAATAGCTCACATTTACATAAATTCCCATTTGACTCATCTCATACTGTCTCACTCGCGCGACCTCTTCTCTTTCGCCAACAATCAGCCACTCAGTCACATTCCTACTATGCGCGCTGCTCATCACTAAATTATGACACTTTCGCATCTGCAAATCGGTACGAGGCGCTACACTTTTTTCTCGAACATGACATTTTTATGGTTTATATATGTATGTATGAGTATGAGTTGTTTGCCAACGAGCCATGCGTTTGCTACAATGTTTGTACGATATGTGCAGAAAGGGCGTACCAACACAAAGAGTACCAACAACAAAGAGATGCGCATCCACTGTATCCGTAGCACTGACATTGCTCAATAGCATATTTTCGAATTTTCAGTTAGCCAAGAATTATGTACAACAACGTGCCGTCGTGAACCGTGGTAGACAAGAATTGACACACACACAAACACACATAGGTATGAACGCCACAAAGTGGACGCTGTCTGCTTGTGACACTCAATGATAAATGCAATGACATAAATATCAGCAGTTGTTGCAGAGTTGAGTTGGGCAGCGAGAGCAAAGCGACAATAAATAATATGAATAATAAATAAACGTGAATAAAAAAATCTTAAAAACAAAGAAAAATATTTAATAATTCGCATACGCCGCGTGTTCTCGCGTGAGCGTGTGTCTGCTTGTGCGTGGCAGTTGGCGCGCTAAACAGAGCCAACGTCACAATTACGTTATCATTAACAGATATCTTTATTGGCGCCAAAGCGTGGCCGAAATTAAAAAACGCTGACGCGGCTGCTGACTGCTGACTGCGTCGTTCGACTTGGCGTTTGAATTCGAATTCGAATTCGAATTCGACTTCCAGTTTTGGTTGTTGTGGTCGTTCTGTCTGTGCGTCGGGACTGGTATGCGTGCTTAGAAATGTTAATATACACTGCCGCACACATTTAAATAGCACACCACTACCCCCAATTTTTTTTTTTTTTTGTTGTTGTCTAATCTCTGTTTCTCGCAAAGAAATAACTTCAGAGCTTTATTCTTATTATTATTATTTTTGATTTGAAACCACTTTCGGTTACGGTAGAGTGAAATTTGCATGCGCATCTTCGCGTCATCGTATCATCGTTTTTCGTGTATCGTTCGAGCGTTGAGCCGAAGTTGTGAAACGAAATCGAAGTCGTTAGCTGTGAAAACAACAACAAGTAATTTTTGCTGAGAGCGCAATCATTTGATTGAACGACAACAAAATGAGACGAAAACAAAAATGATATTCTGTCAAAACAACAACAATAACAACAACATGTAACAACAACAACAACGAAGGCATGCGTTGATGCTGATAAAAAAAACCGTTTGACCGAAAACAACAGCATGAGGAAGCGCACGCGTTTTTATTATTTATATATTTATATACAAACATATTAATTCATTCAGTTACATACTGAATATGTTTCACATCATTTTTCTTATTTTCTTTTTGTTAATTTTAATCCAAATTCAAACAAATGGCAGATATGATATCAAATTTTATATAACCCCTATAGAAAAATCGGCTTATGGACCGCACTACACTTTTGGAAGTACATGTCATGTTGTTTGCTTATATCTGATATGGTTTCAAGTGTTTTTCATATAATTTAATAATGTGTGCTTCTTCCTTTATGGAGCATGAAGTAGCAGCATAGCAGAAACAACGAAAAACGTGCGAAACTTTTTTGTGCTTGTGCAAAAACTTAATTCCAAAAAAAGCACATTTATCTTTAAAAAAAATGAAAAAATTAAGTATGCGAGTTTCTTCTATGGCGCAAATGTGTTGCTTAAAAAAATATATATATTAAAAACGGTTTAGTATAACGTCAGTAAAGCGTTACATACAGATTTCATACGACCAATTTTATATAATAGTTTAGATAACTTCAAATATCCTGTCTGGTATCAAATCATATAACTCCTTAATGTCGGCCAGGCATATTTATTACCATCATTGAGTTCACATTTACTTGTATATTGCTTTCCGGACACATGCTTTAATACCAAGCCAAACTAAAAGCAAAATTAGTTTAGCCGCTAGTAAAATTTGTTCATTTTCATTTAATTCTAATAATGCTGCTTAGGTCATAGGCACAAAGTTGTCAAAGCATTGTATTGTCATCGGTCCTTGATAGGTGTGCAAAGTTTCAGTTTAATCTGAGTTTTTCACGTGGCTGAAAATCTCGTTCAAAGATTTGGTTACACATTACAAACATACAGGTGAAGCTTATATAAAGCATGTAAAAAGAAAGAAATGTTGCACCAAATCGTCACTGGCAATGAAAAATGTACTTATTTTGTTTATAATTAAGGCCAAATTGGATATTGGACTGATGCAGTCCAACCATCATCATCGCAGGTAAAACCGAATATCCGTACATGGAAAAATGGTTTGCTCTGCTTAGCCAAATGTTTACTGCTGATTGGTAACAAGTGTTCGATTTTAAGCGAACACTAAAAAAAAAACACGAGAAGAATGGGCGAGTAGATATGGGAAACTAGCTAAACTACTCCAGAAAACGTTGGAAACAGTAGGCTGGGAAATCTTAGCCCATCCCGCATATTCACCAGACCAAGCCGTTTCAGACTACCATTTGTTTTGTACGAGGCAGCGCGTACTGTCGCAACAGCAATTCCTTTCTTACGAGAGAGTCGCGAATAGGCCGGTCCAATGGATTGCCTCGAAAGACCAGGATTCCTTCGTGCTTTACTGACAGATGGGGGAAAGTCATAACCGACGATGGCAGTTATTTTAACTGACGTAATCCTTCATTTTGATTATCAAATAAATGGTACGCCATCCAATAATTGTGGAATGAACTTCAGTATATTTTGCCCCAAATAGAAAATTTCCGCATCTCGACAAGGGCCATTCTAACAAGCAAAGAGCCATCCTGGGGAGTCGCCGTATTGGAGTAGCAGAGTACTTTCCTCGTTTATATTAAAAAGATCTCTTTATTTGTTGCAAGAATTTTTTTTTATATGCTATTTTCATAAGTAGAAGCTCGATTGGCTTACCAAATTGTCAATTATTTATTTATTGTTTTTTATTTAATTTACTCAATTGTTTTGTTCCAGTTGTTGTTTGCTAATCCCTTTTAAAGTGCCGAAATTATTTTGGCTTACAATCTGCAGTGTATGTATCGGGCAATTCTTCTATGTAACTACTTCGTTTCAATTTGATTTTAATATTCTTGATTATTTCTTACAATACATTATATGTGGAGGTCATCCACAATCATCGCTTTCGTCGCACTTTTAATAATAATTTTTTTTTGTTCTGAGAATTATACAATACCAATGTTATCATATTTTATACCTGATCTTAATTTTTTTTTGTGTTTAGAGAAGAAGGCTCATATTGAAAATGATCTTTTTTGCAGTGTAATTTGTTGATTGGGTTACAAAGAGTTAAACAACTAATCTTTTTAAAGAAATACTCATATATGGATAACTGGGTCTAGCTTGGGTCTCGATGGGTAGCACAACTGTGTTCCATCTTAAAGTGTTACTTAAATTTGGATGAGGCAGTACTTTTTTTTTTATAATTAAATTATAACATTTATCGCAGTAAACTGCATAACACATTTGTTTGATTAAAAAAAAATAATGACGTGAAAAAAAAATTAGACTTATACTAAATTAAAAACGATGTACATTACGAAGAAAAGGCAGAAATGATATAGAAGGCTGTATCCTCCTTAGGGGGAGATCATGCGGGTGTAGCCTCTTCAGTCTACGCCATGCTGTGAGGGAGGGTAAGGGAGGACGCCAGCGTATTTGGGTGCGATAAAAGTCTGTAGTGACAGCGGCAGCTGTGAGAATTAATCACCTCCATAACAGTTGGCACGGCAAGATCCCTGTGCAGCGTGGTGTTGCGGACGTACCAAGGGGCGCCCGTGAATCTTTTGACAGCCTTGCTCTGACACGCCTGCACTCTTCTGATGTTGTAGGCAGCAGTAGTGCCCCAAATTTGTATGGCGTAGGGCAAAGCAGGTGCCACTACTTAGTTAAAGATAACTTATTCGATGGGCGGAGGAGCCACTCCAGTTTCTTGAGCTTTTGATAGCAGCGCGCTGTAACTACCTTAATGTGTGCACGCCAGGTAAGACGCTCAGGATCAGACCGAGATACCGGATTTGCTCCATTTGAGGAATAATGCTTGTATTGTAAGTCATAACCGGACAGACGCCTTGCCTTAATGTGAAGGTGCAGTGAGCTTTTTCTCAGAGTTTATGGCTATATTCCAGCGCCTGGCCCATGAGTGGAATCTATCCAGGTGGCTGGATAATTTCTCCGCAGCTTCGTTCAGAGAGGAGGCAGCACTAAAACGGTTTGTTTGTGTCAGATTAGTCAGCCAGCCATATATAAAACTGAATGAGCACCAAGATAACGTAAACTATTTCTCTGCGGAACGTCGTAGCTCAAAATCGATTTTTTTTATTTTTTTTTATTTTTAATAAATCGAGAGCTTACCACGTAGTCTGATTTATTTTCTTGCTTCTATTTTTAGTTATTGCCTAAAAATTGGCAAACTCCAGCTTTGCAGACGACGCTGCGCTTTACTGTGCAGCTAGCAAATATACAGATATAGATAATTCACGCAAATCATAATTTGACTGACTTAGATAAAAGACTAATGCTATCTTCTTCACAAGGAAAAGACAAATTATACATTTACACAATGCAAATCTAAATATCCATAATACTGACATTCCTTGGACAAATAGTTTACGTTATCTTGGATAAAATCTGTCTCTGCATAAAATAAAATTAACAAAACTATCTGCGTACCTTAGCCACTTCCGACTTTCACTGCATAATAAACTCAACATATTTAAATCGTTACTTAATCCAATTTGGCTATATGGCTGCCAGGTTTGGGGTGACTGTGCTCCGACGCATATAAAAATATTACAAATTGCACAGAACAAATTACTCAAAATTTCTTTAAATTTACCATTCTACTTCACTACAAATTAATTACACTAAAATGCCAATATTCAGCAAGTTCAGGAAAAGATCTATCCATATAACACAAACTACATTAATCGGAATTCAATTATATAGGGTATGCTTATGCTACATTGCTTGTAATTGGCAGTTTTCTTCTAACCTTTTGATTAGACTTGTCTATGCCTATATTGCATATATTTTGGGTACTATTCTAATTTTTGGGTTAATAAATAAATAAACTAGTTTAGGCGCTAGTAAAATAAGTCATTTTCGTTTAAGCCTGATGCTCCTGGTTAGGTCATAGCGACAAAGTTGTCAAAGCATTGTATTGTCATCGGTCCTTGATGGTTGTGCAAAGTTTCAATTTAATCTGACGTTTTGAAGTGGGTGAAAATATGGTACAAACATACAGGTGAAGCTTATATAAATCATGTGATAACGAGACATTTCCAAAGCTTGAGTATTTTTCTGTTTTTATGAGATTCAGAATGGTATTCAACAATTGGTAATAGGAGGCCCGGAACTATGGAAAATACAATTTATTTGAAATATATTCTCCTCGGTAAGCTAACCACATCTTCAACAAGGCCAAATTCAGTGATAGACAACTGAAGTAAGAGCTAAGGCACGAGTATCTTCCTAACATATCTCAAATCTCTAGCTTCAAATCGATCGATAGATTTGGCGCCAGCAATGTAGTGATCACTTGGGATAGCAGCTCTTCTAAAATCGTAAAATAACGCTTCGTTCTTTACATAGGAAATGACTTGGCCAGCGCCACCGCAAACTGTTTTGGCAAAAACGGTGTATGTGTGTCTATGCAGACCAAGCATTACAACTCTTTAGACTGTGATGTTTGTCGGTCCATATAGAACGCTAGCCTCAAAGCGCACCTGTGGTAGAATTTTTCGCCACCCAAAGTCTCAGCAAGCCTCTTAGGCGTCCAGGCGGCTCAGACTGAAACATTTATTGATTAATAATGCCACGAATTATTTGCTCTTGTAGTCTATCGTATGGCATGACATATTTTTTTGTTCGGCTTATGCAACCATATTGTAACGTTTAAGCGATTACACAACAACAACTGCCGCTACTACAACAATGAAATCATTCAACAAAATAAGGCAAGAAAAAAAATTTTGAAATGAAATACGAAAAATGTGCGGAGAATGTGCTTTGAAATCGATATGTTTACCCGTAAGTACAACGGCCAACGTCGCCTGGGACGGGGGTCAAGAAGAGTTTGGCACCGGATAAAGGCATGGGTAACGTTAATGGCAAACAGCAAACAAAAGGCAATAAAAACATTTGGAAAATTGGAGTCGATTACCAATGACTGAGCAAGCGCCTTGTATCGAGTACGTGTACAATTGTAAAAACAAAAGCGAATAAACCAAAAAGGGCACCACTGTAGAGACCTACAAAGCATATCCTGAAATACACACGCACACGAACACACAAAGCAAAGCACAGCAATAAGAACAGCAACAATAACGACAACGCCTTAGGTCACTGTCACTCATGCGATTCTGCTCTGCTCACACTGTACAACGGATGCTGCTACCTCGCATGCAGCCTCGCATGCACGCACATTGGTTGCTTTCGTTGTACCGTGTTTGTACCGTTAGTTTGTATGTGCCCACAGTCTTTATATCGTTTAACGAGGGGTGCGCAGTAGCAGTCAGTACGATGAGTGGCGGCGTAGCGTTTTGTGAACTCGTTGCGTTCGTCGTCGCTCAAATGTTTTGATTGGCATTAAGAAACAATTTCGGTTTTGTTGTCTTTGCGCTTTGCGCGACTTGACTCGGCAACGGCTCAACGCGACTCGTTTCGTCGCGCGCGCAATGGCTGGCATTGCACAGTTAAAGTCTTCGTTTTTGTGTTGTTCATCGGTTAGTGTCTTGCCGAGTGCGGTGCGACCACAGTGGCTCGATGGGCCATTGTTTCGGTTTGTGCCGTTGTTGTTTTAAGAGATCAACGTTTTTGGCAAAGCGCTTAAAGCAGCGACAACGACAACAACAACAACAACAACAATAACAATTGCATGCCCAGCCGAGCGCATTTGTAAAGTGATCCATTTTTCTTCGTCGTTCGCCGTCGCCGTTGCCGTTGTTGCTGTTGTTGCTGTTCTTTTACTTTGCACTGTTGCTTTTGTTTTTGTTTTTTTTCCGCTACACCGTTTTTGTTGTTTTGTTGTTGCTGCTGTGTGTTGTGCTGCCTAAAGCCACAATCGCCGTTGTCGCTTTACCTTTAAGGTGTATTTAGCCCTCTCGCTCTGTCACACAACACAACACACAAACACACACAAACTCGCGTTTGGTGCGCGTTGAGCTGTGTTAAAAAGGATTTTTCGCTTAAGTTTTTTTGTTTTTATTTAACCAAACAGTGCGTATTCCCTGCCAGTAGTTCACGCGCCGCTCCTCACTCCCGCAGAACAGCACCTGGTTATAGTTCATCTTTTATGCAATTTATGTATTTATTCCTTTACGCTCCCGCAGCCATTCGTCAACACAAACGCTTCGTTTTTTTGCACCCTTCTTGTTGTTGTTGTTGTTGTTGTTCGTTCGTTCATGATGCCTCAAAGGTTGTTTGCCCAGCCCGTGTTGCTGTTGTTGTTCTTATTATTATTATTATTATTTTAGCTGAAATTGATACAATGTTACGTACGTTTTGTTCACGGAGTCTTGTACCTTACGCTCATCCACAAAATTTTGTTGGTTTTTGTTTTTTTTTTTTGTTTTTTGTTATTCTTTCATTTCAACGCGTTGAGTTTGGGTATTTGTGGCTTTTCTTTTCTTTAACATTGTTTGGTTTGGTTGAGTCTGTATTTCTTGTTTGGGGGGTTGCAGAACGCGTACATACACAAAACGAAAACAACCGCCTCAATTTAATTTGCATTACAAAATGGCGCTGCTGGTTGATTCACTTAGCTCAGAAACTGTATCCTTGTTTAAGACAAAAAAAAAAAAAGAAAAAGAAAACCGACTTTGAAGTCTACCAAGGCGAAATTAATTTAAATGAATAGAAATTGATTTTTGAGTGATGCCGCTTTTCCAAAAATTCGCCTCACCGGCTTGAAGGCAAAATGAATAAGGATAATTCCGCATACAGCGCGGAAATAAAACAGTTTACTTGAACAAATGTAAATTGAAACCATAAAGCTTTTAAAGTTAGCACTTAATACAAGAACAAGTGGAACTAAGAAAATGCATTTCCCAGTTGCCAGCCCACTTGCATTGGTATAACTTACTGTGCATACGAACTGTTATTGCAGTTCTCACACTTGATTGGCCATCAATAGCTAGCGTCAGCCTGAAGGCCTTCGTTGCTCTGGCTATAAAAGTATTGTAATTTAGGATTAATTCTAAGCTACAATAAAAAATAATAATAACAATAATAATAATAGCTAGCGTATGAAACCACTGCCTTTCCGTTTGATTAGATCTGTCTACCATCTACATATCATCTAGCTAACTGCGTTAACTTTCATGCCACTTTCTTAAAAACCATTAGATATATCTTCTTGGAACTCTGTCATACATCAAGAGTTGAGGATTCCAACAATAAAAAAATAAATTCTTCAATTCAAGCACAGAAACAGACAAACTCATTAGGTTGGCGGACCATGTCAAATACCTAGCAAGCAACCTGCTGCAGACAAACGCGTCGCCTGAAAAGCCTACACCCCCAAGATAGCCTAGCAAATAAATACTATAGGAAAAGAAAAACCGCTAACAACTGAGAGAGTTTTAGTTTATACATACATAACTCCCACATTTTGTTGCCTTATGGCAAAAGTTTCAACGAAAAACTGGATACCCTTCATTGCAAAGGCAACGTTTTTTTCTTTTCTTTTCTTTTTTTTTTGTCACTTTTCATCTATATTATTTCTTTATTTGTAGCATTTGTTCATGGCGTGCTCGTCTCATTGGTCACTCAATCCATGGCTTCAACTTGAATTAATTCTTCATGCGGAAGAAACTGTCCCATCGAAATGTCTTTTCTCAGGCTAAGGACTGCGACTGCTAAGCCTCCAATACGAAACATGGGAATCTGACCTAAAATGTTAACGCTTTCTACTTTATTGTACATCCCATTGGATTGGTTATTGTTGCATTGGCACACGGCACACGTCGCACGGCACTCGGCACTCGGCACTCGCTCAGCCAGTTTGTGTGTTTGCTCACATTCGCGCTCTTATCAGCGCTGCGCACACACGTTGCAGCCAACAGCGATGACGTTGCCACCCAACTGCGCAAATGCTGCGCCTGACATAATCACTGATAACGGCAAACGACGGACGGCGTGTGAAGCGTGCGTCAGTCAAGTTAAGGATTCGCGTTGCCAGTCTGGCTTATCCCCCTATCAATCAAGCAACAACGAATTTTCACCCCACACCGGAATTTCGTTCGCAGCCTCACCCGCACACGAAACCGCTGACTCAGTGGTAATCTCATCAGCAATTCAAACCTTTCTCTACATTTTGCTTTTGCTCGACTTCTGCTACTTTGTTGTTGTTGTTGTTGTTGTTGTTGTTGTCAGCATTTCCAACTTGGTTGTAAACGTGCGATCCACTTCCGGGTTTCACACCGTAATACCATTGATGGGCAAAGTCTGTAAAGCATTGCCAAAAAAAAAAAGCCATCAGACTGCCGGAAGACGAAATAGCACAAGAAGGAACACGAAAAAGATGATGAACAGCGGTACATATAAGAAGCAAAACAAGAAGCAGCAGAAACCCTTTTGTTTGCATTCGCATGAGGCGTGCCACTGAAATTTCGACTAGCGTAATCCGTCAGTTTTGATCTACATTCCATTTATTTGTCCGTCCACGGATTTGCTTACTTGCTCACATTTCTACAATTCTTGGTACTCCCGTACGGACTCCCTTCTCGCAAAGCAAACGTAATCTAATCTATCCGAGCACAATGCCAGACGGTCAAACCTGCCACTGCCACTGTGCCTACACCACATCTCGCGCCGACCAGCCACGTGTGCGTGAGTGAGAGAGTGAGTGTGGCTGTAGAGTGTGCGAAATGCGGTTTTTATTTTAAATCCGTTTTTCATGCCTTTATGCGCATTATGCGCTTCTTCGTTTACCCGTCCGCACCGCCAGCGTGTGCGACGTTAACCTTCTTAAGCCGTGCTTGAGCCTAAAATTGAGTAGGGAAAAGCCATGTTCACACCGAATGACAGCCAGCATGACACCAAAGACCAGCAGAGTGTGCAACAACAGCAACAAACAGCAACGACAACATAAGTGACAGTGACAGCGACAGCGACGGCGATGGCGACGGCGACAGCGACACTAACGCGGCCATTGACACTCTTCGCTCTTCGACAAAGGTGACAATGTTGACAACGTACGACGGACGGACGAACGAACACACAAACATACAGCGGTTTCGGATCTACCGCAAATATACAAATTTTTGCTTTGTAGTTGGGGAAATATTTTCGTTTGCCCACATTTTTTTTGTGCCATAATTCGCGTGGTAACAACAACAACAACAACAACAACAATAATAAGAAAAACAATAAAGACAACAATAAGAACACTGACAGCAGCCATCAGTCGACGATGGATCAAACTCTCTTTGCTTCTGCTTGTGTGTGTGCGTGTTTGTGTAACGGATTAGCAAAATTTCACTACGCTTGCCTGCGCTGTTATCAAAACCGCACACACATACACACACATAAACACAGGCAGAAAAACTGAGCATTGAGTTTTCTGCTCAATTCCATTGCTTTTCTTCGCCGGCTTTGTTCGTCGTCATAATCCAAACACACAAAAGCCAAAAAAAAAAACAAAAAAAATTTAAAAAAAAAAAACTGATCTAAATTACAAATCCCCTACACAAAGGCAAAAATCACCTACCTCGACGAATGCCATTTCCTAAGAATGCCGACGATATCATCGTCGACAATTTCAAAACACAAACACATTGGATTGACTTAAGTAGAACGGGCTTGTACATCACTTAACCTTCTCGGTTAGTTGAGTCTGCGTGTGAGTGAGCGCGTGGGCAGAGTATCGGCAAACGGCATCGGGCGCATTCGTACACAACCACACACACACACGCACACAAGATCATTGATACAGAAACAGCTTTGACATCGTATCAACTTTTTGCACGCTCTCTCTCTCTCTCTCGCTCACCCTCTCGTTATGTCTCTGCACTCGTCTGTTGTTCAGCTGTACCCCGCCGGTTTAAGCCAATTGTTTACTGCTAATCTTTGGCTGCGATCAACGCCAATGCAACCACACACACGCTGGTAGGTAGGTACACACAACCGCACATCAGCACGCAGTTCTCTCATATGCGTTATGTTAATACGCAGTAATCCCAATTGGAATTGTCAACAGCAAAACAGCGTGAGCTGGCGAAGGAGAGGCACAGCACAAAGCAATACTCTGTTTTTTTTATATTTTTTAAAATTTTTTTATCAATCTTTATGCAGGTATTATGACTCTGTCAATAGCATTTGTAACACAGTGAATGAGATCTTGGGGAACCCAACAGAAGAAAAAAAAAGGTAGGACCACAACAATGTTCTCTTGCCTTTACGTGCTTTCTCGCTCTTTCTCTCACTCACTCTCGCTAGCGCTCTAATCCGGCTTAGCGGTAAAACGGTGTCTCTAATTTATTGAATCCAATTGCGGGCTTCGCTCAACTGTTGCTAACAGCGCCTTAAAATGTTTGTTGTTGTTGCCTTTAATCAGATTTTTCGTGTTTGAAATTTGCATTCTGCACAAAAACAATTTCTTTTCTTTTTTTGTTGTTGGTCGGTCGGTTGAATAGTGAAAATGAAAGGGAAAAAGTTGGTAAATGGCGAACTGTCAAAAACACAGACACACACGCACACAAAGTCGCCGCTAAAGAAAAAGAGCATTTTCCAAGGGTGTAGTGCGCGCTCGCACGCTTTTGATGTAGCAGCACGCTGGCGTGGTCTGTGCGAGGCGTAGCACTTGGAAATTTAGCGACGTCGTCCTGCCAGCGAGGAACTCAACGTTGTAATTTTCGTATACGGTACGTTGAACATGTCACAAGCAGGCAAACGCAGAACAGAAGAGCACACAGGACATGAGTCGTTTGCCACTGCACATGCCACTTGCCGCATACAACACGACATATTCATGCCATTCGCCCGCCCGGCACCGTTGGCGGTGTCAGTAATGCCAATGACAGCTATCTCGTTCGACGTGTAGCCTTTTGCTTCTGCTGTCATTCTGTCGCTCGCGCTACTTCCGACTATGGCTCTTTCGCTTCCGACAAGGTCATTGAGTATATGTTTTTCTGTGTTCATCAGGGGGAGTGGTAGTGTGCCCTTTGGCAATTAGTTGTTAGACAATTTTTTCTGACATTTCAAATTCCGGGAATATTGTTTGAACTAACTGAAGACACGTGATTCGCGTACACCTTACGTCGATTCGACAAGACCTTTGACCAGACAAACAGTACGAGGTACATACAAACAGATAGACAGACAGGCAGACAGACAGACAGACAGAGTAAGAAGCGTGCAGAGACGGTTTCGTATTGTGATAGAGGTAGTAAAGCAGTGCTTGGAGTGAGATTGTAAAAAGCTACTAAACAGGAGTCTAAAGTGGGCCCGTTACTATTAGTAGACATCTCTGCCGAATGATTTTTTTCCCACGATTACAGCAAGTTTGGTTTAGAGTCCCTAGAGCACTGTGTTACATATGATGCAATGAGTATTTCTCTGAGAGAGATTTTTCTATCAACTATCAACTTTCCATGTTGGAAAGAAATATTTTTCGGCCTTAATCTTTCAAAGCACGAAATAACTTTAAATTTTCTAAATCATTTTGAGGACTAACATCATTGACAGAGCAATAAACTGGAAATAGACTTAAGTCATGCTCTGACCTTTTTTTGGCTGTTCAGTTCCAATTGCCCACGGAATGAAGGGTTTTTCCTTCAGATCCTATAAACACACAAAGTGCCAACTCAAATTATTATCAACTCCTCACAGAATTTTATCGAAACAGTATTATAGGTTGTTACATTATGACGACTGACCGATGGCTCACCCATGTATGCCCAAACATGTTGTCGTGGCATCGCAGTAAAACTCCCTCCTAGAACTAGTCGAGCAAGATTGTAAAGTTCTAAGGTTCTGGTTCGAGAAGTTGTTAGCGACATATTTCGGGCTTCAGCTGCATCCTTTGAATATTTTAATATTTTTAATGCAATGCCATCGTTGAAGCTGACATACTTAGACCCATCAGTACAAAAGTATTCCACCCAGTATTTTGGCGAGTTAATAGAGCTTGGAATTTTTCCTCTTCTTGTCTTAACTATAATACTTCAAGGCTATATATAATATAGTAGTACAGCTAGAAAATCTATTAATACCAAAAATTCAGCCGTATACTATAGCGTAAAACTGATTTTGTTATGGTTAACCGCACCTCTAAGTGTAACAAATATATTTGGTGTGAATTCAAGTTTGGACTGTTTTCAAGAAGTAGTAAAATTCCTCGCGCGCTTCGGCTTAGTTACAAAATTTCTATTTAATATCCGAACCGGTTTGCAATCCTAACTTCAACGATAAATTTGCAACTCTCCACGACTGGAGTTTCGAGATAACTTTGACTTTTCATTAGTTAGAAGAAGCCATGACTTAACCAGCCATCACATCAGACAGCTTTGACACACACACACACACCCACTTTTATCATAGTACGCATTGTTCTTGTTCTTGCTGTTATTGTTGTTATTGTTGTTGCTGTTGTTGTTTTTTTATAGACTACACTAAAGTGAATAATAAAGAAAAATAAAGAGAATTTTACGCTCCACTTTAACGCTCAGTCAAGCGTTATGCGTAGCAATCTCCCCACACCTCACCTAGTAAAGACAATAACCCACCATAACTGCTCCGGGCACCAGCAACGCCTTCAAGCGTACAACGACTAACCCAGCCAAGTGCACCAACACCACCACCGCCACTAACTGGCGCACTCAACCACTTGCTAGCTCGCTCGCTCGCTCGCTCCCGCGCGGAGTTTGAGAGCGCGTGCATTTAACACGCTTTTTGCTGTTAAATCAAGTTGTGCGCTTTCACGCTTTGATGTGGCGTTTCAAATTGTTGCGGTATTTATTGGTTTTTGTATATTTGCGTTTGTGTGCGTACGAACGCTTGTAGCTGCGCGCTATGCCTGCCACCCCAGAACAGAACAGAACAGAATAGAACATACTTAGTATCAGCCTTTGAAATATGTAGTTGTTCGTAATTTACTGACTTCAGTTATGCCGAATAAGGTTTATTCATTCAGGTTTATTGTCGCCTCTAACGCTGGCGCTGCTGCGAGCGAGCTCACTCATTTTGTTGAATGCTGCTACGCATTGCAGGTGCACAGCAATTGATGTGCGTCGAATCAAGTCAAGTTGAGTCGTCTTCATTTGCGTGCATTCGTTTATTGTAGCTGGGGACTGGAGAAGGGTAGAGTGGCTTTTTTTGACTTGTGTCTTTTCTTTTACCCAATTCTTTGGCTTTTCCTTACAACATGCTTTCCCTTTTCATAAGCAAGCATTCAAATAAAATAAAAGAATAAAAAAAAAAATCAAATTGTGCGCGTTGTGTCCTTGTTGCAACGCTTAAAGCACATCTTTGTGTGAAGCCTTAGAAGCGTATACACTTGACGTAATGCAAACATAGAAGTGTAAGTAAGCTCCGTTCATACGACCGTATTTAAAGGGTGGCAGCGCAACCATATGAACCTAGAAGCGTGAAGAAGTCGCCACCACAGCATGCCGCTGATGAAGTTTTATGTTTTCCCTAATCAAAGACATATTTCAGCACAAGTTGGCATACCCGAAGAATTGAGTGTATGCTATTGAGTCTAGGGCAGTGTGAATATTGTTGCTTTATAACGCTTTGTAAAACTGTGCTGCTCAAAGTCAAATAATGTTTGTATTGATTGCGCAGTCATATGCAACTTGTAGTTGCCGCGTTATGGCAGAAAAAAATTTCTCAGAATAGCTCATCGGCTGCAGCTGTTGTTGTCATACTAAAAAAAAGAAAATAATAATAATAATAATTCCTTTGACATGCCAAAAGTAGCACAAGGGAAGGCATTTATTTTGCGTACACCATGCTGCAGAGTTCCAATAGCATTGCATAATATCACCAACACAGCTGGTTACCACAAAAAAAAAAAAGAAAGAAAGGAAGAAAAAAATCAATGCGTCGGCAACTGTCAGCAGTTGCGCAAGCAAGCGAAAGCTCGCTTGACACCGAATTAACCTAACGAACGACGCTAAGACGGAATAAGAAGTCCGGTCCAACGAGCGGGGCAGCATTGGAACTATACTTGGCAACTCTGACATTGTGACGGCGTTGTACACTTCAGCTTGGTTCGCTTCGCTACGCTTTAGTTGGCTTTGGTTTGCTTTGGTTTGCTTTGGATCATTGTGGATCGCATTGCAACTACAGCTGAACTGAAGCTCAAAGCCACATACTCATGCCAGGCATGTGTCAAAGTCGAAATCGTCATTTCAGTTGGCTTTTTGTGTGATTGTGATTAAAGCGGATTAAATCGTTGAGAGCAAAAAATTATAACAAAAGCAAAAAAATGCAAGTGGCTGAAACACAGCAATGCGCGACTGTTGCACATTGCAGAGAGAAAAAACGAGAGATAAAATAATAATAATAATAATCATAATAATCATAATAAATAAACGCAAAAAGCTTGGCTTTAAATAAGCTGAAGCGCACAGCGTGATGCTGAAATTGGCGCGAGAGTTCGTGTGTGAGTGCTTTTGCTGCCAACAACTCAGCGATCACAGCGCGAAACGCACTGACGTGAATTAACCTAATTTCACACAAGTAAAACTATGTCTGTTTGTGGGGGCGGTGCGCGGCAAAACGTGTCAGCAGCGCTAAGGAAGACAAATGATGACGATAACGTTGACGCTGATGCTGATGCTGATGCTGATGCTGATGCTGACGCGTATGCTGCGTTGCATGAGTGAACGAGTGTGCGAGCGAGCAGAACGAAACGGAACGAAGCAATGGAACGAACGTATGAGTATGAACTGAGGGACGAATGACTTTAAAGCGCATTCATGTATGAAATCCTGCGATCTGTTCCACGTCTATGTCGCATTCTTCACACACACACACACACACACACACGCGCGCGCGTACACATATATGCACGCACATGAAATGACCGGGCGCACTTGTGCACACTTGTGCATTTAATAGTTTCCCATAAAAATAATGTTTGCCGCAAAACTGCTGCGGCAGCAACGAAATCGAACTTGAAATCGTTCGCTTCTTACTTGTGCCCTTCCATCTACCATCTTCCATCTACCACCTACCCCACCTACTCTACCTACCATCATCTTCGTCGACACACCTAATCCGCCGCAGAAGAAAAATCTCGCGCATTCAGGCAAGGCAAGGAAATATTTCAGTGCTCGTCTAGGTGAGCTTGATGTGTTTATGTGCGGGCGGGGGGATATGCGCATTTCGACCGACGATTTTTCTGCATCGTGAACCACATGATGCAAAACTAATTCGAAATTAATGTGTGTCAGGGTGAAATAACAACAAAGACAACAACAACAACAACAACAAGAACAAACAACAAACAACAAACAACAACAACAACGAAGATGAGACTGAAGTACGACCAGCAGCAGGCAACAACTAAAAGAACAGAAGGGGACGCACCACCCCAGCCATTGGGGTGTGACACATCATGCTCGCAGTTGAGTGGGCGAGTCATGCTGCTGCTACCAGCGAGAGGACAGCGTCGGCGGCGGCGGCGGCGGCGGCGGCGGCGGCGGCGGCGGCACACTGGCAAAATACTCGGAGGATGCGAATGCGTAGCTCCTGACGCTAGCTCAAGTGTATTTGCACGAAGCAAATAGAGAAAACGCGCGCACCGGATTGAGTGAGCCAAGAAGTGGTGAATGGGGCTGAGTGGTATGGGTTGGTTTGGTTCTGGCTTCGGTCTGAGTTGGCTGGGTTTGCTTTGGTTAACAAAACCAGATAAATCGGAAGTGGCGGCGTAGAGTGTGGCACTTGTTTAACGAATGCGTACAAAAGGTGCGCTCTGGCGGTGCGTGCTGAATGTATGCATGCGTACGTTGTTGCTGCTGCAAACATCGCACTTTGCAATGCAAACAGGATAACAAACAAAACCTCGACAACGTCCAGCAGTGGCAAGGGCACGAGCGCGTTCCAGGTTCAGGTTCAAATTCAAATTCAAATTCATTGACAATGGATGTGCTATACTATGGCCAGAGCGCAGTGGCAGGCAGTGGTTGGTTGGAGACAGACGCCAGCCAGCGTTGATGCTAATGCTACGATCATACATCAGTCAACTGACTGATGCTTCTTCTCGGTTTACTCGGTTTGTTTGCTTGCTTGTTTGCTTGCTTGTTTGCTTGTCTATTTGCTTACTTATTTGTCTGGTAGGACGAGAGTCCGTCTTTTCTGGCCCTGTAGTGCTGACGCCGACGGCGTTTTGCGCCATCGCAATTCTAATGTCTGTGAATGCTGCACTTGTGCGTCTTCTTCAATGGTTGTTGGATGTTGTTGTCCTTTAATGGTTGTACTGTGCTGTGATGTGCTGTGATGTGCTGTGCTGACAACAGCCTACGCAACCACTCGGCTTTCGATGGCAATTCCTTCAACTCACTCGACTCGAAGCACTCCACCTCCGACTGCTCTACCGACTCATCCTTCTGCTGTTGTTGAACTGGTGCTTGTGTGATATGTTTACACAGGGCAAATAACATGCAACAACAACAACAACAACAACAACAACAACAACGAAATTCAGCACAATATTTTCTTAAGCGAAAAATGAGTGTTTGAACTTTTATGGCTCCCGGGGTCGCTCGGCATTCGGCTATTTTCTATTCCCTTCGTTGTTGTGCTGCTGCCAGCCCTTGCACATTTTGTGGGGTGGAAATGGTGCTTGATGCTTGCTCAATGGCATAATTGCTATTCGTACAACAACCGTTCGTAAACAACTACAACAAGAACAACAACAACAACAACAGCAGCAACAGAAACAACAAGTTATGCATGTAAACGTTTTGTGGCAATCAAATGAAGTGTTCCTGAATGGTTTTCGAAGTTAATTCGAGTGATGCTTTAAATGTCCTTCTGCTTGTTCGGTGCGGGGTCGTTTCGAAGGCGAGTACATCAAAAAAACTCTCTTGTTCTTATTGTTATTGTTATTGTTGTTGCATGTTTATTAACATGTGTTTGCCACATAAAAGCGGTTGCCTTAACTTGCTCGTTCGTCCTTCGCCCATTGTTCACACGTTTTGTTCGTGGCAGGAGCTACGTTTTAGTTAAATGTGCCTGCTTCTTCTTCTTCTTCTTCTTCTTTTTACTCCTTGGCTGCTGTTTGATCTCGTCGCATTTATTCACACACGACATTGGTAAGTGGCAGCTCTGGGGCATTGCACTTGACGCTTCCTATTCGAGTTATAGACCTCCCCTAAGGATTTCACCTCTTTGGCTTGGTTGGTAAACGTGTTGACAACGCGGCCATGTGGGCTTATTCTTTAAAACCACAACAAAGGGAGAATAAATAAAGTAAGCTTAAGAAATTCTCCAAGATTTTGGACGGCTAGAAATTGCTATGAAACAACACTCTGATATCTCGAGTCGCACCAGGAGTCACAGTAGTTGTGCAATGTCGTACACTAATCCATGGGCTTAGGTGAATCGTCGAATTCTATTCTTAAGACGTAATCAAGCGCAAGTCTAGCATCAGTGTGGCAGGCAGAAGGCATTAGCTACGAGGAGCGCATATCAACTGGATTCCAGCTTAAAATGGTATTGTTTGGTGTGGAAATTACAGAAAATCTTGCCAAAAAAGGCGCCAATCAGACTCTACCAGCAAATACCGTCATTTTATTGCAGCCGCCTAATGCCAAATTCTGAAAAAGCGCGCTCTAGTCGTAATAAATCGTAAATGAAGATAGTCCACGAAGTGTCAAACTTCTGCAGTTTTTCACTCCTTCTGTCCAGCTCCTCGTTCAATGCTAGGCCGTAGCTTCGGCACAGCAAATGGAGGGATCAAGCTACAGCACGCAGTACGGCAAGTCCTAGATGTAAGGGTCATCGACAATCGAATGCCTTAACTGACCAGCCATTGCTAGCCAATTAGCCTTAATAGATTGGTAATAGCGTAGCACTATGAATATGCAGCTGGATGCGGATGCTCATTAAGCCCTGGACTGTTAGGGTAATAGCACTGCACACAGAGAAATCGATGCAAGAAGCAATCAAGTACCAGAAACATTGCCAAGCTGTACTCGTTCGATGTTCTCTATGCAGCTACAGCTGTAAGAACTCCAGCTGTTTGTAGCTGCAAAGAATTAGCCTAAATCCAGACTATTTAATTTGTGGGATTGTCAAGCCCATAGATGCTGTAACCCTGTTGAAAAATGTTATACTATGAAATTCTTATGTTGTTGGATTCATGAAGGAAATGCAAGGAGTATGTGAATTCGACTGAGCTGCAGTTGTTGCATCGCTTAAGTTAAAAGAAACGTTGCTGCTGCTGATGAAATGCCATGCTGCAACAACTACTGATAACTCTTTACGGAATGAAACTCTAACACTGAATCGCAAGCATTGCCAGCTCTAACCCAGCTGCTGCTTCAACACTATACCACGGTGACGTAGGCTGATCAAAACGTTTAGCAAAATATTGTCTCGCCTCGCCCAACCACAAATCACATTACAATCAGACATCCCAACCCATAATATGATATATATTTTTATTTATTTATTCATTTATTTATTTTTTTTATTATTATTATTTTTTTTTTGTTTTTGCTGGTTGTTCGGCTTGTCTGTTCGTTGGCATTCGTTCGTTGTGTGCGTGTAACGCAAATTTTTATCGCGTTAACAAATATCAAACAGCCACACAGGAAATGTGACCACAGCCACAGCCACAGCCACAGCCACATTTCCTGTGCAAACTCTGTGCATACTCAACCCCAAACGCGAACGCAAACTGCGAGCGCCCTTTCGCGCTCGTCATAGCCACTCTGACGTATGGCTTTGAGTGGGCTCTGGTGGGTTGTTGGCGGCGCATGATGACGGGCAACGCGAGCTAAGTGTGGCACATGTTGTAACGAGAGTCGCATCTGCTGAGGATTAGATTATGCATAATAAAATGTAATTTATTTAGAAAGTTGGCAAGTGCCGAACACACACACACACACACACACACACACAACAGTGGCAAATAATATCAAAGCGATGACGCTGATGTACTGAACTGAATGAAGCAACTCAACTTAACTCAGCTCGGCACAGCGCGAGTTCTTGGCTGCGATTCATTGTTGCCAGCGTTGTCCTACTACTTTTTCTACTGCTCTCAGTTGCTGTTTTTTTTTTTAATATTTTTTTTTTTTTTTGTTTAGGGTTAGGGTTGTTGCTGGTTTTCGGACTGGTGTCAGGGGACTGCAGTTTTGAGACACGTTTTCATTGTTGTCTGCAATTGTCTCCTGGGATTCACAGATTTTGTTCGCATCGTTTTTTCCTATTTTTTCGAGACAGCTGAGCCGAGCTCAACTGGCGCCTGTTTGAAGGGTCTTCAAGGACTTTTGCTGGGTGGGTGTACGCACTGGTATGAGTTGCGATGCCACGTATAAGTTACGGGGTTAAATGTCTGCCAACACAATTCTAATTAGATTACAACGTACTTAAAACGCATACGCTACTCTGCGCTGCTCTGTTAACTGGAAGATCTTTAAGCAATTGTGTGAAAGGCACCAAAAAAAAATTAAGTCGCAGCAAAGGAAATCAGTCAAACGTGACATTCAATATAACAGTTGTTGGAGGAGTAGTGAAGAGGCTTGGCGATCTATTGAGAGACAGAAGGTTTAACTGTGGTGCTACATACGAGTTAATGAAATAGGGATGATAGAAGCTGGTGAAAAGCCCAGGCTTCTCCAGGCAGTGGTTGGAGGCACATGCTTCAGGTTCGTACAACTTAACAGACTCTTTGCTGCGCACCCTTTGAGTGGCACATCCTGCGTCGCTTATCTTACGCTATGCCATTCTCAAATGCCAATGGCAACTCGCAGCCAACCGTTAAACCGCCCAACCAGCGACACCATTGAGGTCGCTGGCTCATACGTTGGCATTCATGACGCGTGTCAGCATTTTGCATGCATATAAAATGTTCCGAAGAGCGAATAAAGTGTAGAAAGGACCAAAAATGTTTTTGATAACGTGTGCTGCCAATAAAGCAACGGCAACAACAACGAGAGGCATAATAAATTTCCGAACAAAAGGACACGGCGGCATGGTTTTGCAAGCCTTGCATTTGACATGGGGCATGGCCTTTGCGCGCATGTTGTACGCCGGTGTGAGGCAGCAGCATGTCTACTGCAATCAGTAGCTTCATTCGTTTGCTACTTACTGCCAATGAAGACGTCGCCGGAACAGGCGGTGCGGCATAAGAGACGTCGTGGGGTCGTGGCGTGGCGTGGCGTGGCGTGGCGTTTGGTCGTGCGCTGCACCGTGCACCGTGAAATGGCGACACGTGTCCGAAGCTAACTTCAACACCAGGCGCCGAGTGCTGAGAACGTGCTACTGCTGGGGATAAGCCAACAACGGCGGTTATTATTTATAGCAATTGTATTTTAAGTGACGCTCGACGGGTGCTTACGCACTCGCTCGACCAATACAAAAGCAACGCTCAGTCACTCAACTTGTTAGGCAGCAATTTGTGCGTGATTTAAGCGCTCTTTCTGTCCGTCAATCATACAATCATAGAGCAGTGGCGTGGCATCGAATAAAGTTGTTAGGTTTTTGATCTCGATTCACTTGCTTCATAATCCGTTTAACAACAACCGAAACATGAAATTTATGAAACGAAAGACTTTCCAATGCCAAAAACATAAATTAAAAATCTCATCTCTCTCTCTCTCTCTCTCGCTCTCTCTCTTTTTCTTTATTTCTTACACTCAAATTAGATTCACTAATGGGCTCGGCTAGCGAAGATGAAGACGACGATGACCCGCCACATTTACGTGGACCACCGCTCGGCCTCGGCGTGCTCGGCCCAAATGGGCCAGACTCAGCGGGTGGACCGTTGGGCACATCCGATATATCAGTACAAAGTATGAGCACCGATAGTAAAAATACGCATGATGACTCCGATCAGGTGAGTGTGAGTGTGAGTGTGAGTGAAGTTAATGAAAGTCATAAAAGGCAACAACAAAATATGCTCTGGCGGCAGCAACAAAATTGACAAAAGAAAATGAAAAAAAAAAAATAATAATAATTTAAAAAAAAACAACAAACACTCGGAGTGAAGCTGTGCTTCGTTATATTATGCGCTGCGATGAGATGATCTGCGACGCGAGAACTGACTTTAATGCATAAAGCACATAATTAACGTGTTTTGTTGTTGTTGTTGTTGTTATTGCTGCCGCCGCGTGTTATGTGCTGCCCTCATGAATGAAGCCGCCTTTTGATGACAACGGCGCAGTCGAACGCGGCAAATTTGAAGCTTTGCCAAAGCTGTAGTTTTGTTGAAATTCGACGCGGTTCTTGTTGCTGTTGTTGTTGTTGTTGTTGTTGTTGTTGTTGAGCGCTGTAGACGCCAGCCAGCATTGCTGACACTTACAAAACACATACCAAACACACACACACACACATGCACACATGCAGCGAAACATTTGATTAATGATTTGCAAATGATTGCCCTTTCTTGAAGGCGTTTTGTTTTTTTTTTTATTTTTTATTTTTTGTTGTTGTAATTTTTCTTATTATTATTATGTATTTTCTTTATATTGTTCTTCGTTACTTTTGGCCTCAAACTAAGCCAAACCAAAGTAATAAACCAACAACAATAACAACAACAACAACAACTGCAAACTCTTGTTCTACTGTCTACTCTCGCAAAACTCTCACTCTAGCACTCTCTCTTTTTTTTTTGTGTAACATAATTACACATTTATTAAAATGCTCTCTTTCTGTTCTTCTCTTCTCAATTTTTGTTTTTGTTTTGCTCTTACGCTCTTTCATTCGTCTGCTTGCTTGGTCAGGGCTCCTTGGATGGCGACCCAGACGGCCGTGGCGATTCACAGGCGGAGAACAAAAGTCCCGACGACGCGAACGGCTCAAAACGACGCGGCCCGCGCACCACGATCAAGGCCAAACAGCTTGAGGTCCTGAAAACGGCATTCAATCAAACACCGAAACCGACGCGGCATATTAGGGAACAACTGGCCAAAGAGACGGGGTTGCCAATGCGCGTGATACAGGTGAGTTGTTGCTGCACAGCCGCATGGTATTTCCTTTCTTTCTTTTTTTTCTTCTTTTTTTTTTTATTTTGAAAGTGTGAATCCGTCGAGAACATGGGAAATCGACTGTAATCGACTCGATTCTCAATAATTGTGCAGTCTAGCAGACAGTTGAAGTGGTCGCTATAATATATAAGCATGATTGATCTCACAATGATTGATATTTTGATAATGACAGAAACACACTGCGTGTGATAATTGACAAGCTACGCGTATCATGTATAGAATGAGAGACCACTGGTCCTCGAACAATGGCTTGCTAAGAAGAAGGGGCATTCTATTATTAAATGCCATGTCAATTTTAGAATTTTACAAATTTGAACCTGGTAACACTAAATGCGTCAAAGTCAATGGCAAATAGGGTTAAGAACACATTGCGTTATCAATACTTCACATGCCAAATGTGTTTGGTGTATGCAACATTTTAAACTGAAAATGGCCATGGAATGTCATATGGCCCAATGACTAGTATTGTTGGGAATTTGCTTAATACACATATTATCTGTTCGTCATTAAGAGCATTTTCTTACACCGTTCTAATTAGAAGAAACCTAAAGCGCATATGCCATAATAGATTGACTAAAAAATAGTTCAGATTCACACAGATGTGATTTTATTTGAACATGGTTATCGTTCCATGAATAGTCATATAATCTGTTCGCAACGTTCTAAGCGAGTAGCTGCTGATTGCAGCTGCTCTCAGACAACCAATTCTGTTTGGAGTGAGTTATCCATTGGGCAAGCTATGTGTCTGTCTGCTATAGACGCCGAAACTGCTGCACCGATATTGTTGAAATTTTCAGCGAAACTCTAGAATAGCCTACCGAGTCATTCTGTGTAGTTTCGTTGGTTAATGTACTGGGAAAGTTGTGGCAAAATAAATAAACAAATTGGATTATTTGTTTGAAATCAACATTGCTTCATCACGAAACATATCGAATGCGCATCGCTTCATTGCATCTACAACGAACTCCGCTCTCTTTGAAGTCAAAAGACATCGAATTCAGTTGCACCGCTGCCCAACGAACTTAGTCACCGCGGCGGGGAATTATTGAGAGTGCACTTAAACGGATTACGCCCGCATGCGCAGGCAGCTGAGATGTCATTATTGCGGAGGTGTCGGCAACGCGAGTGAGCGGCTTTGAAATGTATCATTGGTTACACTTAAAGGATGTTTTTCAGTCGCTGTTTCCTTGAATGCTTGTCACAGTTTAGCGGCTTCATAATGTTGATGAGGATGGGCATAGTGATGATGATGATGATGATGATGATGATGATGATAATGATGATGAATGTTGATGAATGTTGATGATGACGTTACTACAAGTGCGACATTGTCAACACTTTCTTTTCGTGTTGTTTTTGTCGTTGTTGTATTTTGCGTCTTCAACTACTTCGGCTTCTGCTTTTTTTTCTCTTCTTTTCTCTGAAGTGCTGCAGCGTAATGCAAGTGTTACGTATGTATGTGTGTACGTTTTGTATGTATGCACGCAGATTATGGGTATGTGGCTCAAACGTCAACCTGTCAAAAGTGTCAACTTTAGCATCTTCATTAATGTTGAGTGCTCCTTCTTTGTGTATGCACACTCCGCGTTTTCACCCGTTAACCATCAACAACATGTTGCTTCGTGCATTTTTTTTTCCATTGGATTTTGAAAAGTGTCAAGCGTTGTTTTTTTTTTGTCCACATTTTTTCCCCAGTTCTGTGTTTTTACGCGTCCTCCTTCGGCTGTCAACGGTTTGGTTGATCGCAGTCGTAACGTTGACAGTACACGACAGTCTGTGATAGAAAGATATTTTCGCTGGTTTGGCTTAAGTTACACATCCGATTGAATACCATTAAATGGAACAGAGTGTTACCGCTGACAACGCACACAACTCAAGCATATTGCAAGCGCTTAGTCATTGATTTTTTCTTTTATTTATTTATTTATTTATTTTTTTCAAGTTATAAGCTTTGATCTCAAAATATTTACAGTATTTAAATTTATTATTTAAGTTGTTTTCTTAATTTTTGTATATACAATTTAATTGAAGTTGTTCTAATAATAACAGAAAAATTAAATATGAAGAAAAAAAGAAAAAAAAGCATTCTGCTGGCTTTCTGCTGTTGATGGTTATTAAACGCTATGTACCACTGTTTTGTAAGTAAGCAAGCCGCTAAACAAGAGAAAATTAAAAATTATTAATAAAGAATGCGTAAAACGTGCTATTAAAGTTGTAAGTACAAAGGAGAACTCAACGCCAAAATAGGTTGACAACTTTCGCTTTTATTGCTCACATGTGGCGCCTCTCAATGTGTGAATGGGCGCGAGTAGGAGTGAGAATGGGTGAAAATGAAAACATGCACAGGAAAAGAAACGTAACATTAAACGGCTTCAAAGGCACACAGGCACACAGGCACCCATCAATGTCAAATGTCAACGACAACGAAAGAGTTAACGACACTGGCCGGGCCGGTACACGCAGCGCGAGATTCCACTTCTCACTCAACTCGTCAGCTCGTCCGCACGCAAACAAACACATCCATGGGCACTCGCTATTTCGCTATCTTTCTCTATTGCTCTCACGTCAACCTGACAGTCTTTGATATTCGTTTATAAGAGCAAAGCAAAGCAAAGCAAAGTTTTCAAAATCTTTTTTTTTTCATATTTTTATACGTTTCGTTCCATTTCATTTTTTCTTTTTTTTTTGTTGCCCAAAACGCTGTCGTCGCAACAAAAGCCATGAAAAGGAATGAACTGAAAAGCCTCACGCTGTGACTGCTATAATAAATTGTACAACAAAAACAACAAGAGCGGCAAAGACTGAAGATCTGAGAAACTTTTGCCGACGCCAACATTCAAATTTGTTAAGGTACCAAGGTGCCGAGTAAACGCAAAAACGCGCAGCGCACATTGAGCTCCATGCAGGTGGATTGGGTATTTTACTTAACATACGAGGGCTACATGTGTCATTAGGAAGCGATTTCCCTGATGTGCTTTTGGTGATGCTATTGGTTGTCTTGGATGCCACCGATGAGAATGAAACTATATTGTGTGAGTGATTACGACACAGTAGAGCTACGGATTCATGAAGGCAGACACAAGTTTTCGCTTCATATTTCAGTCTAGGTCCGCCATTCTATTAAAGACAGGGACAGGCATAGTACCGACTACTAAGAGAATACCTTTTTCGATATAATGAAAGACGTATTTCAACACAGTTCCTGGAGTGGCGATAACCAAATATAATCTGTTTTAAATGTAACTAACTTTTCTTTACCTCTCATCTAGCCACTCAGTAGCCTTATGTCTAGGCTGAGCGTCTATTTCTATACATTATGTGCTAGAACCCCAGATCCTTCGCTCGTAGTCTGTCAGCTTCTGTGCCAGGGCAAATGTGTTATGCACATCATAATAAATCAAATTGAATGTAGTGAGGCTAAACGAAGAAATTCTCATAGCTCGTTGAAGTTTTGCTAGTTGGGTGGGTGCTGAATTTTGAAAGTAGTTAGCGAAGACAGAAATGTCGAAAGCAAATACCAGAAGCTGCTCGAAATTGCAGACAACCTAGCCCAACATGGCTTAATCGAGTCATTGTTGCCGACAAAACTGTCTGTCTGTGTGTGTGCCTGTCTCAATCACTCAATCTACAATAATAATTTTTGCGAACGAAAACAAGTTGTTAAACACAAGTCACTAGAATCGAAATGGAGAATAAAGCAACTAAAGCGAAATGTTCGTAAAAAGTAGTAAGAAGAAGCACAACAAAAAGAAATCGAATAAATCATTAGCAGCTCTTTAAATATTCGAATGCGCCTTGGCTCTAGTTGAGTTGAAGTCGTCGTCGTCGTCGAAGTCGATGTCGACTTCTCCCGAAAGTGGTTCAAAGCTCTTTTGCAGTGCCTCCGCCGCTGTCGCCGCTGGATTATAAACTACTTAAGTATGTTAAAATGTATCAAATGCCTTTGTTGCTGTTGTTGTTGCGGTTTTACAGAAATAAATCTCGTTTTTTCATGTGCTCCATTTAAACTGGAAATTGAGCCAAAAGAAATAAGGAAAAAAATAAATAAAACAAAAAAGCCAAGTCTTCTTAATATGCCAGAGACAATGAAAACGTTTATGCACCGTCTGCATACCCTACTTAATCGAATATGGCTTTGTACCATATCATGAGTGTTTTAAAATTGATTTATTTATTTATTTATTTTTTTTTATAAGAAAAATCTGGTTTCGGTAGAGTGAAATTTTCATGCGCGTCATAGCGTCATCGCATCATTGTTCTTCGTGTATCGTTCTAGCGTTGAGCCGAAATTGTGAACCGAAAATGAAGTCGTTAGCAATGAAAACAACAACAAGTAATTTTTGCTGAGAGCCCAATCGTTTGATTGAAGCAGAGCTACTAATTTGTTTACAATCCTCGTTATACGCTCCTTTACTAGAATATGCTCAATGGAGTTACACTCTAAAGCGCATCTGCCACTTAACAAGTCTTCGCATAAGCACTTCTCCGTTTTCTAGCTTGTTTGCTTTCGACGTCTGACGCGCAGGCTATACTTACATATATCAGTTCAGATATACCGCCCTATTTTCAGCACTCTGTAAACAAATTAACAGTCTGTTAGCGTTTAACAGAGGCTGTTGTAGCATTTTTAAAAGAATTGCTCTTTCATCGAAAGCTCTTTTTCTATGTATTCTCTATTTATTACCACTTTTTTAACGCCTCCTCATCAGGTGATATCAAAATGTTTACAACAATATTTCGCACACTGTTAACAGACTGCTGAAATGGACAGCAATGTAATTTGCTGTTTAATCGTGGAATTCATGGAAAATAGAAGCGTGGCAAAAGTGATTCAGTTGCAGTGCCGGACAGTATTTTGAGAGAAATTATCGATGCTTATAAATATTGTGCCACCAATTGTTAGAGCAATTAAAGCCGCGTGATAATAGAAACTTAAAAATTCGATTTTAGCTTCGTTTCTTAGCGCAAAAGTGCGCAGGAAATCATGCTGGTGTTATGAGCCAAACGTCGGTCTACCGCGCAATTCAAATTGCACAGCAAAGAAGAAGCATTTGGAAATACCATATGTTAAATTCAACTTAACAGAGCGGCCACATGAATTATTATTATTATTATTTTTTGTCTATTATGAAAAACACCTTTTTTGTAGCAGTGTAGCATTCAATGTGCTTCTACTTATTCAACTAAGCTGCAACTTTTTAGATAGAGTGCACAGAATAGGACGTTTCAGCGATTAATTTTACAGCGTCTGTATCTAACAAACAATGTCAGCTGATGAGGCCGACACCTTTGCACAACGTCTACATATTTGCACTGCAAGGCATTTGTGCGCTTATAAGGACATTACACTTTACCATAGGCATATGAGTATGATTACGTTCGTTCTCTGTAAGGCTTGATGCGGTAGTGTACTTATGCTTAACATTGCCACGGACGAGCAGCTGCTAACTTACTATTATCGTCTAAGTATCTCAGCAAATATAACTATTGCTCTTTGGAAGTTAATTGCTGCTTAAACATACAGCAACTTATTTATTTGGTAAGATAGCTGAAACTGAGACGTGCACTTAGCTTAAGTTTGCTCGAGACAGTAGCACCTCATACTCTGCTATTGATTGATTACACACGACTAGTATTTGAAGGCCTTTAAGTCGTAAGTATTAGGAATTAAAAATAATAGGGTACTTTGCGGCGTGTGTAACGGCAGCAGCCTAGCGGCGTTGTGTGCGGCCCACGCGTGCTCGCTCGGTTGGCGTCAAACGCCAGCGCGCATCCGCTTAAGGCGACATGAGTTGCGCCGAGCTGCTGTGAAATTAGGCGAAGACAGTTGCGTTGAGCTTAGTGGACTTGAGTTGAGCTTAAATTGCTTAAATGAGCATTGAATTCTGGTCAGAAAAAGGCGAGGAAGTTGACAAACATTTTTTTCGATTGGCGACTTTTTGTATTTTGTTGTGATTTGAAGCTAATTCATTAAATTTGACTTTTGACAAATTAATTAATGTTTACGATAATTGTTTGCTATTGTTGTTATTGTTGTTGCTTTGTGGTAGGCAGCGGAAATGTGTGCGCTGCTGCTAAAGGCGACGATAAAAAATGCGTGCACCGTGATCAGCGATCTTGATTCGTTTGATAAGCGATAACCGCTGGATTAGGCGAAAGTCAGTTTCTTTTTTAAATATTTTGAAATGTCCAATTTTGTTGTGGTTGTTTTTAAATGTTAGCAGGAAATGAGAAACAGCTTGTAGTAGTTCAGTGCTTAATTAGCAGATCCATGGCAACGAAAACTGTGACTGAGTATTCGAACGAACAAAAGCAAATCACGGCCAAACGAAACCGACAATCAAATATGAGTAGATCAGAGCAGAAAATAGTAATTTAAAAGAAAGGAAAAAAAATTTTTTTAATGGCCACTTTTGAAACAACAAAAAAAAAAAAAGACAAACAAATCATTAAAATGGCACAAAAGCGGTTAATTTAACGCATTTACTTGAACAAGCAACCGCATCGAGGAAAAAATAAATCCGAAAAAGTACAAATATATCAACGGCGGCGCCTGCGTATTGAGTAGCATGATGCAGCAGTAAATGAGCAATGAACGGCAACGGTGGCAGTGGCAAAAACGCTGCATGCCGCTCGCCGCTCACCGCTCGCCGACCAACGACGAACGACCAAAAACGGCAGCCGACAATCAAAATCGAATTTCAACAACTCATCAAGTTGCTATTAATTTCGATATATTTTCGCTGCTGCTTACTCTCTTCTTCTTCTTCGTCTACGTCTTTGTCTTATTTTTGTTTTTGTTTTCTTGTTTGTTTTTGTTTTTGTTTTAGTTGCTATTGCACCTTTCATTTGACGTACACATTCGTTGAAGCGCCGCCGACTTCTTCTACGCGTACAAACTGCAACTGTTGATTGGTTCCTTGGTTTCTTGGTTACTTGGTTGCTTGCTTGCTTGCCTTTGCAGCGGCACCACCAACGCTCAGTCTTAACGCTGACTCATTTTCCGCTCGGAAAAGTTTGAAGGCCTCTCGAGACACTTGTGTTGTCATGCAACGAACGAACGTGTTGAAAGGCATAGCGATTAGCTCAATTCAAATACGTAACGTAGCCACTTGGCAAATCATCATGCTCTTCTTCTTCTTTGCTTTGTTAATGATGCCCGCTACATTTCGCTGTGCCGGTGCTGTGTACGATCAATAAGTCGCGCCTTCAAAGCTGCAAACTTCATCTGCCTGACATAACCACTCCGCCGCATGTTGTCGTTTGATTTGTAGTAGTAGTGGTAGTACCTGCGGCAGGCGCTGACGCCCTACTCTGATCAAAGCAGAAAAAGGAGCTACTTCAGTTGCTCATTGGCTGGAATTGAATTTGTAATCCAAACCGAAATTGAGACGCCAAAGTTGCACTGTCATTGGGTTGGGCAGTTGTTTCACAGTTACTTATTGTTGTTGTAGTTAAGTTGTTGTACAGCAGTTTGTGACTCCATTGAATACGAAAAAGAAAAAAAAAAGAAAAATAAAACACAAGTTGCTTCAAAGGGATGAAGGGATGTTCAGTTTACGGGCAACAGCCAACTAACTTATTTTACTTACTTAATAGACGGCATTGGGAATTGTTATGAAATCATATGCGATACTCGTATAATTGTCCTTTGCGAAGACTGCTTGGTATTAGGTATTAGGAGCTTGCATTAATTCTAGTCAGTGATATCTAATGTTCAAAATTCAAAGTATCAGTGTAAACAGCTGGCACACAGTCTGTCTAATTTGTTGCTTGTGACATTTTTCAACACTAAAATAGCAGCTTTCCATTTAGTCTTATCGAGTTATTTAATGTACACTAGTTTTTCGCCCAGTGGTCGAAATTCGACAACACAGCGATCTCATTGCCGAACTTATTGCTGAGTTCACTTGGTTATGCAGATTTCTTACTTAAAACACATTAGAAACATCATCAGCATATTGCCAAAAAGTAAGCAGGAGCATCAGGAAAAGAATGTTCACCCAGAACTGTTATATTGCGAGCGCGAGCTTCTCAGAACGCTTTTGCGCTCACTCTCCTTTACTCGCCCAATCTCAAACATACTAACTCTCCTTTACTCACACTCTTCTGCACTCATACTCTGCATAACACACACTCACACTGTCTCTTGCATTTCTGCACTCATACTCTGCATAACACACACTCACACTGTCTCTTGCATTTTCAAGCTGTTATATTGCCAGCGCATCTATGATATTTTGTTGTTGCAGTTTCGCTGTTTTTTCAAGTCTTTTCAATGCGCTTAGAGACATAAATGTTTAACGATTAAACTATTTTGAACTACTATTTAAACTATTGATATAGCATTACGTTGTGTCTATAATAGCATTAGGTTGACGTATTTATGTATAGCTATTATATTGATGCTAGTCACGGAACGCTCGAAATTGCATGTACGACATTCATTAAGATTTTCATTTGATCTGAATAATAAATAATAATATATGCAGCCGCTGCTCATCAAACACTTCTAGAAAGTTATGGCGATGCTGGTGCATAATAATAATCTCAATTGTCGCTTTGGCTTTCAATGATTTAAGAGTGCTGATTTTGATGTCAATGACAAAGAGCGGCTTGGCGCACCAAAAAAGTTCGAGGAACTTATTGAACGGACACTGGGCTCAAACACGGCAGCAACTTGCAGACAGCTTAGCAGTTGATGAATCAAGTGTTTCCAGACGTTTGCATGCGTTGGGAAAGTTTCAAAAATGGTGAAAATGGCTACCCTAACCGCCGCTTTAACAACGCCGTGTCATTGCCGTGTCATTGCTTGGCAAAAAAAGAAGAGTTTTCTGTGGCTTAAGCGAGGGCAGCCAATCACATGCACATCGAAGCCGAATATTCATGGTCATGCTGTGCCTGTGTTGGGATCGACAAAGTGTAGTGTATTACGCAGTTAAAAAGCCGAACGAAACCGTTGTAGAAAATAATGGAAAATATTTCGAATAATACCAATTTTTTTTCAATGGCTTTTTGCATTTAAAAAATGACCAGAATTAATGCAAGCTCCTAATAATAGTATGTACTTACTAAGTAACGAAACTGGCTTAATATATTGCTAATGATTTATCGCTTCAGATTGCTTGGTTTTGCTATAACTTATTTCAGATCTATTGATTATATAGTGGCGAAGTAGCGGTAAATCTACGTAAGATTTATGCACAAACCCTTGAGTTATGGCAAATATTTCAATGCTGTTTCGAAGACTTACTGTTATATTTGTTTGTGTAGTGCCTGAAGTCCATGCTCCATATTTGACTTGATTTGAAGAAACCAACAAATCTCAACTTTCCGGGCTACGCACTTTAACAACTCGATCTTAATTTGCCCCAATCCAGCTGGCTGGGATGAAAACATCAACTGCAAAATGCGCAAGTCAAATCATGTCAATCGGCACAGTTGCGAAATGCACGCGCATAGAAATCGAGGCGCAGATAATAAGTGTGATTAGCGTAGTCATGTTGCAGCCCCCAGGTTGCTGCCTCCAAAAGGACGCTGCAAAACTGCAAATTATAGGTTGGTGCGCGCGCCCGAAACTACAACAAAACCAACACAACACAACACAACATGACGTGGGGAAGTGGCAGTTGGTTTACTGGCGTTTGAACTCTTCCTTGCTGCTCTGCGTTATGAACGAACGCCTACGCGCATGGGAATGACGTTGTACGGGGAGCTGCGGTCGTAAAACGAAGCAAAACTGAACCACTTCGAAGGGTCGGTCGTAAAAGATGCGCGCGTAAATGAACTCAGCAAAATGAACTGTGCTCTTTTGCAGTTGCTTGTTAGCTGGTTAGCGGAACGGGGGCAGGGGCGAGTGCGACTAACAGCTAAGAGGGCGGGCGCAGAGTGTGTGCCGCCGTTTAACGTAATTTGCTATAATTTTCGACACACAAAGCACAGGATTTTGATGAAGCGTACGTTGGCCACAAGGTGGCAGGAAGGACGACGAGCTCAACAAGCAAGCAACCAAGCAAGCAGGACAATAATCATTCTGTTATATACGGTTCCGCTTTTCGACTTTCCGCTGTGCGACTTTGTTGTTGGCTTTCTTGTTCTTCTTGTTAATATTGTTGTTGTTATTATTTTTGTATTATTGTTGTTGTTGCTGCTGTTGCTGCTGTTGCTGGTGTTGTTGTTTGGCCTTTTTATGTCAGGCCCTAACCTATAATTTAACTAAATGATCGACAAAAGGAGAACAGCGTTCCCCAACGTTGCTGGCGGCCACCGAACGCACCGATAGTAAGCAACTCAAATAAGCAATAAAATTATTTCAATTTCGTGTTTGAGGCGCTGAAAGCTGCCCCAGGACGCCTTCAAACCGCTCCAAAGTGCGGAAATAAAATATTAGTCGACATCAAATGACCACAAAATGATGATGATGACGATAACGACGACGCTGACGCTGACGACGACAATGACGTTGTGCCATACAACATGCTCAGCATACAAGCTTTTGAGGGGGCACTGCAGGATTTAAGCAGCGCATTAAAAACAATTATTGCACATTTTCTTTAGGATTTTTGTTGTAGAATTTTTTTTTAATTTTCATATTCTTTTTTTTTTTTTAAACTCGCATAGTTTGTGCTTCTTCTAACATGATTGCAGCAGCAGTAATTTTACGAATTGTTGCAACATGTTTTTGCCATAACAAAAAGAAATAAGAGAAATAAAAATAAAATAATAATAAAGTAAAATAAAAATAAATAAGCCTAAAGCCGCCTCAACACAGTTTTTACTATAGTCAACGTGCATCTCTGTGCAAAAAGCATCTCAAGCCTGGTTCATCACTCTTTAGAACAGAAGCAGTGAAGCTTGGCATATTTTTATGAACTAACCGAAAGGCAGACATACTGAGAACCCTGCTGTTTTTCCAGTGACCAATAAACTAAGAAATTAGACGCATTTTTATTATATATGCTCTGAGCGATCGCGCCATAGTTGGAAAAAACGTTCTCACAGCCTTTGCGTGTTTTTCTAGCGAATTTCAAAACGTCAGCCATGAGCAACCATAACCAAATCTATAAAAGTCAAACGGTCATTTGGTCCGACGGGCATTCAAGACCAACAGACAACTGTACAGAGGAGTCGTTTGGGCAAGCGCAGTTGAAGTTCATAAGTGGCGCAAAATTCAAATGATCTGCTCGTGAAGCATCGTATGAAGCGCGCTGATCATTACAGAACATTCACGCTTAAATTGCAAAAAGCTAAAAAGAAAAAGAAAATAAAAAATGAAAAGAAATTAAATCAAAAAAATAAAAAATATAAAATATAAAAAAAACCGGAAAAGACTATGCCAAGAAACCGTACCAAACACCAAAACCAAACACTAAGCAAATTCATTGGAAACCATTTGCCAAGTTGAAGTCGCAGTCGCAGTCGCAGTCGCCGCGTTTCAATCTCAAACGCAAACTCAAACTCAAACTCAATTCTCAGTCACAGAGGAATCCGTAGCACCACAAAAAGCACATAAATCAAAATTTCATTGAGCAAAAGTTCCTTTTACTCGTACTCTGCGAAAGGTGACCGTGACTGCGAGTGGCGCGCCTTTGACCGACATTTGGTCGCTTCGATTCGATTCGGTTCGGTTCGGTTCGGTTTGGTTCGCGGTTTGGTGCTGTGCCGATCGATCAGGTTGGGTGCGCGGAACTGAAGATCATTAAAAGCAATTTGGCAGACGAAAAGATACGCAACGAACCACAACAAAAACGAAATATTAATATGTGCGCGCTCGCATTATAAATATGAATATTAAAAATAGCAGTAAAAAAAAAAAAAAAATAAAAAAAAAAAGTTAAAAAATTTGAAGATAAAGCAGCGGAGCAACCGCTGTCAAACTTCGAGCGCAGTGCAACAGTTGGCGAGCAGTTTTTCCCCATGTGTATAACCCTACTAAAGATACTCTATCATTTTGTTGTTGTTTGTTTATTTGTTTGTTTTTGCGTCATCTTGCCAGGTCTGGTTCCAGAACAAACGCTCAAAGGAACGCCGCATGAAGCAGATTACAAGCATGGGTCGACCGCCGTTCTTTGGTGGTGCGCGCAAAATGCGCGGCTTCGCTATGAATCTCTCGCCCGGCGGTTTGGACGACGGACCTGGCTTTCCTTACTTCGCGACGGATGCCAAATTCGAATTCGGCTATGGTGGACCATTCCATCCGCATGATGGGCCATTCTTTCCGGGGCATCCAGTTGGTCCTATACCGTTCAATGCACCAGGTGAGTTAAAACATGTAAAAAACGCGATAAGCTTCGACTGATAAGTGTGCTTTTGGCATGTGAAAGGACTAATAGGCAATCGATTGGAATTTCCCTAGAAATATAGTTTTATGCCAAGAAGAAGAAGACAATACTTAGTTGGAAAAGATATGTTAATTTCGAAGAGATATGTTGATCTTCGTCGTTCATAAAAACAATATTATTATTTTCAATGCATCCTTGTGGTTTCACAAAAAAAAAAAACAAAAAAACAAAAAGGAGAAAGCATCACGTAGATTATTATGTTCTAGCCGAATAGATTTGGAATTAGCACAGCTACAGCGAATACAACTTTTTCAAAACAATTCCTGCAAAATTGCATAATTTTTATTTTTATTTTATTTTCTTTTCTTTAATAGGTGGTCCCATGGATCATAGCGGTCCAATACCAATGGTCAATGAATTTGGTCTAACGCCTGAATCATCGTTTCTGAGTCAAACCGGCGGACCGCCAATGAGTATACAATCGGCCGTTGGACCACCGCCACCACCACCAACGGCGGATCATCTGCTTGTGCAGCAACAGGCACAGCATCAGTCACTGAATACACAACAGCCGCAGCAACAGGGACAAGCACAGAATCCGCGTAGCGCATCGCCCGAGTTCATGACCTCGGCGAATTTCAGCGAACCACAGAATATGCAAAGCGAAGGACTTGTTTGGTAATATACAAAACAGTTGGCAACGCGGCTGCTATTCCTTAAGACCTATGCCGACACACAACAGCAACAACAGCAACAACAACAGCAGTTGGAGCTGCAGCAGCTACACCAACAACGACACCACCAACACCACCAACAACAACAACAACAACAACCGCAACAACAGCAAGAACTTCAACAACAAAATTTCCTCGATTATGAGGAGTAGACGTAGTCGAACATTCGACAAAAACATAGCCGTAAAAGCAAAGCTATAGAGAAGAGAATAGAAGAGAAGAGAGCTGATGACGACACACAGACAGCGTGAGAGCGTGCGATTGAGAGAGCGCGGCGCAACGCAACGCAACGCACGGCGCTTAACAGGCGTCGAGTGGGAGTGTTTTACGCCTCACTGCCGCCTCACCGACCATTGGCAACACAATGGCTAACTGCCATTTACCAGCAACATTGTCAGACGCGTCATCTCGCTCGCTCACACACGCATGCCACTTGCTTCGTTGCCTTGGCGCTTAACAATGTAATGTAATGCAGATGTGGATGCGATTTGACTCAATTCGATTCGATGCAATTCAATTCTGTGTGGACTTCGTTTTGGCAGGGAAAATTCAACATGCGCAAGAACACGATGAAGAGCAAGACGATGGCATGAAACTAACGTTGTGTGTAATTCAAATATGGCTACACTTCTCGCTTTAAGTAATTTTTTTTTTTTTGTGAATTTTTTTTATTTTTTCATATATTTTTTTATGTTACTTTTTACTTTATTGTATGTAATACAAAAAATCTTTGCAAAACGCCAATTAAGTGATTCGTAAATTGCAAAATGCACTAAGAGAAAAACCTCATTTAAATGTTATCAACGGCTAAAAAATGTGTAAATGGCAAAACTAGCGAAACTCGTCGTCGTCAATAAGCAAAATGAAAAAATTAAAACAAAAATAAAAATGCCACAAGCAAAAAATCAAGTTCACTGGCGTAGAAAAAAAAATAAACAACAAAAACAAAACAAAAAACGCATAAAAATAACATTCGAAAACCAGAGAAAGTTTCCACATTTGAACACCAAATTATTAAATAAAAGAGAGTTTAAAATCAGGGACCGCATTGAATATGTCGTAAACCAATTGCCAGCGAAGCGAAACCGTTTTGGCAGGCACTTGACTAATTAAATTTTTTATTTATTTTTTTTTGTATTTATTTATTTCGACGCTAAAAATCAAAAACATACGAATACCGTAATGCAAGTAACGTTCTATATGTCCTACGTAAAAATTTAAAATTAAGAAACAACTTTTTTTTTATTTATTTATTTATTAGGCACTTCTCTCATTGCTTGAACTAAAGAGTTGACATTTTGCACGAACTTTGCTGCTTAACATGCTCTGTATATTTGTTGAAAGCGGTAAGAGATTGCTAGGAGCGGTGCAAACAGATGAAGAAGCCAGTTCCTATGATAAAAAGATTGTGCAGCTCTGGGGATCATGTGATATTTTTAAGATTCATATTTTACTGGATCTTGTAGACGCCATACGAAACATTTTCGAAAGTTTTAAGAAACTTAATTTTTCCAGCCTCAAAGTATCACACATTTGATGATACGTACAGACTGACTGAAGTCTTTGCTGTGAGGGGTATAAAATAAATGAATATTAATATTTATTTATGCGTTCGAATCTAAACTGAACATGAACTGGAAATAAAAAGTCGCTCTTCGCCGAATCTATATTGTACACGATAGTTAAAGTAATTCAAACTTTATTTCTGAAATATTTTGTACAAGACAAAGTCAAGCTGGCCGGCCATGCATAACGCTGCGCTCTTGTTTGCGCGCATGTTTGTCGTGTATGGCGCTGTTGACAAGCTTATAACTTGATCAAACAGGCGTTGGCTGGCGCGTACTCACAGCATAACACTTTTCCAATTTGAGGTTTTTCTAAGGACTTATTGAACGACTTGTGTATATTGTACTTTTGTTTTTCATGTTTTTTTTTTGTTTGTTAATTTTTAATTAATTTTTTCTCAAAAATAGTTTCGTTAAAAATCGAAGCACCTTGGGTCTCTGGTAGTAACAAAATTTAAGAAAACCCGTTTACAAAAAAAAAAATCCATTTCAAAACCATTTTTTCCTCTCTCTATATAATCTATATATATATATATATATATGTATATGTGTGTGTATGTTTATTTGTGTGCATTTGAGTGTATATGTATGCGCGCGTGTGTGTGTATTTGTGATTGTGCAAAAAAGTGCATTGTAAAATAGTTTAAAATGAGGGCAGAAAGCAAGTAAATCATTTGTAGCAATTCTAGCCTACACTTCATATGGTCTTAATTTTTTTTTGTTTGTTTTTAAGATACTTTTTTTTGTAATTGTAATTGTTGTCTAACAACGTAATCTTGATAGCGTATATGTCTGTAATTAGGACTTAGCATGTAAGTTGAATTATTTTATATATGTATAATGATAATGAAATAGTAAACTAACGGTAAGCTATTAAAATGGCGTAGGCGGCGTGCTTGCAGTGTACAGAGAGACTGCAGCACAACGAGCGAAGAGTATAGTGATGTACTACTTTTTTTTTCATAAGCTGAAGATATATTTGAAAATAAAAAATAAGTAAAATAAATATTTAAAAAATTACATTAAAATCAACACTAGCAAAAAACCAAGAAGCAGTTATAAAAAATTAATTAGTTAAATGATGATGATGCTGACGTCAGTTTTGCATATTAAATCAAACAAATAAAAAATAATTAAAAGAGTATAATTAAAATAAAAAAATAAATAACTTAAAAAAAAAAAACACAAAAAAAGATCAAGTGGAAGCATTGAATAATTGTAAAATGTATAAAGTATTTAGTGTTAGCCTATTGTGTAAGTGTATTGATTAATTTCATAATAAAATATTATGGAAAGCATACAAAAATGGAGCGGATTGTGGAGCGCGCCCAAGCGAAATTACATAATGCGAAATGATGAGGCAGCAGAACAAGCGCGCAGGCAGATGACACGTGTGGAGCATATAAATATATATTTATCTGTAAACATTAAAACTGCAACCAACCACAAAATGAACAATTAAAAAATAAATAAATATATATATACATATTTATACATATATATATATACGTATGTATATGTGTATATATAAGGAAAGTTGCAAATAAAATGGAAAAAAAATCCTTAAAAAATATAAAACCAAAATTCTTTGTTTTTTTTTGTTGCTAAATTTGTGAACCAAAGACGCTCAATTAATTTTTGCCCTCAAAGGATACTCCACTGAATTTTCATACCAATTGCGCTCTGGTCTGTTAACGACTATGAAATGCTTTATTTCGCTACCTTAGACTATTTGCCGCTATTATTATTATTATTCCTTCATTACTCCACCAGAGAGCATAGGGCCGCCCACAAGTCTCTTCAATCGGGATTGTGGTGGTTTCATTAATCGGGACTGCCAAGTCTATTTACCATGATAGATGGTTTGTTTGGCGCAGAAGTATATTGTGAGAATCTGCAAATGAAAACCTGTCGAATGGTACATTTTTTATCAAAATCGTTTGTATAGTTTAGGCGTGAAAGGGTGGTAAAGAAAATGTCTTGGCCTATTTATATATAAATTATATGGATAAGCAAGGTCGCAAACTGGTATGTAATCTATTGTAACCAAGCCCAATTTGAAGTCTGTCTTTTTTTTTTTTGGGGGGGGACTCTGTATGTTTGAGTGAAAAACAGAACAATTATAGGATCACTTGTGTGGGTGTATCATCAATAGTAGAAAAGATGTAGCTTAGCAACACCTCGTAAATTGGAGAATATATTCTTTTAAAACTATTAGTATATACTTTATTTATGGTAGGTCGAATCGTTAGTACTGAAGTTACAAACTTTTGTCTGCGTTAGGAACTGAGGATTTAGTCGAAACTTTTATATGGATCATTGAAGTAAACTGAAACTGAAAAAGAACATTGAGTGTCGACGAATTCATATTGATAATGATAGTGATAATGATGACGATGGCTATAACAGCAAAGACGGCGATATTGAAGGCAGCAAGGCAGTCATGTCACATTGACACTCGCAGGTGTACAAGTTCGATGTTTATAATCGCAGCTCATGAATTATATATATCATTTGCTTGGCGCTTGGAGTATTCCTTGAGGCTCTGAATTGCCATAACCGTTGGTGCCTCAAAGAGCTTAATTAAATTTGAAGTTATCACGAGAGAGCGTGTGCTAATTACTTCGACTGGGCAAAAGTGATCATTAAACGTCTCAATGTTGATTAGAGAACTCAAATCGAAGAGTTTCTTCGTTGTTGGTACGAAGCTCATGTGGCAATCTCAAAATATGCAGTAAGAAAAAAAATTATAGCACCACTATACAATAATATGTCCTTCGGGCTATGTCCTTGTATGCAGATTGGCTACCAACCTTAATGGCTGTTTGTGATACCGACGATGAAAATAGGTGGCGGCTTCGGTGATTTAATTAATATAATACGACGGGTTACAACAGTACATTGTAAATATTATTTTTGGGTCCTACGATTTTATTTGATTGTAATATTCTTGCTTTTTAATTGCTTGCGCCTAAAGCGACAACGACCATTTGCAATGACCCCATTGCCAACTGTGGCAACCGGAATGCCAAGCACTTCAGTGTCGGAATAATTTTTCTCTCGGTTATATATTTGCCCCACAATCTTCAGTATGCGCTTGACAACTTTTGTCTGTTAAAAAAAAAGCTGAAAGTATTTTGTGATTTTTTTTCAATATTTTAGTTGTCAAAAGTACGTAGTACAAATAGTTCCACTTTTTTATTTTTTATTTTCATCTAAGTTTGATTTTAATATTCTTGATTATTGCTTACAATATATTCTATAGGGAGGTTATCCGTCATCATCGTCATCTGCTCTTTTTGATATTAATTTTTTTTTGTTCTGAGAATTATACACTACCAAAATTATCATATTTGATACCGGATCTTAATTATTTTCCTTGTGTTTAAAGAAGAAGGCTCGTTTATATTTAAAATGATATTTTCTGCTGTTTAAATTTGTTAATGGGTCGGCTATTGTCTACCAACTATGTACACCCATTGTTGAGATTTCGGTTAGTTCAGGATTATTCATAAACATCATGGCGGAGTTAATCACTTATTATTATTTGTATTATCTTAAATTTCCATGGAATGCCTGTCCATATTTCGGGTTTACAGCTGACTAACTAAACACATGAAATATCCATTGTGTTGCCTTGTGCGGACTTTGTTATAAAATTTACAATGTAAGTAAAAAGTGTGAAAAGCTTTGGAGGCTTCTCGGGTTAAAGCGCTAAGATTTTATAAAAACAAATAAATACTCTCTTATGGGTAACTGGCGCTCGCTTTTTGTAGCATAGTTTCCGGCGCCATAGAGCATTTAGACAAATCGTATATTATTTTCAAATATTGTCTGAAGACCATCTTAATCTTTGATAAAAAGTTTGGCTGCCTAATAACAAACAACACTGATGTCCACCCTGAAATAGAGACGTATACATATAAAGCGATGGCACGATTAACCGAAAAACGATTAATAACCGGTTATTTTCTTTCAAAAAACGGTTAATTTGTACCGAAAAGATTCTTTCGAACATTCGGAATAGTCGACTATCTCGACCACTAGTGACGGCACTTATCAATATCACAATTTGCGGCATTGAGTTGAAGGTGAAGTGAATTTGTGAAATCATTTACGAGTTACGAGTTAGGTGGTTCCAAACACAAAACCAACTTTAAGTCGAAAGAAAAAATCCTTACATATATGTTTTTTTTTTAAATTAGTGTTTACTGATTATGATTTATTAATTTAATTTCTTTATATGTATATATGTATTGATAGACAACAAGTTGCACAGCGCTAACAAAGAATCAGGTAAAGAAAGAAGAAACCAAAAGAACTGCTATCTTTGAGTGTCAAGAAATTGTTTTGACAAATTCCTTTTCAACTTATTTTCGCGCTCTGGAATGCATGTCCCGTTATAAGTTGTTGGATATTTTTTCTTTGTGCTTATGTTCGTCACTTGGTGATGAAATAATTTAATGTTTCGTCATCAAATAGAGAAGTTCTTGCGGTTTATATTAAATATTGAAGACGCCTGAACAAAGAACGACATTTGAATGGAAAAAATGTACAATAGTTAGCGGAGACGTTCTCCTTGACTAGGCAAACGGTTTATAATATTATTAAGGGAGCGAATAAAGCAAACAGACTTGAACTTAATTCATCTCATGACCGTCCAAACAAATTATATTAGCGAGCTGAACACCGTTTGGTAGCAAAAATCCAAAAATTTGGACAAGATCCCTTGTTACTGAATTCTAGAAACAGTGTGGTGTTACCGTTTTCCATGAAACGCTTTGACAAGTTCTAAAAAGGAACCAGCACTCTTCGCGAGTTGCATGTAGACCACCCGGAAAGTTACTGGAATGACATGATGTACTATAATGACGGACCCAAAAAAGTGTGGCGTAAGCCGTTAAAGTCATTAGAAGTGCAGAATGTCGTAGCGACGGTAAAATTTGGAAAACTTTCATGCATGGTGTGGTGGTGCGTATCCAATAAAAGGGTTGGTGAATTAGCCTTTTTTGGAGAATACGATGGATGCCCAAAAGTATTTGAATATTTTAAAGTGCCAATTAGTCAATAGTGCAACCATATTTGGATTCATTGTGGATAACAAACTAAAATTAAAATTTTACCAAGACAATGATCCTAAACATAAGGCGCATTTAGTCAGGATGTGGCTGCTTTTTAATACTGGAAAAGTGTTTGACAGTCCGGACCTTAACCCAATTGAAAATTTGTGGGCATATTTAAAGAAAAAAGTGGCAAAAAGACAACCAACAATGCCAGCAGCCGTAAGGGCAGTGCAATACTGGAGGAATGGGAGCAAATTCCACGGGATTACGACTTGGTTAATCTAGTTTATTCCATGAAATGACGTTTAAGAGCCGTGGTGGACGCGGAAATAACATATACCAAATATTAAAGAAGTTTTAGGTGATTTGTTTTCTCACTTTTCCCTCCACATTCTGTTTTGTCAAAACATTAACTTGACACTCGAAAATAGCATTTCTGTTGGTTTCTTCTTTCTTTCTCTGCTTCTTTGCTAGCGTTGTGCAACTTTGTGACATACATATATAGAAATTAAGTTAATAAGTCATAATCAGTAAAAAAAAATTTTCAAAAACCATATTAGTACCTTTTTCTTCGACTTAAAGTTAAAAAGTAGTTTTTTTGTGGTGTAAAAACAGTTTCATGACAAACTGTATCTAAGTTGTTCGATTCATTGAGAAAAGTAAGTAAACAAAAGATAATACGTGAAAATTATATGAACATTAAGAAAGGATGCAACACATCTTCACGGATTTCGCCTCTGAAGCATTTGAGAAAAAATCTCTCTTATGTAAGTAATACTATTATGTTATGTAAGTTAATACCAAAGGTGAGAATAATTTGATTACGAATAACCCAGCTCTGAAAATATGGTCCATCCTTCACAATAACCTATAAATAATCTCTAATTCGTCTAGATCTTTTCGTTGCTTCCATTTTGTGCGTCTGTCCGTTATTCTTTTTTTATTTTATTTTTTTTTTAAATATATTTTTTATTACATTTCATATATTTTTTATTTTTCAGTACATTAAAAGATAAAACAAAAATGAATTAGTTGAAGACCCTACAAAACAATCAACGCCTCACAATTCATCTCCAAATCAAGAATTCTTTGAGGCTCTTCTCTATTCCAAAGAAAACATGGTTAAGAGCTCTATAGTATAATTCCAGCCTCCCATTTCATATTTTAAAGAAAACATGGTTGAGAGCTCTATGGTAGAATTCGAGCCTCCTATTTCACATTACAAAACGACTTTGTCGACTCTTCCATAGGAACAGGCGATTGCACTTTTTTTAGCAATTCCGATTTCTTTGCCAAGAATTATTCGATTGGTTCTCAAGAACATAGTTTTAAAATATCAAAATTTAAGCAGAATCTGGATATAGCTAATGAAAATAATTTATATATGAACAGAGATGTCGAAATGGTTGCTCAAACCGTTAAACCGGATTCTCGAAAACTAATTTTTAAAGAGCGCCATAAAGATGCTGAAATTACCATTCCCAAAATTTGGGAAGACTTCTCTAACAAGTCTACATTTACAAAAAAAAAAAAACAACTCGAATTTATTTTGAAAACTTATTAACGCAGAGTGAATAATGCATGCGATCTTAATGCAAAAAGTATTCTTCTTAATACTAATAGTTTTGTGGTGTACGCATACTGCAACGATCCATCCTGCAATACATATATTTTCAAGGGTTCTTATGATGGAAAAGTCACTGTGTTTTCCTCACATCATACCCTTAGACATGAAATACAAAATTCAAAGATGTATCAATGCAGAGGAATTGAGCGAGTGATTGAAAAATCTACAATTTCGTCAGCATCCGCTCTAATGTACAAAAAAAATAAAATCAATAAACAAAATGATATTCTAAGACTAATGGCAGGCATCAACATGTCAGATCTTTGTCATACTGCCGAAAATTGAAATCAGAAGCTCTCGCAGTAAACGCCAAAGATAAAGATGCCTTCATAGACGTATATAAAATGTATATATCCAATTATAGCCATTACATTCAAAAATTATCCACAGAATTGGAAGTTTTTTTGTGGAGCTATGACCAACTTAGCATACTTTTCCTCAATGAAGCATAAGAATGTATTCTTAGCAAAATTAAGGGCACATTACGGTTTGATGCAACTGGAAGCTTGATAAGACCCATTAAAAGAGTTGCAAAGCGAATATTTTTATATTCACTTGTTGGTCATTCGCCAGAGACCAAAATGGTGTTTTCCGTTGCAGATGCAATAATCTAATCACTCTCAGAAAAGTATTGCACTTTTTTTTACAAAAAATTCGATTCTTTTGTGAAAAACGAAATCTAAAATGGCCAATCTGCCGACGAATAATAACCGATGCAAGTTTTGCAATTATAAGTGCAGTATTGCTAGTTTTTAATAATATGACAAGCGTGTCTCAATATATTGAAAAATGTTATGAATTTTTATATAACAAAGAAAATAAAGGGAAAAAGTTACCGTTTGTTTGTGTACATATTTTGTGTAAGCCATTACGCAAAAATAATTTGCAAGCAATTGAACTTAGAAAGTTTCTTGGCCAAGCTCTTGGCATACCATTTAACCTATATACAGTTAATGACTGTGAGAGCTGGTTCAAAAACCTTGTTATAATACTTCAATCAAAAAATTTCACACCGATAGTGGAAAGCTCTTGCCGTAAAATTTTAAAACTATGATATAAAGAACACAGGGCCACTTAATGCCGAAATATCTTCGCTTAAAATATCAGACGAAGCAAATATGGCAGATTTAATTACGTTAGAAGACATTTCCAATGCTAGTCCCTTTCGTACGAGTTATTGGCAAACATAACCCATGAAAAGTATTTAAAAGAAAGACATCTGACTAAACAAGTTTCATTGTCCGAAAATGGTGGACTATATTATTAAAAAATTGATTCCATTTCTACCGTTATGGTCGAGTTTAATTGGAATAAATGTTGATTCTAATGTTAGAGTCAGTAACGGCCCGGTAGAATCATATTTCAATATTATAAAAGATAACTGGAAACTAGTGAAACTTTAAAAAGTTAAAAAAGTTTACTTTTTTCCTCTGGTTTTTATTTTATTAAACTGAGCCACTGCAGTGTGGCCGAGTACTCTACATTATACGACATAATACGGCGTGAACGTCGACAAGGGCGGCCACCATCCGCGCCATCCGGGTAGTCAAATATATTGCGTTTTTACTGCGCCACTGTATGTGTTGATTTCAGTAGAACTGATCGATGTGTAACAATGTGTGTGGGAGTGACTTTTGCTATTCTCCTAATGTGGTTGTATTTTGAGATGGTTTAGTGGAGTGTTTTTTAAGTCCAAAAAATTTAAACGAAATTCATTATTAGTTCGTTGGAGAGAGGCATAGGGTATCCCCTATAAGCTTTGGCTTGTGCATTTGATACGTAGAGAATGCGTATGTGTTTTCGGTCTTCCTTAAATCATAGTTCTGGTCATAGAGATAGCGAATTTGCGTGTGCCCCACACGACGCCGATCTCGCATATTAATTTGCGGACACTTACTTTACTGGGGCTTTTCTGTTATATGTCCTAATTATTTATATTATTAAGTATAATATGCTTTGGAAACTAAAATTATTTATATACAGCTTTCTTTTGTTGAAAGATCTTTTTTTTTATATGCTATTTGCATAAGTAGAACGTTCGATTGGCTTACCAAATTGTCAATTATTTATTTATTTTTGTGTTGTTATTTAATTTACTCAATTGTTTTGTTCCAATTGTTGTATGCTAATTCCTTTCAAAGAGCCGAAATTATTTTGCCTTACAATCTGCAGTGTATATTATCGTGCAGTGTTAATTGTGGCAATTCTTCTATGTAACTACTTCGTTTCAATTTGATTTTAATATTCTTGATTATTTCTTACAATACATTTTATGGGGAGGTCATACATCATCATCGCGTTCCTATGGCATTTTGGTATGAATTTTTTTTTGTTCTGAAAATTATACAATACCAATGTTATCATATTATTATAATTGATATTTTAATTAACATGCAAATTGATAAATAATTGGTTGTTTTTTTATCCTAGTACAATTGTATGATCGCTCAAATAGAAAAAAATTGTTTCCGACGGCAATGATTGTTATTGAAACCACAACAGCTTCTTATTTTCTTTCAAAGAACGGTTAATTTAACGGACAAACAGACGAAAATACTTCCAATTTTATTTATTTAGATAGATTAACGATTTCATTTGGCTTAAAATATTTCAAATATTTCAAAGGCATTCATTCTTGACTTATTCTATTCTTTTTTGTTGGTGTGGAATTCTGCCAGTGCTAATGTTGGAGGTATCCGCTACATGCTGCTTTTAGGCTGGAGCACTGAATTTGTCATCCATACGTGTGTATGTTAAAGCGAGCTTATTACAAAACGATTTTTCGCTTTAAATCTATACTAATAATATTATAAAGAGGAAGATTTTATTTGGATGTTAGGGCTAATCTGCGAAAGTACTTATCCGATTTTAAAAATAATTTCACCAGTGGAATGCTACGTAGCCAGTGATTGTCATGGGCTGTATATATATATTTTTTTTTTGGAGGAAAATATGTTTTTTCTTAGGTTTAAATTTTTCTAAAACCACTGCAAGACCAAGCATAAAAAGTTTCGTATGTTTTTTTTTTGTTTCTGCTAAGCTTCTTCGTTGTATTTGCGTTTGTGTGTTGGAGAAGCATAATAACATGTGACTCATCGTGATTTCTTACTTATGATCTTGAAACGAAGCGCCAATCCATTCATGCGCTAAACCGACACGCGTTCTGAAGGAGCTGAGAGAAGAAGGCTTCGAGAAAATCGTTAATACCAATTTTGGCGCAAGAATTAAAGTATATTTTGCAGCGAAGTGAGCACATCAATAAGCTGACCTTCTTGACAGCTGCCCAGTTGCCCAGTTGCCCAACTGTGCTCGCCTGTCTAACTTATGTTGAGTCTGATGATGTTACCGCTATTCCATGACCCTGATGATAAACTAAGCTCAACTGAATCGAACCGCACTCCAGTCAACTCAACTCAACTCAACACAACACAACTCAACTCAACTGAACTGAAGTCGTCATGTGCGTGTTTTCACACCTTCAAACGCATTCGAGCACAATGGACACGAACAAGCACAAACATGTGAATGTCCTGGCACGACACGGCCTACGCTTGGTTAGCATGCCAGTGCCTCTGTCTGTCTAGCTCGGCATGTCGCCGTCTGCTAATGTCCAGCATAGCGAAACCAACAGCAGCATTATCATTATTATTTAATTATCATCAGTATCATCATTATAATCATAATCATCGTTGTAATGCTTGGCGTGAGGATACGCACGTAACGAGTAACAGTGGGGATGATAGTGACGCTGAGTTAGGCAACAGCGACACGAAAACGGACAATACATCAAATGTCTGCTGCCGTATACACACACGCAGCGTCAGAGAGATTTGTACGTAGAACGATTATAAACATGCAAGCGCAGCACACCCACGCACACTCCCGCTCCCACTCCCACTCGCACGCATCCGCACACGCACACGCACACGCACACAGCCATTGCAACATTCTAGCATCGTACAAACGTACAAACGAATCGAATCACTTCGTATCCAACTGTTGATGGCCCCAGGCAAAGTGCACAAATTTGGGCTGATTTCGGTGCTCGATTTTGGCTTGGGTTACGCTTCACTCTGGCGTTGCTCGTCTTTGTTGCTGCTGCTGCTGCTGCGGCAGCTACAGTTAAACGCATATTAAACGTCCATCAAAATGGTCAAGCACTCAATTGTGTGTTGTTGTTGTCGGTGTGCAAGTGTGTGAGTGTGCGAGTGTGCGAGCATGCGAGCGTATGTGATGTGACAGTAGACGCGTTTATCATGCACTGGACTACAGCTCGTTCGAATGCGTAAGTGAGTGAGTGACAGACAGCTATAACAATAATAACAACAACAACAACAACAAACAACAAACAACAAATACAATAACAATAACAACAAAAACAATAGCAACAACAAATGAAAATATCTATCTACGTTGCATTTCCGTGTCCGTTCAAACTCGGCACATTCATCCAATCCAAAACAATTGTGGTCGTGTTCGTGTTGTTGGTGTTGCTGCTGCTGTAGCTGCAACAGTAGCTGTCATTTTCCTGTTGCACAAATCTTGTCACGTTGCTTGTTAATATCAAACACCGTGCCAAGGCATGCAACGTCATTCTACGTATTTATGCCTCTGCTCGACTCGACTCAACTCAACTCAAGTCAAGTCAAGTCAACTTGATGTGATGTGCCAAATAGGAACAAACATGCGCTTTATAGGATCGCAGTGTTTCGTCTTTTGTTCATTGTATCTGTGGCATTGTTCTTCGTGTGCATATGTAAGTATAACGCAACGCTGCACAAATATTTCATTGCATGCGGCAGCGGAAATGCAAATCTAGGGTGTGTAGCCTTTTTGGGCGTCGCGTTTGCCAGCCGTTGTGCAGCAGTTGGATTGCTAGGTGGCTGACATGGTTGTTGTGCTTGACGATTTCTTCTTTGATTTCCGGAATCTTCAAGCCTGGATGGATAACAGAGTGTCGGACATACGATTCTACGCAGTAGCTTGAAGTGAAAGTTCTGACGAATTTCGCCAACAGCCAACACTTTCAGGTAGAACTGCTTGCTTTTGGTCATGATATGCGGCGCTTGTTTAGGGTCAGTTCCAGGTACTTTGCAGTGGGGTTTATTGAAATGGCACTGCTAACAAATATGTATTCTATCACGCTCTTAGTTAACACACTGCTTTCATTTTATATTTAAGCCTGCGTTGTATTTGGGCGCCAGCTCACCCGGTACCTGTGGGGGGACGTAGCGTGGGATAGAATAAAAAAATCAGTAAACATTTCAACAAAATAAAAGATACAAAATCCGTCTCGATATTAAGTTAATCGAAGTAGCCGTAATGACTTCATTGACTCATGCATTCATTCATTCCCTCATTCGTGCAATTATTCGCTTATTTATATAGTCTTTCAGTCTTTCAGTCATTTATTCATTTGTCTGTTGGTTTGTTTGGTTGGTTTAGTCATGCTAAGACAATTATTACAGTTATTACCGCCACTCGAAATGAGCCAATCAAAAAGGCAACAACGGCAACAAGAATAACCAACTGCAAAGAACAAAATATATAATCTCAACAATTATCAACATGAGAGCGTCGAAGATGATACTTAAATTAAATAAGAAAAGGATATGCCAGGCGAAGGAGAACACAACCCCCAATTCAAAGTTAGTCGAAAAGCGAGCAAAACATGTTGCAAAATAAATATACACCCTTCAACTCAGTCGTCCTTCCTATTATTAAAATCTCTGATCATGTCATTGACCGCTCAACGATATTAGGCTATTGATGCGAGTTGTTATGTTTAGAGAATGGTTCCTAGAGAATGGTTCCTATATGCAGTTTAACGCGGAGAATCATTGAGTTGTTTCAACTGATCGTTCTAACCAGGAAGAGAACAGCGTCAGCTTTGCCCTTCGCTTGCCTTATTTAGCCCAACGTTGATGACTACTGAAACAGCACAATGAACCAAGCAAAGATTCACGCAATTCTCTGTCTCTCTCTCTCTCTCTTGCCAAGCGGGTGCCAGCACATCGGGGGCAGCTTATACGAATTAGTGCATTAGTGATTACTTAGACGAAAGAACCACCAGTGGCTTGCGGAATTGAGGAGACCTACGGCTAAGCATAGTTGATCAAGTCCGCCAAGAACTTGTTCGAACATGTGCTGCGACATATTCCATATTAACGCATATACGGCTGTAAGTGTTATGTCCGAAAGGTAGTTATATAACTTCAGCCAGCATAAACAGTGAACTGCCACAGGCGCTTATCTGCGAAGTTTACGGATGATCTTATGAGGATAGCTGCACGGCCTAGAGTACGCTCGTAGTCTTAAATTTCCAAACAGGACCAGTCTATGTATACATTATTTTTTATTAGATTTATTTATATTTGAATAAATTTTTGTAGAAATAATTGAATAATAAAAAATCTTATTTTTTAGGATTTGACATATTATCTTATGGATTAATTTTATTAAGTTCATGAATTTGTTCTTTAATATTAATAGCTAGAAAAAAATTTGTTTTTATTAAATCTTATATTTCTTCTTATTTTTAGTTTTAACTTTTAGTAGAATAATATTATTTACATTTTATTTATTTTTTGAAAGAAGATTAATTCCTATATTATTTTTAATTTTGGGATGAGTGTATCAACCAGAACGTTTACGAGCTGGGTTATATTTATTATTTTATACTTTATTTGTATCTTGGAATTTTTTATTTATATAATAAAATAGGAACAATAAATTTTTATTTAATAAATAGTTATTTATTCAATTATGATTTATTGTATATTTGTATATTAATAGCTTTTTTAGTAAAAATACCAATATTTTTAGTTCACTTATGATTACCTAAGGCTCATGTAGAGGCTCCTGTTTCTGGGTCTATAATTTTTGCTGGAGTTATATTGAAATTAGAAGGATATGGTTTACTTCGGGTTATTTCATTTTTACAATTATTAGGATTAAAATATAATTTTATTTGAATTGGAATTAGATTAGTTGGGGGAGTTTTAGTAAGTTTGGTTTGTTTACATCAGACAGATCTAAAATCTTTATTCTTCTGTTGCTCATATAGGAATTGTATTAGCTGGTATATTAACAATAACCTATTGAGGTTATCATGGTTTATGTTCTTCTGGATTATTTTGTTTAGCAAATATTTCTTATGAAAGATTGGGTAGACGAAGATTATTAATTAATATAATATAATTAATAACATTATGATGATTTTTGTTAAGTTCAATAAATATAGCTGCTCCTCCTTCTTTAAATTTATTGGGTGAAATTTCATTATTAAATAGAATTGTAAGTTGATCTTGAATGAGAATAATTTCATTATCTATATTATCTTTTTTAGAACTGTATATACACTTTATCTATATTTATTTAGTCAGCATGGTAAATTATTTTCTGGAAGATATTCCTTTAGAGGAGGAAAAATTCGAGAGTATTTACATTTAATGTTGCATTGATTGCCTTCAAATTTAATAATTTTGAAAAGAGAATCGTGTTTATTATGATTATATTTAAATAGTTTATAAAAATACTAATTTGTGGTGTTAGTGATATGGATTTTATTCATTTTAAATCATGCAATTTTTATCAATTTGTTCAATTAGATTTGTTATTTTATTATTTTCTAGAATAATTTTTTTTAATAAGATTATATTTTATTATAAATGAATTAGTTTATTTTTTAAAATGAGAGGTCGTATCTTTAAATTCAAATTTAGTTGTAATAACTTTTTTATTTGATTGAGTAAGATTATTATTTATATCTTTAATTGCTTGTTTAGTTATTTATTATAGAAAAGAATATATAATAGAAGATATGAATATATATTATATATATATATTATAAAAATAATAATATTTGTTTTATCTATAATATTATTAATTATTAGTCCTAATATAATTGGAATATTATTAGGGTTGAGATGGTTTAGGATTATTTTTTTATTGTTTAGTAATTTATTTTCAAAATGTAATATCTTATAATGCTGGTATATTAACTGTTTTATCTAATCGTATTGGGGATGTAGCCTTATTATTAGCTATTACTTGAATATTAAATTTTGGTAGTTGACATTATATTTTTTATTTAGAAATTTTTAAAAATTGTTTTGAAATAAAAATTATTGGAATATTAATTATATTGGCAACTATAACTAAAAGAGCTCAAATTCCTTTTTCTTCTTGGTTACCTGCTGCTATAGCTGATCCAACTCCTGTTTCTGCTTTGGTTAATTCTTCTACTTTAGTAACAGCAGGTGTTTATTTATTAATTCGATTTAATATTTTATTATTTAATTCTGAATTTGGTCAATTTTCATTATTATTATCGGGTTTGACAATATTTATATTTGGTTTAGGAGCAAATTTTGAATTTGGTTTAAAAAAAAAAATTATTGCTTTATCGACTTTAAGACAATTAGGTTTATTAATAAGAATTTTATCTATAGGATTTTATAAATTAGGATTTTTTATTAACTTATGCTTTATTTAAGGCACTTTTATTTATATGGGGGTATTATTGATAACATAAATAATTCTCAAGATATTCGAACAATAGGAAATGTAGTTACTTGTATACCTTTAACTTCTACGTGTTTTAATGTTTCAAATTTAGCTTTATGTGGTATACCTTTTTTGTCTGGATTTTATTATAAGGCTATAATTCTTGAAATAGTTTTAATATGAAATATTAATTCTATTTCTATATTTTTATTTTCTACTGGTTTAACAGTTTGTTATACCTTTCGTTTAATTTTTTATTCAATAACAGAGGTATTAAATGGTTCAAGTTTAAATATATTAAATGATGAAGGATGAATTTTATTATAGAAGAATTGTTGGTGGAAGTATATTAAATTGATTAATTTTTCCTTCATGCTATATAATTTGTTTACCTATTTATATAAAATTTTTAATATTATTTGTATGTATTGTTGGAGGTATTTGTGGTTATTTAATTTCTAATGTATCTTTATATTTTTCTAATAAGTCATTAAAATTAAAATTTTTAATCAATATTTATGATTTATGCCATACTTTGATTTCTACTTATAGAATTATTTTTTTCCTTTAAATTATAGTCAATCTATTGTACAAATATTTGATCAAGGTTGATCTGAATATTTTGATAGACAAAATTTATGTCAAAAATTAATAAAATATTCTCAACTATTATTTTTAACACAAAATAATAATTTAAAAATTTATTTATTGTTATTTGTATTTTGAATTCCTATTATATTTAATTTTTTATTATTTTTATATTCAAATAGCTTATATATAGAGTATAAGATGTTAGGGAAATACAATTATTTTTGAATGTTGAATTTTTTTAAGTAATTTATAAAAATAAATTATTTTATTTTTACATTGAAAATGTAAAGTTTTAATTAAACTATATAAATAGAAATATAAATGGAATTTAACCATTAAAATAAAAATTTAGCAGTTTTTTTTTTGATCACCATATTTCTTTAATTGGAGATAAATCTCAGTTATATCATTAACAGTGATATTAAAAATAAGGTTAAAGTTAACTAAGATTAGGTCGAAACTAATTGCAATATATCGCTTCTTATTTAAGGCAGATTATATAAATAATACCTTTTGAATGCAATTCGAATGTTATAATTAACTACAACCCTAATTTTATCAATTTAGTATACCTTGATTTCACTCAAAATATAGTCCAATTAATAAAATAATTATACAAATAATTGAAGTATATGATCAAACTATTATATTAGAAAATTTAAAAATAATAATTACAGAAAGAATTAAAGCTATTTCTACATCAAAAATTAGAAAAATAATTGTGATTAAAAAAAATCGTAAGAAAAAGGTAAACGAGATGAAGATTTAGGATCAAATCCACATTCAAATGGTGATCTTTTTTGTCGATCAATTAATGTTTTTTTTGATAAGATTGATGCTAAAAATATAACAATAGATGAAATTAATAAAATAATTAGTGATATAAGAATAACAGAAAAAATTATCTATACTATTAATTTATAGCCTTTATGATTGAAAGTCAAATATACTTTTTATATTATTGTTGACATTAATAACTTCTCTAGAATATAAAGTTCCTAAAACAGCAAATACATATGATTGAATTATTGCAACTGCTGTTTCTAAAATTAAAAGAGCAACTTGAGTTGTTAATAAAAAATAATTAATATATTAGAAAGTTAATAGTAAATGACCAGCAATTATATTTGCAGTTAATCGTACAGCTAATGTACCTGGTCGAATGACATTTCTAATAGTTTCAATACAAACTATAAAAGGTATTAAAATTGCAGGTCTTCAGGTCTTGAGGTACTAAATGTATAAATTGTGTAAAATGTATAATTCATCCAGAAATTATAAAACATAATCATAAAGGTATTGCTAATATTAAGGTTAATGTTAAATGACTTGTTCTTGTAAAAATATATGGAAATAATCCTATAAAATTATTAAATAAAATTATAGAGAATAATGAAACAAAAATAAAAGTAGATCCATTATGTCTTGATGGTCCTAAAAATGTTTTAAATTCTTTATGTAATGTATTTAATATAAAATTTCAAAAAATATTACATCGAGAAGGCATTAATCAATTAATCCCTTCAAATTAATAAAATACCCAAGAATGTTCTTATTCAATTTAGTGATAAATTAAAGATACTTGAAGAAGGGTCAAATACGGAAAATAAATGTAATATCGTTTTCAATTTATTGAATTTATAAAAACTTTAATTTGTTTTATTGATTTAAGTGAAGATGGGGTATATGAATAATAATTTATTGAACAAAAAATAATAAATAAAATTGAAAAAATTAAACATAGGCTTAATCAATTAATTGGAGCTATTTGTGGAATTAAAAAATATTAACAATTAATTAATAATTTTAGTTTGACAAACTAATGTTTTAATATTTAACTACTTTTTTCATTAGAAGTAATTGCTAATTTACTATAAAATGGTTTAAAAGACCAGTACTTGCTTTCAGTCATCTAATGTTAATTTAAATTATTGGAAATTCACTTAATAAAAATTTTTGCAGGTACTCTTTCAATTACAATTGGTATAAAACTATGATTCGCGCCACAAATTTCAAAACATTGACCAAAAAATAAACCTGGGCGATTTATATAAAAATTAGTTTGATTTAATCGTTCAGGAGTTGCATAAACTTTAACTCCTAGTGAAGGAATAGTTCATGAATGAATTACATCAGCAGCAGTTACTAAAATTCGAATTTGAGAATTAATTGGTAAAATTACACGATTATCAACATCTAATAGTCGAAATATATTTGTTGATAATTCATTTGTTGGAATTATATAAGAATCAAATTTAATTGAATTAAAATAAAATGATGTCCAATTGTTTTTAAAGTTATTGATGTTTCATTAATTTCATCTAATAAGTATAATAAACGAAGAGAAGGGAATGCAATAAATAATAAAATAATTGCTGGTAAAATAGTTCAAATAATTTCAATAAATTGTCCATGAAGTAAAAATCGATTTACATAACTATTAAAAAATAATATTAATATTAAATATCCTACTAATATAGTAATTATTACTAAAATTAGTAGAGCATGTTCATGAAAAAAATTAATTGTTCTATTAATGGAGAGGCACTATCTTGTATATTTAAATTAGGTCATGTTGACATTATTCTAATAAAAGTAAAAAACTTTATATATGGAACTTAAATATATTGCATTAATCTGCCATAATTTAAATTAGTTAAAAGTGGCAAGTCATTAAAACTATGTTCAGCAGGAGGAGTATTTTGATATCATTCAATTGAAGAATTTAATTGAATAGGATTAATTAATTAATTGTCGTTGTGTCACTAATCTTTCTCAAATAATAAAAAAGAATATAATAATTCCTAAAAAAGAAATTGATGAACCAATAATTGCAAATACAGCTCCTATTGATAAAACATAATGAAAGTGAGCTACAACATAATAAGTATCATGAAGAATAATATTAAATGAAGAATTTGCTAAAACTACTCCTGTTAATCCTCACAATGTAAATAAAAATACAAATCCCAGAGATCATAAAATTGCAGGTGAATAACTTAATTGTGTTTCATGTAAAGTAGCTAGTCATCTAAAAATTGTAATTCCTGTTGGTACTGCAATAATTATAGTTGCAGAAGTAAAATATGCTCGTGTATCAACGTCTATTCCAACAGAAAATATATGATGAGCTCAAACAATAAATCCTAATAATCCAATAGCTAGTATAGCATAAATTATTCCTAGGGAACCAAAAGTTTCTTTTTTTCCAGATTATTGGCTAATAATGTGAGAAATTATTCCAAATCCTGGTAACATTAAAATATATACTTCTGGGTGACCAAAAAATCAAAATAAATGTTGATAAAGAGTTGGATATCCTCCTCCTGCAGGGTCAAAAAAAGAAGTATTTAAATTTCGGTCAGTTAATAATGTAGTAATTGCTCCGGCAAGGACTGGTAATGATAATAATAATAGAAATGCAGTAATTATAACAGATCATACAAATAAAGGTATTCGATCTATTGTAATTCCTGATGCCCGTATATTAATTACTGTTGTAATAAAATTAACTGCTCCTAAAATAGAAGAGATACCTGCTAAATGGAGTGAAAAAATTGATAAATCTACTGATGCTCCTCCATGAGCGATTACTGAAGATAGAGGAGGATAAACAGTTCATCCAGTTCCAGCGCCATTTTCTACCATACTTCTTACTAATAATAAAGTTAAAGCTGGGGGTAATAATCAAAAATTTATATTATTTATTCGTGGAAAAGCTATGTCAAGAGCACCTAATATTAATGGAACTAATCAATTTCCTAATCCTCCAATTATAATCGGTATTACTATAAAAATTTATAATAAAAGCATGGGCAGTAACTATTACATTATAAATTTGATTAACACCAATTAAAGCACAAAGTTCTGCTCGAATTAAAATTCTAAGAGATGTACCTACTATTCCTGATCAGGCTCCAAAAATAATGTATAAAGTTCCAATATCTTTATGGTTAGTTGAAAATAATCATTGTCGCGATTAAGTGGCTGAAGATTGTAAATATATTTATAAGAATTTTCTTCTTAATCATGGCTTTATAGTCAATATATGATATTAGACTGAAATTCTAAAGTAATCATTTTTATTAAGGCTTAAAGGAAATCCTATATTTATAGTTTTGAAGACTATTAGTTTTTTAACTTAAAACCTTAAAATATAAAAAAAAAATATAGAAATTATTCATATTCCTAGCATAGAAAAGAAAGATATAAATAAATAGATTTTTATAGAAATACTATTAAAATTTATATTGATTATAGTTTTATGTTCATAATAATTTAGTATAAATGTTGTATAACAAATTCGTAAATAAAAGAACAAAGTAATTATTGTTGGTATTGTTAAAATTGTTAATAAAAAAAATTTGTTTATTTATAGATTATTTTAATTAAAAATCCTAAAAATGGCGGGAGCCCTCCTAAAGATAAAAAATTTATAAATAAAGAAAATTTTAAAATTTTTGAATATTGAAAATAATTGATTAAAATAAAAAATTTTAAAAATATTAAATGTAAAGATTAAAATAAATGATAATAACGAATATAAAATAAAATAAATAAATCAAATAGAATTATTAATAATAAATGCTGATAATATTCAACCTAAATGAAATCTTTCCGAAATCCTCGATTTCAGTCTGATTCATGCGAATAATTTTGTGATTTCTTTTTTCGTATTAGCACAACTACGTCTTTTCCGAGCTGCACACACGTAATCAGGGCTGCTGTCACAGTTATTTCTTGTGCGCATTAAGCCTCGTGTCTTTTTTGGGTGATAAATTTGAACAGAGGTGAGCATGATCGCCGAAAAAGTCGGCCTACCTATTATCTACTTTTAATTCAAGGAAATAAATTATTGCATAATCTCTAGTGCTGATTGCTGCTACTAAGCTAATTCCTTCAGCCCGATAGATCCAATAGAAGTATCACAAACAGCCATTAAGGTTGGTAGCCAATCTGCATACAAGGACATAGCCCGAAGGACATATTATTGTATAGTGGTGCTATTATTTTTTTCCTTACTGCATATTTTGAGATTGCCACATGAGCTTCGTACCAACAACGAAGAAACTCTTCGATTTGAGTTCTCTAATCAACATTGAGACGTTTAATGATCACTTTGCCCAGTCGAAGTAATTAGCACACGCTCTGTCGTGATAACTTCAAATTTAATTGAGCTCTTTGAGGCACCAAAGGCTATGGCAATTCAGAGCCTCAAAGAATACTCGAAGCGCCAAGCAAATGATATATATAATTCATGAGCTCCGATTATAAACATCGAACTTGTGCACCTGCGAGTGTCAATGTGACATGACTGCCTTGCTGCCTTCAATATCGCCGTCTTTGCTGTTATAGCCATCGTCATCGTCATCGTCATCGTCATCATTATCAATATGAATTTGTCGACACGCAATGTTCTGTTTTACATGCAACCAAACTCAATCAGTCAGTCAGTCAGTCAGTGAGTCAAATCGCGATTCGGTAGTCGCTGGCCGTGTCATTCGTTTTGTCATTCAACTGGCTACGGGCAGCGCTGACGGCGGCGGTGACGGTGTCGTTGCCGACTGCGGCGACGGCACAAGAGCCGAAACGTATGCGTAACACGTTTAGTAATGTGTTAATATTTTATGTGCACAATATGTGGTCCCAGTTGTCAGATACGAGAACACACAGAACAGATAGTGGGACAGACATACAGAGTGATGTGCCAGTCACTGCGATCCCCTTTAGCGGTGTTTTGCGCGTCGGTGTTGTTGTTGATTGAATTCTTTTCGGTTTGTTTCACTGGCACTGGAAAAGCACGCAAATCAGTATTTTATGAACTGACAATGACTGCAGTTATATGATAAGCAACTATGCACACAAACACAAGCACACACCGGCATATTGACACCTTACATTTTATGGCACACGAACAGTGTCCTGGCACAAAAGGCACCTTTGCGTGTTGCACGTTTCGTTTTCGTGTTTCAGCATTTCAACGTTTCAGCTGCACTTCAGTATTGCGTTGCCGGACAAACGTACAGACAAAGTGTAACCGAATGCAGGCGACCCCAACATGGATGATGGGACGGACATTTGTTTGCTTCTGTTTCTTGCATGGCACTCGCAATAGTTATTGTTATTGGGCTTGTTGTTGTAATATCAATTGTGGCAATAAATGTTGAACAATCTCACATAAATACACTAACACACACACACACACACACACACACACAGCCAGACACATGACAGCATTAGGGACTATGACTGTGGCTGTGGCTAGTGTCAGCCGATTGAAATGAACAAATGCATAAACGACTGACTGACTGATTGTCTGATTGAGTGAATGAATGAGCGAATGGAATGACAGAAAATGTATTGCAACCCGAGGAAAAGTATTAACGCTTGTCACTTTGACACCGCTCGTACGTTACTGTCTGTGCCTTGAACACGCCTCGCTCACGCATACGTGTATGCCGTATGACTTAGTCTCATGTCTCGTGCACCGTACTCTGACTATGAAGTTCAGAGTATTTATGTGCCGGGCCGTGTACGGCATCCTGGCCACAGCGACGCAATTATGCCCACGCACATAGTGCCAAAATTGTTGTGTTCGCTTGTTTGTTTGTATGTTTGTCCAACTGCACAACTGTGGCATTGTCTGTGGATTGAACTATCCGTTTGGATGCACCAAAGTGTCCACTTGCGAGTACATATGTATGAGTATGTCAGCCCATCAAAGGGTTTCGGCTATTGGACACACGCTGCCTTTTGCGGTTTGCGCAAATTATCATCAATCGAAGCCATGCTCCGCCGTCCCCCAACACTGCCCAGAAACGACGACAATTGATGCCTGTTGACGGACAGACTAGATGGCAGGGCTGAACTCTATTACCCATGAGCGTTTTGTTGGTTGTGTGTTGTGTCCAACACCAATTTGTGCATTCCTTGTAGCGTGTTATATGAATGACAATACTATATCCGTTACAGTTTGCATGGCTTGTTTTGTTTCGATACAATAGACCAAAACGAATTTTCAGGTTCAATAGTTCACAGCGAAGTCGTACTTCTTCCGGAGTATTATTCGACAGTTGTATTCGGAAAGGCGGTGGAAAGATGTTAATGTCCATTTGAGAGCGTCTACTATTTCTAGCACTACTTCCACTATTACCACTTCGTACACTACTTATATGCATATACCATCTCTACTATAATATTTCTAATAGTACTGCTTCTACTACTTCTTCTAGAGGTCGGTGGAAAACTAACTTCAGAAACTGAGACTCCTAGCTGAACTTTTATGTGCAACATCTATGATTTTAGTGGGTTATAATTTAATCATTAAGTTAAATCATTTGCCTGCCTGAATGTATGCCTTATTTTGGTAGTTGCTCCTCTTGGTGTTTCAACTTATCTCGATGTTACTGTAGTATTGATTTATGTTCCCAGCACTGACCAGACATATGCATTAAAGCAATTCTTACATTTGAATATTTGTGTTAAGCAATTAGTGAGCCGAGAGAGCAAAGCAGAACCGAAGTGGTCAACAGCGTTGCGTTCCGCTCGTGGAACAAAGAGAATGGGAATAGTCATGAGAGTGCGAGCGACAGTCATAATATTGATTTGTCTTATTTTAGCTACATTTAGTAATCACATGTGCTAAGGTAATTGTTTTAAAAATAAATTTTTTTTTTTTTTTTTCCTTAAGTCACACATTTTTTCATTTCATCAATTATTTTCAATTGTTATTGATAATCACTTGTCATCTTTCAGGTAGAACCAAAACTGCGTCTTTGTTTATTATAAGAACTGGCTCAAAACTGTTTTTTAGTCTTCTAAGGAGTTCATTGTTATGCTGCCAACACAAATCTACATGGGACGAAGTAATTGGTAATCAGATAGTGCTAGGTCCGGATTATATGCGTATAAGACCTGCCGAGTTACTTTAATTGTTTCGTGCCATGTTGGTAGGCTATGCCATTGCTCTTGATTCATTTTCATTCATTCATTCATTTATTTAATACTAGTTTTTCGCTCAGTCGTCGAAATTCGACCACACAGAGAGCTTATTGCCAAATTTATTGCTGTGGTTATTTAGTTAACATTTCTTTGTTAAAATACATTAAAACTGTCATCAGCATATTGCTAAAAAGTAAGAAGGAGAAACAGAAAGGAATGTCTCTCATTTTTTACCCACACTCACCATCATGCTCACCCTCCTTCACTTAGTCATACCGTCAAAGTAACTCTTCCTTACTCACACTCTCTCTTGCATTTTGCCGCTGTTATATTGGCAGTGCATGTATGATATTTTGTTGCAGCAATTTCGCTGTTTTTTAAAGTCTTTTTAATGTGCTTAGACATAACTTTTTAACAATTAAACTATTATTAAACACATCTACACCACTACAGCTTTCCATTGAGTATGCTTCATTTTATTACGTTGCGTCTATTTTAGCGTTAGGTTGATTTCAATAAATGTGTTGACGTATTTATATATAGATATAGCTGTTATTCAATTGTAAATTCAATACAATTTATTGAATATAATGATGACATTTACAGATTTATATGCTTATAATATACTTAATGGAAAGAGTTTAGGTATATAACCTTCTCAGCTTAAGTATTGTGTATTGATTTAAAATTGAGCTGCAGATATATATATATTGCCAATTGCCTAGTTTTTGCACCATACCTCAGATACCTCAGATACCTCAAATAGGAGCTCCCAAGAGGAGTTAATAAAAAATAAAAATAAAGCAAACGTAACTTAGATCAATTTTTGAGATAGATACTGATACTAACGTCGCTACTATGTATTGAGCTATATGAAGCTCAATAAATCCTTATTAGCAGGGCTTAACTCCATCCCATGAATTTCTTTGCGATTTCCATCTAATCCACAACTAATTCATGGGTGACCCAAGCAATGTGTTAAGACGTGTAGGTTCAACACGATCAACTTATAATGACATTAACTGAAAGAAGCGCCTCTAGCAGCGCGCACTTCGTATCTGATATACTAAGCGGAATTGCAGCCAGAAGCTGCTGCTCATTTGCAACGCCAAACCGAGCGCAACGATATGGGACCACGTCGGCATTTGGAGTCTGACAACGTTGTGTATGAAAAAATCGGCGGTGCGGTTAGCGTCTCTGCTACTAAGACATGCCCTTCGCTTTCATGCAAAATTGGTGCGGCGCTATGCACATTCAAAATCTGACGATGCAATTGTTTGCTAAAGCATATCTGCCTACCACAGAGTCGTCGCATATGCAGCGATGCGTACAGATTGCGTTCTGCTGCTGAATTTGAGCTTATTTAATCTTAATTAGGCAGCAAGCTCGAAATTGCTTTCTTGCCTTACTACAGCGCAATGCCAAATGCCGAGGCAATGATCGTGAACGTGAGCGAGTTCGTGCCTGCCCATTGAACTTGGCCTGGTCTTTGTGAATTTTTTATTTAAAATTAAAGTGGAAGATGAAGATGTTGCAAGCAAAGAGTACAAATATTTTTAAACACACTACAGGGAATTATTATTGAAATCGTAATAATTACAACTGCTGTTGATATTGTTGTTGTTGTTGTTGTTGTTGTTGCTGTCAGTGGCATTGCCCATGAAAGCAGAATTACACAGCGTCCAGTTGTTGTTCCCACTGCACCACTGCCACTTCCACAGCCAATTCCACTCGCAATTCAGCTACAGCTGCAGCTGGCTAACACGTTGCCATTCTGTTGATATTTGCTTTGCGTTTGATAAGCAAATAAACAAATACAAAAACGAAAATGTTTGCAAGCAGATTTTTGCAGCACGGTGCTCATGCACCAATCGAAGCTCGATTTCATGCGATACTTTCATTTTAATAATAAACAAAAAATAAAAGAAATTGAAATGAATAAAAAAAATAAAAACTAAAAATAAAGAGAAGTTTTATTTAAAAAAAAAAAATTAAATAAAATAAAAAATAAATAAAAGAAAATAAAAACAAGTAAAACAGTTTTCCACGCAAACAATTCAATTATTAATTTATTTATTTTGGTAAAAGCGAAGCAAAAACAAGCAATGAAAAATGGAAACAGAATGCAAAAATCAACTGTCGAAAAATTGAGTAGCGCATCATTTAAAAGCTTTGCAAACAAATGTAGATACATTTTACAAACGCATGTATTTAGATACATATGCAACTCCATACGCATACGTATGTATATACATATATGTATATATATATATATATATATATATATATATATATATATATGTGTGTGTGTGTTTCTGTGTATCTGCGCGCCTCGTTAGAGCAGAGTTTTGTAAATATTTGCACACACACACACACACATATGCATCGCAACATAGTGGCAGTATGTGTTTGAGAGAGAGAGAGAGAGAAACAGTGCGAAAAAAAAATAAAGCATTTTACGCTTTTGGATTAAAAATTTTGCTTGTTTGTTTGCATTTGAGAATAACTGCAACAAATATTTTAATATGCATCATAAATAATTTATTAATCACTCCGAGTTATTTGTGTCTTTAATAATTTTGTGAGCGTTTAAAAGCAGCAATTTATTTATTGCCAACACACGTCGGCGTTGCGTCCAATCCAAACATTGTCCACATGCATTACGCATATGCCACATTGGCTGCCGCCATTTTGTCTGCTTGCTGCAATCCAGAATAATATTCGCAACTGAAGGCAGCGCAAAAAAAAAATTTTACAAAATAAAATAAAAACAAAATAAAATAAAAAGAAAAGAAAAGAAGAAAAAAACAAGCAAAAATAAAATTATGTCGTCTCAGTTTATCGTGCCATCGCACAAGCTGCAAATGAAAGGGCTAGGCGTACGAACGAGTGTACGTACCACAGTCAACCAGCCAAGCAAGAGCAACTTTCGTTATCAACATCATCAGCGCCTTTGGCCAAGTTGCATCCTTGATGCCATGCCATGTCATACACTTGCAGAGTTGTGCTTCTGTGTGTGTTTGTATGTGTGTGTGTTTGTGTGTGTGTGTGGCTATCGTAAATAAATACACAGTTTAAGCAACACCCAGCATGCACTGCATTGGCAGGCTGGCATGCAGGCAGTCAAACAGGATATGACACATGAGCGACAGCAGCAGCACCATCATAACGGTTATAACATTATCTCAATTCAGAACGAATTCATAACTAAATTTCCATGCTTGCCGGCCGTCCGGCCAAATAAATCCAATCCCGTCGAGTTCAACGTCAGCTCAACTCAATTCAACTCAACTCAACTCAACTCAACTCAATCCAGGCAGGGCCAGCCCAACTCGGCTCGTTTCAATTTAGAGCATTACAGCCTTGCCGCTGCGGTGGCGCCACTCTCAGGGTTCACAGCAATACAAGTCACCTCGACATTCATTCGTCAATCTAGCACACAGTCAACGAAGCATTCAAACGTCGACGACCACAGCAATGACGTCGATATTGGTGATGTTGGTAATAGCCATGGCTTTGGTCAGGTGGCTTGGTTCATTTGGTTTGTTTGATTGGTATGACTGGTTAAGCATCGACAACAGTGGGGCACAAAATTTTGTTATGGCGACTACGCATACACACCGGAGCAACGATGACGTTGAAGACGATGACAACAACGACAATGATGGATGGTTGTCCGTCAGTCATGGCAGACAAGCAAAAATTCAGTGAAATTTCTTTGCTCAGGCAAAAGTGTTGCCACGCCACTGGCTTAGGACTCAACAAGGTAAAGGCTAACGGTGGACATCACAACCATAACAACAACAACAACAACAACAACAAGCGTTGCACAAAAAAGCAACAGAAGTTAGGAGTGAGCATAAACTCAGAAACTCGTTAACTGAAATTCTCCCTTGATGATCCTTCGGATTTTTCTGCAATTTTCTTTGGATTTTTGTTTGTTTTTTTTTTCCTTTACTTTTCATGTTATCCCTTACTTTTTCGCTACTCTGTTTTTTTCATTTTGTTTTGCGCCCCCAAAGAATTCTCGCCCCATTTTATAGGCATGCATGCAGTTGGTGTTGTTGTTTTTGCTGCTGTTTTATTGTATGTTGCACGATTTTTCTCGTTGTTTTCTACATAATAATAAAAAAATACCAATAACAACAACAACGTGAGTGTGCCATGTTGAGCTAATCTGCTTTAACAACTTTTTCTGCTTCATTAAAAACAAAGGCAACGTTTCCATTTGTCCATCTCCGCCGCCGCCATTGCGCAGCTATTCAAACCGAAATTAAAATCGATTTTGGACTACGTCGTTGCACAGACAATTATTGTGGCTACTTGACAATCAGAAGCCGAGTTCGAAATCGTTGCGCTTATTCAGTTTTATATGTATATGGCTGGGCTGACTAATCTGACACAAAAAACCCGTTTTAGTACTGCCTCATCCAAATTTAGGTAACACTTTAAGATGGAACACAGTTGTGCTACCCATCGAGACCCAAGCGAGACCCAGTTATCCATATTATGAGAGTATTTCTTTGAAAAGATTAGTTGTTTAACTCGAGAAGCTTTCGATGCTATTCTCTCAATATACTATTAAAGAAATTACACTGCAAAAAAAATAATTTTCAATTTGAACATTCTTCTCTAAACACAAAAAAAAAAATTAAGATCAGGTATAAAATATGATAACATTGGTATTGTATAATTCTCAGAACAAAAAAAAATTATTATTAAAAGTGCGACGAAAGCGACGATGATGTATAACCTCCTCATAGAATGTATTGTAAGAAATAATCAAGAATATTAAAATCAAATTGAAACGAAGTAGTTACATAGAAGAATTGCCAGAATTAAATACACTGCAGATTGTAAGGCAAAATAATTTATAATAATAAAAACACAAAAATAAATAAATAATTGACAATTTGGTAAGCCAATCGAACGTTCTACTTATGAAAATAGCATATAAAAAAAATGCTTGCAACAAATAAAGAGATCTTTTTAATATAAACGAGGAAAGTACTCTGCTACTCCTATACGGCGACTACCCAGGATGGCTCTTTGCTTGTTAGAATGGCCCTTGCGGCGGAAATTTTCTATTTGGGGCAAAATATACTGAAGTTCATTCCAGAATTGTTGGATGGCGTACCATTTATTTGATAATCAAAATGAAGGATTACGTCAGTTAAAATATTTGCCATCGTCGGTTATGACTTTCCCCCATCTGTCAGGTAAAGCACGAAGGAATCCTGGTCTTTCGAGGCAATCCATTGGACCGGCCTATTCGCGACTCTCTCGTAAGAAAGGAATTGCTGTTGCGACAGTACGCGCTGCCTCGTACAAAATAAATGGTAGTCTGAAACGGCTTGGTCTGGTGAATATGCGGGATGGGGTAAGATTTCCCAGCCTACTGTTTCCAACGTTTTCTGGACTAGTTTAGCTAGTTTCCCATATCTACTCGCCCATTCTTTTCGTGTTTCTTTTAGGGCACGTTTAAAATCGAAGTATCCTTGGTTTAAGCAAGCATTTCATCTTCAAATCGCCTTTGGAATAATTATTTTTACACTCCCATTTTATTATTTACTCTCCCATTTGAGCTCTGTGTACGACTTGATATATTTGTCTAATACTATTTTGGGTAAACACTTGTGTTACGTTTTTCGTAACTGTGTTTCTCTAGCCGCAAGCAGAGCTCTCTTATGTATTTCCATGCTATTGATGCAGTGAATAGCATTTTATACGGTGCATGAATCTTAACATATTCTCACTACTAATCAATCAGCTTATTGGTTATCTTTGGAATAGCAAAAAAGTTGGCAAGCCAGGGAACCGTTTAAACAAGTAACTGAAGGTTAGTGATTATTTGTTATCCGATTTATAAGCATTAAGATGACGTTAGCCAAAGAACAACTCTATTAAAGACTTCAATTTAGATTCAAAGCTGCCCAATTCCTCATTTAAAAATGCGATTGCCTTCAATCGTTGGCAAAACGTTGGCAGTCGATAAAGGACAACAGAAGCACCAAGCAATCGTTGCCGATGCTTGGCATATGGACATTTATCTTCAAAATCGGATGGCTTGCGAGTCGGCAAATTCCAAAGATCGCAGCCATCACAATTTGATATACTTTGGCATCTCATAACATGACAAAAAAGTAGTAGAAAAAGGACGACGAGCAGTGCTAAGGGGCGAAGGAATAGTAGAAATAAAGTAGAAAAATAAAACGAAAAGTAATCGAAGCAAAATGAGGATGAAATGAAAAGAAACTGAAAGGCGAAAAAGCAATAATTATATTCACTTTTCAACAATGGCAGTTACGGAATCAAATACGCGATAAAGTAGAGAATGGGGTAACATCAAATTGGCAAAGGACACATGCGAATTGTGTAAGTGTGCAGCGTCAAGCAAACCTAAGTTGGAAATCGACTTTGGTAATCAAAGAAAAGACTTCTGTAGTCAAAGTCAGTCAATACGAATGATAATAAAACTTGGAGTGGTGATGGCGATGGGAATGGAAGTGGGAATGGGAATGAAGTAACTCTAGAATCAACGCAATTTCCTTTGTACTGCATGGCACAGAGTTGCTGCGTCGTTCGGCGTCCACATTTTGATTGTAGTCGAGACGGACGCCTTCGACAGGTGTAACTGAAGGCTCGATGGTGTCGTTGATGTTGAAGATGACGATGACGACATTGTTGATATTAATGACGTTGGAGTTGGTGGAATGTTGAAATAAGCGCCAACTCACTGTACGCTATGAATTGTCAAAATTTGTATATATGTATTTCGATGTACATATGTACATAAGTATTATGATTAGGGCATGGGTATGAGCGCCAGGCAGCATCACACTAAGAGCCAGAGATAGTATGAACAGAACCACCCTCATTGAAGCGTTATCTGCACGCCATCGCGCAAAAAATCCGGCACACAATCGCGCAGACATACACACATACACACACACAGAGTGACAACAAAGGACTATCTGTTAAATGGCGAGTGGTGGTGGTGGTGGTGTTAGTGGATGGTTGGGCGTCGGTTTGAGGTTAGAAAACGATGCCAGCCAGTCAAACACACCAAAGGCAAGCAAGACAGCCAAGCTCGATTGAGCGCACTCGCATCGCTCGAACGACTTCAACTCAATGACGAAATGACGACGTTGGCTTGAATGATAGAAATTGGCATTGGAACGGGGCATGAAAGGTGTAAAAGTCGCAGTGTGTTTTGTGAATGATGTGGGAGTTGGTTGGCTTCGATTTGCTATGATGCGGAGTTTGGAAAGACGGACAGACGGACGGACGGCCTGAGTGACTGCTGGAATTGCCAACGTTTATGCCTGAGTCGCTTTTGTAATTTTCTGCAGTCGTGAAACTCGTTCTGAAATAATTTTTGGAAATCGCCTGTGGATATGCTATGAAAAATAACAAAATGAAACGAGCAACGCAGAAAACGAACGAACGCAAAAGCGCACATAAAAACAAAGTTAAAAAAAAACAGTAAAGAAGAAGAAGAAGAAAAAATTTTACAGAATCAAGCCAAACGAACGAATCAAAGTTGCAAGTAAATACAAAACTGTGCGCTTTCTTACCACCAACTTCACCGCACTCTTTGCACAGCCATACATTCTCATACTTCTGATCACTCTTTAACTTCCTGTCTGTATGTCATTTCGTATGTCCGCGACAACGTTTCCCTTTTCTTAATACTGCTACTCTTTCTATACACTTCCCATGCTGTGTATAGCATTTTTACTCTAACATGAATTTTGGAACACAGTGAAGAAGACATCGGAAGCTCGATAAACTCTAATATCATCGCACTTAGCTATAGTGGACTTCTATATATATGAAGCTCTGCCTGTTGTGAATCGATTTGCAGGGATTTGCATATAGTGAACTTTTCTTTATAAGCAACAAATGTTGAAGTGGACGATTCAACTCTCATGCGGTTTTGTCTCCATATAACAAATGTTTTTAAACAATTTGCTGTTACTGTTAAATCTGGGGTTCCCCAGCATTTTCAAATAACATCAGAAGAATTAGAAGTAAGCTGCATCACTAACAAGTTTGTCAGCATTTGCCACTGCACTGGGAACAAATAATAATGAAAAAAGTTGAAGAGGGAATAACAAAAAAATAATAGTCAAATATATAGACGCAAAATTCTACTAGCGCCATCTAGCAGTGATCGCATAGTCATTAGAGTGCGCAGCATTTAACGCCATATTGTCATTACCTTATCCTGATAAAACAGATGCGGTCCTTAAAATAAAGTTGACAAATTGCAAATCAATCGTTCAATAGGAAGTACAAGATTTGAGCCAAACAGGTCTGAGTTAAATAAAAGCGTACATTGTAGGAATCACTATTTATATAATATCATCATTTATGTATAAGAAAGTCTCTATATGACGACGTGATTTGTGGCTCCTCTGTAGGCAAGTGAGGTAGTATATAAATTTTTGATTCGCTTGATGAGACGAATCTGTCAGTTTTTGAGCTGGAAAGCTATCGATATTGTTTACGAACAGCAATAACTTAGTTTTACTGGATCAAAAACCGTCTTTTCGATATTTTCAGAAAAGTTTATAACGTCGCCATTAAAGTAGGCCTCATTTGCTGATACACGTTCCCTTTGTTTTTTTTTTTTTGGTGTGTAGAGTATTGGACCGTGACATAGCCGAGGTTAAACTTTTTTATCTCCTTTTCTTTTAAAGGTTTTCTCCGCTCATTTTTCCTTGATTTGCTTATTTTACCGGCTCGTTCTCCTTGTAAGAACTGCTGAAGAAGCTATCTTCTTCTCGTTTTGTGTAACTTTTGCTAACGAAAGACTTCTTTTTCGTTTTTTTGGTTTGGTGTGGTTTAGTTTGGTTTCTGTATCTTTTGCTACGCCTTTTTAATGGTTGTTTGCACTGCGTTCAGTTTATCTTAGTTTTTATGAAGTTCGAGCACGAGTGCGAAAGCGACGGCGACGGCGACGGCGACTGCGAATGCGAGTGTATCTTGTATCTCGAGTGTAGACTTTCTTTAATGTCTTCGAATAGATTGCTGACACCATCGACAGCAGTAATGACGGTAATGGCGGCAACTGCATTTACAAAAGCACGATGGCTGCTTCCGGACGGCGTATGAAAGTCAAAATTTATGACAGTAAAATTGCTTATTGGCGGCCTTGCGTTAAACTTATTTCCGCATACATCAAACTTTTTACTATAGTTTCAGTCGGATAACGTACAAACAGTTCATTTGAACATACATAACACATCATATATTAAAGTAGAGCTGTGATCAAATTATGCTTTACTTCAATCTCTCATCCGTTAGATATCTAAGGCATTAAACCTCATATGTTATTGAATTATTATATGCTAACATTCGCTTACCCGTTGGAATTCCAACTTTTCCAACTAATTTTCTTAATATTACTAACTCGGAGAGCTGAAAAAGCTTCGAATTCTCAATTAAAAGTCAACTTGATTATCAGCTATAGCTCGGAGTTATATATAGGGTTTTATACCCTACAACTTAACTATTGGTACAGAAGAATCTCGATTCGTACACGTAATGGCAACCGAGTTCGGGAAAGTTTTGAGTTTGCTGCAAGTACCGACATTTTGATTTTCATAACGTACGACTGTTTATGGCTCATTTTATTATTTCTGCACCGGTAGTTTCCAAACAGGACCAGTCTATGTAAACATATCATATTTATACGTATATGTCTCTATTTCAGGGTTGACATCAGTGTTGCTTGTTATTAGGCAGGCACACTTTTTATCAAAGATTAAGATGGTCTTCAGACAGTATTTCCAAATAATATACGCTTTGTCGAAATGGTCTCTAATGCCGAAAACTATGCTACAAAAAGCGGGCGCCAGTTACCCATAAGAGAGAATTTATTTGAAAAATCCTAGTTGTTTAATACGAGAAGCCTCCGACGCTTTTCACTCAAATTTTGAAGAGAGAGATAAATATAAATAGACAATCCGTGGAAATTGAAAATAATGCAAATAATTTAAAAAATTATTAACTTCGCCTTGATGTGTATAAATAACAATAGCCGACCCATTAACAAATTTAAACAGCAGAAAATATGAATTTCAATATGAACGAGCCTTCTTCTTCTTCTTCTTTTTTTTATTAACCTTTTTATTTAGTACTTATGTCTACTTAGACTACTAGTACATTGTTTAAATGTCGAGTATAGGTGTATTTAGCTTCTATGAGCAGTTCATATAACTGCTCTCTCTGCTACTGTGTGAATGTTGAGGTCGCGGTGTAAGTCGGCGTTTGTGATGTACCATCCCGCTTTAGCGATTATTCTTAATATTTGTGACTGCTGTCTTTGGATTATAGCGACATTTGATTTTTTGGATGTAACCCATATTTGCGCACCGTATGTCCAAATGGGTTTGATTATGGCTTTGTATATCAAAAGCTTATTTTCTAGCGATAGATTAGATCTAGGGTTAAGGAGCCCATAAAGTTGTCTAGTCTTCAATTTTATTTGTTCGCGCCTTTTCTGTATATGGTGTTTCCAATTTAATTTGTTGTCTATATAAAGTCCTAGCAATTTCGCAAAGTCTTCTGTTTTAACGTCGACTCCGTCAACCATTAGACGGGGTACTACAAATTTAGTTTTAGTTGTGTAAATAACATGTATTGTCTTGCTGTTATTTATTTTAATGTTCCATTTACCGAACCATTTCAGAGTGTTGTCTGTTTTTGTGGGAACTTAGTAATATGGTGTCGTCTGCAAATGTAGCTATCATTGCTGATTTTTGTCTTGGTATTGTTATATCTGCTGTGAAGATGGTGTACAACAGAGGACCTAGTATGCTACCTTGCGGAACTCCTGTTCTAATGTTTCTTAAATTTTAATATATTAGTCCGAAGATTTTACGAAGAAGTACCTATTAGTAATGTAACATCCCAGCACTTGTACAATATTGTGGGGAAATATAGTTTCGTATCTTGTAGATTAATCCATTATGCCAAACCTTATCGAAGGCTTTCTCTACGTCTAGAAACACTCCAATACAGAACTTTTTGTCGTCGAGGTCGTTTAATATTTTGTGCGTGACACGATGGACTTGTTGTTCGGTTGAGTGGTTTCTACGGAAGCCGAATTGGTGATCTGGAATTATATGGCTGCGTTCCAGGATAGGTAGGATTGGCATGCGCAAGAGCTTTTCAAATAATTTGGATAGCACAGGAAGTAAGCTGATTGGTCTATATGATGACGGCAGAGATAGGTCTTTTCCCGGCTTTGGAATCGCAATGACTTCGGCAACTTTCCAGACTATGGCGAAGTAGTTTAATCTGAGTAGGGCATTAAATATATTGCGTATATAAATCACCGCGATTGGTGGAAGCTCTTTTAGGAGTTTGCCCTTAATTTTGTCATAGCCTGGTGATTTTTTAGGCTTTACATTATGCTGAATGATGAGTAGAATTTCGGAGGCCGTAGTTTTTTTAAGTCGCAATGTTTGGGGTTCATTAGTCAGGTTAGAGTGTAGGACGTCTAAGTTCTGTTGCTCGTCTGCAAAAACTTTCTCATAATAATCTGCCCATTATCCATTGTCCTTTTTTATTGGTGCCTGGCACATAGTTTTATTAGTCAGTTTTTTGGTAGCTTTCCAAAGCGAGTACTCTCTGTATTTTGTCGGTGTTATGTTTTGAAGGTAAGTAGTGACTTGTTTGTTTTTGAGGTGTTGCAGATATTTCCTAATGTCTTTTGTTGCCCTGTTGTATTTCTTTTTGGCCTTGGGGGACCTAGTGTACATCCAGTACTTTTTTAATTTATGCTTTTCACGTATTAAATATCTAGAAAAAGGTGGTTTGTAGTGCCCTGTTTGTTGAGTTGGGTTACCCAGGGTTGCTTGTATCGCTGCTTTTTCAGTAGTGTCGTTACTAAAGCAGATTCTATGTTCTCTGGTGGTTTTAGACGAATGTCTATGGATAGTCCCTGAAGGTGTCCCACTCAGTTCGGTTATTGTGTAAAGAATTCTTTTTGTTTGAATCTACCGGAAACTTTCTGAGTTCTAAGACTATAGCTGTGTGATCTGACGAGAGATCTAAACATGATTTGATTACGAATTAACTTAAATCTATATTTTTTACTATGTAGAAGTCTAAAAGATCTGGCATTTTATTGATGTCTGTTGGCCAGTATGTCGGCTCACCTGTACTTATATGGCTTCTCTTTGCAGAGTGTAGTGCGTCCAGAAGGTTTTTGCCTCTTTTGTTTGAAGTTTGTGAACCCCATTCTGTGTGTTTCGCGTTGAAGTCTCCAGCAGCAATAAATCGTTGTCCTAGTGTGTTTAAGAAGACCAGATATTGGGACTGGGTAATGTTGAACTTGGTAGGGCAGTGAATGGCTGATACAGTGATCGGGCCAGCTGCACTGAAAATTTGGACCGTTATTGCTTGGATGTGGTCCTTTTGGAATGGGAGCAGCACGTTATGTTTGATGTGATGTTTAATAATTATGGCAGTGCCGCTCTGTCGTGTGCCATCTGGTAGGTTTTTATTATAAACAAAGTATACTATATCCACGAATTTGTAAGTATTTTTCGCTTGTACTGTGCGATTCTGAGATTAATGCTATATCAATGTCGTTATTATTTTAAAAGAGACTAAGTTCATTTAGATGGCATCTTAACCCGTTTGCGTTCCAGACTAGAATCTTTATGTTGGTGTCCATTTTATTTATCGAGTTTATTAGTAACGCCAAGATGTTCATCATATTATTCAAGTGCTGGGTTACTGGTTTCAGCATGTCTTTGATTTCCACTAATTCATTATCGGCTTCCTTGCCTTGGTTACTTCCTTGTATTTCTATAGGCGAAGTTGCTAGGGAGGTCATTGGCTCGAGTTGAGTGGGAATTGACAGCTCCGCGGTGTAGGGCTGATGGTGATTATGCGAGCTGCGCGCAGTCGGGGGACTGCGACCAACCGGCATTTTTGAATTTAGAACACTTTTGATTTTATTTTGTATTCTTGTTGTTGTTTATTTTCTTTTATGATTTGGATTTGGTTTGGTTTGTTTCGGAGCGCGAAGGCAGACACTTCATTTTTGGACGAAACACTTTCACTCTTTAAACACAAAAAAAATTAAGTTCAGGTATAAAATATGATAATATTCGTAGTGATATAATTCTCAGAACAAAAACAAATTAATATTAAAAGGCGACGATAGCGATGATGATTTATTGTAAGAAATAATAAAGAATATTAAAATGAAATCCAAACGAGGAACACCAATTGCAATAATTCGATGCACTCTGCACAAAAAAATATAAAGAAAATAGAAACTTCTAAATTAAATTATTTTTAAAAAAAATTACAAAATACTTTAACTCCTTTCTGTTGCACTTAAAGGAGTTAATTAATTGCCCTCGGAAACTAATTTTTTTCTATTTTAAGATATGTTTTATTTAAGCGCTCATGCAATTGTACTAGGATTAAAAAAACAACCACTTATTTACTAAATTATATGTTTACTTAATTATAAGCTCAGATATAAAATATGAAAACATATATAGAATTATCATAAACCAAAAAAAATTAATATTAAAATTCTCTCTCAGCCAAATAGATTGTACTCTTTTTCTTCTTCTTCTGTTTGATTGCTTTGTTTTTATTTTAGGGTATTCAAGTTTCTTGTCTTAACCAATTTTTTATATTTTTCAAACAAAATTTTGTTTAATCTTTAATCTTTCATTGAGCAAATTACTGCGAACGTTTAAACGATTGGATGCGGACTTTCAAAAACCTTCGAAATGTAAAAACAAGTACCTCAACTAATTTGAATGATGAATACTGAACATTGAAGGAAATCAAAATATTACAAAATAAATATATATGAATTATCAATTGAAACGAAAAACACACAATTAAAAAAAATAAAGTCGATGGAAGTTCCAGGTGATTCTCCATTAATGCCTCTGGTTCCAAGAGGAGGCAAGCTTAAAAGCCACATTAGACAAATTATACCCGAAATTACCTTTAATATTTAAGTTTTAAACTCCCAAGAACAAATTAAGAGAAGACCCTTCGTCTTGACTGGATGATAATAATAAGTGTAAACAATATTAAAATGCTTTGTTCACAATTTAAAACATATACAGCAAAGTAGATACAGTAAATAAGATATAATAAATCATATAAAAGCAAAATGAAATCACAAAATAAATGAAAACAAAAAAAAAAACGTAAAAAGCTCGCATTGCAGCCGCATTCGAGTCCACCCATATGAGTAAATTATATTAAAAAAAAATATTTGATGGTGCTTCGAGCGGACAGAACTGTGATAGTTCACAATGTGACTGTTCATACCAAATCGGTATAGAAAAAAAAAACTAAATAAACATATACTTATATCAAGCTTCATAGCTTGGTTGATTTTTAACATTTTATTATAATTCAAACGCAGTAGTGTTAATTGAATGTCTTTGAATGTATTTACAAACAAAAATTTCGTTTGGCATAGTTGTATCCTTAATAGTAAGTAAAAATCACGAAGACATCGTAAATTCAACGCCACAAAAGTCATCGTACAGCAAACATGCACGTGCAAATTAACAATTTCGGTATTAAGGAAGTGTTTTAAAAAAAATAATTTATTTAATTTAATTTATTTTTGTTATTAGCCTTTGAGGCTTTTTTATTAGAGACTGTGTGTCTTCTTATGGTTTACTTTTAGGAATGCCCTTTGATGTGAAACTTACGACTAATAATCTAAACAGAAAGAAACGCCTGCAGTTTGCAAGACAGTACTGAAATCACCCAGTGGAGTTCTGGCGGAAGGTGATCTTTTGCGACGAGTCGAAGTACAATATTTGGCGGTCAGATGGGCATTTTAAAGTTTGGCGAAAAGCTGGACAGGCGTTTAACCCGAAGAATACAGTTCAAACAGTTAAACATGGCGTAGGAGGTTTGATGGTATGGGTGGTGGGAAGATGGAAATTACTGATGGTATCATGGACCAAAAATTGTACATCAAGATACTTAAGCGAGATTTAGTCCAGAGTGCAGATAAGTTCGATAATCGGTCTAATTATTATTTTTTCCAAGATAATGACTCAAAGTACACAGCAATGGAAATGTGTTAATGGGTGTTTTATAATGTTGCCCACTCACTTCCAGCCAACCTACGGAGTTCGGACATCAACTCCATTGAACACTTGTGAAAAAAATTGGAAGAAACTCTAAGGGGCCGCGAAAATCGAAGACAAACGGGACTGATTTTTTTTATTTATTTATTTTTTTTCCTTTATATTTAATTTTTCTGTTATTATTAGAACAACTTCAATTAAATTGTATATACAAAAATTAACAAAACAACTTAAATAATAAGTGGGGATATAGTATTGTGTATTAAAAGGATTTATTACGTAGGTCGGCAGGGTGCGATCTTCTCAGCCAACCTCGCCACCCTAACTCCTTCCATTCTGCGTCGTTTTAGAAGGCGCCTTGCTAGTTTATTTTTTTGATGATTTTTTAACCTCTCTATATATTTTTTGGCCTGACAATTTATCACATCGCCAATTAACGGAACTGAAGATGAGTTTACTGGAGGAGTGGGAGAAAATTGACCCCACTTACATTGAAAACTTGGTGGCATCAATGCCAAATAGACTGAATAAGGTCATAAAAATGAAGGGTTATCCAACCCGATACTAAAGTAGTATTTTGAGTATTTAGAGCTCAGGATATTAGCTCCTTAAATCAGCTGTACGATGACTTTTGTGGAGGTGAATTTTCGAGGTCTTCGTGATTTTTACTTGTTAATAAGGATACAACTATGCCAAATGAAATTTATTTTGAAAATACATTAAAAAATATTAAATTAACACTACTGCGTTTCAATTATAATAAAATATTAAAAATCAAAGAAGTTATGAAGCTTATAACACAAAAATTCATGAAAATTCTTGCTGTATGCTCACTTAATTGACACACCGTATATATTCGTGATCAGCAGGACGAGACAAATCGATTGAGCCATTCCCGTCTGCTTGTCTGTCTGTTTGTGTGTCAGTCTGTTCGTCTGTGTGATCGCAAAGTAGCGATTTGCAACGGTTGATGAAAGGAGGATTACATACGAGAGTCTTGTGCGAATACTGTCTTGGTTGAAGCGGAACGAAGCTCCACATACAACAGCAAGGCGAGAGGTTAACGACAGAGAAAGTGTGGCTATGTCTTGGGTGGGATTGGGAGGGTATCGTCCATCACAAGCGACTACCGCCTGGCCAAACGATTGATCCTAATGTCCTGTGCTGTCATGACAACACAAGGCCGCACACATTTATGACGACCCGGTAAAAATTGAAAAACCTTGCTTGGAAACTCTAAATGCAGTCGTCGTATAGTTCTGACTTGCACCTTCAGATTATCATTTGTTCCAATATCTGTAACATTCTCTTGCTCAAGTAAAATTTGCTTCAAGGGTGAGGGAGGAGTCATGTGAAAATCAGTTGTCGCAGTTTTTTGCTCACGAACCTCAGAAATCTTAGATTGATGGAATAATGGTGTTGGCCAAGCAATGGCAGAAGCTTGTCGACCAAAATGGACCATATATAATTTTAAAAAAAATTTATTTTACCATCTATGGCTAAGTTTGGTGCGTTAGCATAAAGTGAAAGTCGGGCAATTCCATCCAATTTTTTTTTTGTACAAAGTCAATATTGCTTTATCAGGTTGCAGCTGTATGTATGTTAAACTCGAAATCGAAAGTCTGTCAAAGGCAAATATTAAAAAAAGTTTAATTTCAATCGTTGAAAACAGTGTAGTGTGCTCCAAATTGGTGTGGAACAAAATGCCAGTGAGGCGTCGAAATCAAAATATTGGTCGTAGCGTAAGTGAGACTGAGGAACAGCGTAGTCATCATTTGGAGGCAAATCGAATAAGAATTTAAAAGAGAAAAGATAAAATTATTACAAGAAAAGGAGTATTATGTATGGTCACTTATATCTATAACAAAGAGTATGCAAGATATCGAGTTTGTATACCTCTCTTACAATTTTTTTGAAATTTATATTCGACGGCGACGAGATGAAGTACCTTTGCATTTCTGTTATTAACATCGAATTTACAGCAAAGTGGCATTAGGTCGACACTGTCAAATGAAACTATGATGCTGAATATTGAGTGAGCTGTGCTGTATTTCTTTTCGATTTCTTATTGCAAATCTGTGATCTGATGGTTGACTTGTTATTGTTGTTTTATCATTGTTTTGAGCGAGGAATTCTAATTTTTTGTACCTTTACCTTTAAGAAATAATATTTAAATATAATAATAGTAATTAATTATAATAATTTATGAATAGTAATAAATTAATCAATTGATTAATTAATAATTAAATATTCAATCAATTATAATTCATATAAAAATAAAATAATAAATTTCTTCAAAATCAAAATACCAAAATGCTCTCAAGTTGCTTCTAATTATCACACAAAAATTGTTTAAAAAGTCATCTGTGCACTTCACGCATTTTAGAAGTTAATTAATTAATTATATGTGCATCAGTTCGCAACTGAATTTTATTCTTAAAAGTGCAATTAGCAAAATTCTGTTTATGCAATATATTTTACTTATGGAAATAGCAAAAAAGCACACAAATATAATTTATCAATAGCGTAATATATTCATACCGTAAATATCATATATGAATATTTATGTGTTCATATTTCATATTTCTCGCTTCCTGTTCTCTCCTCAATCGTATTGTAACCTATGTTGTTTACTAATGTTCCGTCTATCTGTATACCAAAATTCATAAAAATTGGTTAAGCTAAAGTTAACAGACAGAGTTACTTTCGCATTTATAATATTAGCAAGGACATACAAAAAAATAAAAACATTATAAAAGTTTCAAAATACATCCATGGTCTAGTTTGTAAACGTATTGTCGTCTAAGTCTTCTGCCAAAAGCTGCCCTTATAGCTGTCGTAGCATTTGTTTGTATTATTGATATGCTGAAATGATCAACTTTTTAATAAAATGGCATCAGTACTCCAGCTTCTATCAAAATGGAATGGTGAATATTTGTTCATTGTTTTTGAGTTCAACGTCGTGATTCGTCATTTTAACTTTGATTAACTATCTTTCGATTGGAATGCGATCCCTTTCTGATATCTGAATAGCAATCCTAATCACATTTTGGTTCAATGTCTTTCATCCCATTGCAATGAATTTTGTATTGTGGCGTTAAATTGGCCCAGCTGCGAGCATCTTACAAAAGCCAAAACCCAAATCGTAACTTACACCCAATTTGAACAGTATACGCGACTGGACAGACAGACTGAAAGACCACCTTTGGAAATGTACTTGTTGGCAAACGACATCAACTTATGTCGACATATTTACGAGAAATCACAACAAACCGACGGCGTCAACAACAACAACAACACTAACAACCGCCACAATAACAACAGCAAAGAATTCCCGGTTTCCGTCGTGCGCACACCCACCGAGGCATAATTAGATGATCCCAAAATCAGCCGCTAATTTTTCCGCAATTTGCTTAGTAATGCAATCTAAATACAAATAAATCGGGCTCTGTGGCTTCGCGTCGCGTCGAGTTGAGTTGAGTTGAGTTGAGTTTAGTTGAGTTGATTTACTCTGAGCCGAGTCGAGCAGAACAACCCCAGCCCCGTTAAGTCGCATCCCTTCGACCGTGAAATACGTACATGCACACGCACACACACACACACACACACATACGAATGTAAATTCGCATAGCCAAGCGGCAGGGCATCAGACTAGGCACGCACGCACCCAGCCAGTCGAGGCGGGCAGTCATGCCCCGGAGTGTTGCACATGTCCCTGATAAGCGTTTGAAACCAGACAAGCAAACAGCAACAGAAACACTCCCAAGCGGCTGGCGACGGCGCATCTCTCAGATCCCAGCGGGAGTTTTGCCCTGACATTTTCTGAAAATCACTTCAGAGCGACACTTTTCGACCGAAAGCTTTCAGCGCAGCGGCATCAACAGCAGTAACCTCAGCACAAAACACTTGAGGATGGGGTGATGGTAGTGCTGACGACGGTGATGGTGACGGAACTAATAAAACGACCCTGATTGCAGTTCAACAGTACATTTCTATCGCTTTCCGTTAGCGTTGCATGAACACATTGGCATTGGTGTTGGTTTCGGTTTGTGTGAGAGGGGCCCGCCCGCTGTGCGCTTTGGCTCTTGTCTTTAGCATGAACACTTCAGCTTTGGCTTTTTTAACGCGATTATCCGACGATTTGATTTGACGCTAAATCAAAATCAAAATCAAAATCAAATTCGAAGTCATATCGGAAACGGAAACAAACAGGAAACATACACGAACACAGACACACACACACACACAAACAACACTGTCAGAGCAAGTGCAATAGCTCGCATGAGTGTAACTATTATATGTGAGAGACAAGCCCTCTGTGTGCCATATGAGGTGTACTAATCTGTCGTCGTTCGTGTTCACGTCGTTGTCGTTGTCGTCGTCACCGTCACCGTCATCGTTACCGTCATCGTTGTTGTCGCTGTTGACTTTGTTATTTTGCCGTCGCTTGATTTGAAATTCGAGTTTACCCATTTTGCAGTTCGGTTTTTTCGTTTGGTCCTCTGTTCTCAGCCCGCTCAATTAATTTGCCCGAAAGCAAATGTTTCAAATTTTAACAAGTGGGTACTCCTCTCACTCCTCCCCTGCAGCTGTGTACAGTATGTGGCTGCACACTTGCTTCAATTTGCAAGCATCACGATCACAGCGGGCTGCACTTTCCAGACAGCCAGCGTAACGGCGGCCAGTGGAAGGGCAACGTGGCACTACAAAATTATGTTCTTGGTTCTTCTCCTTGTACAGCGTCTGGACATTCTTAACATAACCAACTAGTAGCAGTATACTAAATTGTTTCCACTTTCCCTCCTTTTCCCGCAGCATGCGGCAGCCAAACGATGTAAATTTGCATTGGGGGCCCGGAAACGCAGTCTTCTTGTCTAGCCTAAGCCCTGCGAGATGAGCCACTTTGCCTATGCTCTTGTTGAAAGGAATATGGTTCCGTTGACCTGTGAGGTATGACTTCGTCAACTTAGCAGCTAAAGTACGGCCAGTTAATTGGCCTTGTTGACCTCTAGCTAACAGTTCGTCAGAGCATTGATTACTTTACCGAATACAATGCTGAATGCACAATCTACTCTGAAGATGTTTAAATTTTTTTGCAGGCACACGTACACACGTAGCGCCTCTGGTGAGGGAGATATATTTAGTGGCCGCTATTTGAGTGTATTATCTCGTTAGAGTAATAAGAGTTAGAGTAATTAGAGCTGAGGTGTTTAACAGAGCCTCTGCTGCAACTCTAACCTCAATAATGAGCCTTTGGATATGTTGTTACCGGCTTCAACGAAGAGGTGTCAGCCTCTTACGGGGACATACAGGAGGAAAAGCGGATGGCTTACAAGTGTAACAGTCTTTTCGAACAAGGCAGGGAGACTCTGGAAGACGACTCACTGCCAGGGTGGTCTATCGTTGTTACCACTCCAGAAAATCTTCAAATTGTTATAAAATTAATGTTGGCAGATACATTACGAACTCGCTAATCTCAACCCCCGATACCTTTGTAAGTGCTGATGATTATGCTGATGGCGCGCTACTGCCGCATGGCAGTAAGGCCTCCTTAAGAAGTCCTTGCCGTCTTGCCCGGTCCCTTGTTGCGTTTTTCCAGTTTCGGGCAGCTTTTCGGCATCTGCCTCGGCGTCGTCTTTCCACCGAATTGATGGTCAACCTTCGGATGTTGTCCATTTTTGTGTACAGCGTATATAGCTCCTGATTAGAGTTCCTGATTAGAGCTGTTGGTGACTGGAAGCGCTCTCAGCTGTTTGTTAATTAGAAAATTTTTCTTTTCTTCTTAGTTGATTTCTATTTTTATATTCAGAAACTGATCGCTTTCAGTGCTTATGTCCACCTTAGAGTACAAGTACAATATTTACATGGGAACATAGGTTGTAATTAGCTTCTATGAGTGACTCATAGAAATTATTAATTTTTCATTAAGTGGGTATGTGAGAATTAACTATATGCTCCATACTTAGGCTACCAGATCAACTGACCTTGTCCTTTGAAATTATCTTTTGCGTTGTACTTCTTTCAACGGAAATAAGCTGATGTGGTGATATCTTTGTTTGGTGTATTCGGATCAATAAGGAATGACTGGTCACTCCAAATTCCACCACCAGACACACAGAACTGGACACACAGACACACGCAAAGCATTAAATAACTCATAACCGAAGTTCGACGAAAGTAGAAAGAACAACGGCAACAACAAGAAGAAAATAAACAAATCACTGAAGCATAAAATCCGTATGAACGACCGACCAGCAAAAAAATGGAGAGCCGATGAAATGAGGAGCCAGCGAAGTAAGTCAACCACAACGCTATGAGCGCTGCCGACTGCTCCCGAGAGATTACAATTATTATGATAATCTACGCCATAAAAAGTAACAACATCAGGGAGCAAGCGGCAGGCGATGAAGTTGAAGTTGAAGTTGAAGACGATAACGACGTTGGACGATGTTAGAGCCGAGCTGGAAAAATTACCATACTTAGACTCTTGCCGAATTCAGCGTTGCCAACTTAGAGAATTTGATTTTATGCTAAATAAGCCAACGAGACTGACATAACGTAACCTGATGAGTTAAGATGAATTCAGTTCGGCTGGGTTGAGCTGAGCTGGGTTGAGTTTCCATCTATATATCTATGTACGTGTATATCTATCTAACAGCACAACTCTCAACCCACTCTGATTCTTACTCACACCTTGACCCTGTGAGTCCTACACAGTGGACTGGTTACTTCAACGCAACTGATGAGGTGAATTCAAATCTTATGTACACTCACACTGAGCGTGTGTGTGTGGAAGGGAGACCGAAAAAGACTTTGAGCCTTGAAACGGTATCGAATGGCCGTAGTGTAGTCATCATCATCGTAGTTGCTTGAATGCATGATTTTTATCTGTTGTATCAACGTCACAAAACTGCCGCTACACGAAAATGTCCAAATTTCAGTTACCCCCCCTCTACTAGCGGGCGACACAACTTCAAACAGATATCAACTTTGTTTTACTTTACGGCCGGCGTGGAGCGTTTGCTCGTTCGTTCGTTTATTTCCTGTTTGTGGGGTGTTCTGTCTGCTCCTTTGTGCTCAGTCGCCATTTGCTCGTATTTTGCTTACGGTCGTCAGCTTCACTTCTCACTTCACCCTCTAAGTACTCGCTGTGGCAGGTTGTATTGGGATTTGTTGATTATTTTTTCGCTTTTTTTTAAATTCTGTTTTTCTTCTTCCTCTTTTTTTTTTTGGTGTTTTTAGTCATTTATGCTTTTCTTATGCTGTTTGTACGTGTACGTGTGTTTGTTGGCTTTGAAAGTTATTAACTTGTTGTTGCTCTTGTTGCTGTTGTTGCTGTTGTTGTTGGTTGTGGCTAGTTTTGATAAAATGTTTCAATGGCTGTGCACATCACAGTTGACTGGATCACAAGACACCGACACCGATACCGGCAAGGACAACAACAACAACAACAACAAGAACAACGCCGGCGATGATGCAGGACAACACAGTTGGACGCTGCCGCCAAACTGAAACTGTCAAGGGTACAGCGACGATGAGAATTTGAGTTGTCGTTGCCAATGGCTACATTTTTGACTGATGATGACGTTGTTATGTGACAAACCAACTATAACAACAGCAACAACAACAACCAAACTCAAAAACGGGCAAGCATTTTTTTTCAGCTGGAATCGGTGGAGGTGGTTGTGCTGCAGATTTTTTTCGGCTTGTTTATGTTTTTTTTAATGTTTTTTTTTTTTGACGGAATAAGTTTTAGCAGCGTAAGCACACAAGCACCTTCACACACACCACACACCCACGCACACGCACACACAAACCCACTAACGCATGCAGATTGTGATAGAAGTTTACCACTCAGCTCTGCTAAGCTTGGTTCGGCTCAGCTTAACTTTAGCCGCCATTTTATGAGGTTATTTTGCACCCCAAAAACGTTTTCACGTTCCTGATTTTGATTCCGCCACAGCGACTGCCGTTATCGTCACAGTATCAGTGGCGGTCCCAGTCCCAGTCACAGTCGTTGACGTTGATGTTAAAGATGATGATGACAATGATGTTGATGATGATTATGTTGACGATGTGTACGACTACGTTGGCTGCGACTTGTCGAAGAGATATTCATCGAAATGAAAATGACAGCCTAAAGACACATTTACCAGAAAGATAAGAGCGAATGGCATAGCATCCACACAGCCAAGCAGTCAACCATACGCGCAACAAGGCATCCACGCATCAGTCAGTGTCACCGGCTACGTGAGTTTAAATGACACGTCTCTGCTATTGTTGTTGTTGCAACTGATGCTGATAACGGTAAGTATCTTTGCAGCATCGGTGTCAACTGAATGGCTAATGTTTGATTTGGTTTGACTGCTTAAGCCTTAGCATGGCTGCTTAAGACTCTCCGATTTGATTTGATGATTGTTGAAGAATTAAACTTTAACCTCTTCTAAGCATTGTCTCACTTTTTCATTGGTCTAATTATATGATATACTGTATATGTCCGCCGTGCACCCTCTTATAAGAACTTTACCTAAAGAATTGCAATTGTTTGAAGGAATTCACCAAATCAACTCGTCTCAGCAAGTTGGGCTAGAAAGTGGCACATTAGGTCAGATGAAGCCAATTACAATTACAATTACAATTACATACGCCGTCTCGAATCACGTCGTTTTTGTGAGTCGAGAATAATCCTGATCAAATTCTGTAATCCGACATCCTACGCCTCTTCACTTTTTAATCCGCCTCCGACAACCAGGAAAGCTCGAAGAAGTCATGTTGCAGTCAAATTAAAAGATGATCTAAATGGCGGAGATATTTGTATCAAATGGGCTCAAGAAAAGGGCATATCATGCGATATGCGATATAAACCCAAAAAAAAAATGCAGATCTAATTGACTTTTCCGCCGTTAAAACCATTAGCACCCAAGACTTAAGTATTAGCTCTGGTGTCGATTTAAACTCGGACCATTCCCCGGTACCCAAAAAAAAAAAAAACAGTTGAAAGCTATATGAAAAAGCTAACCCCGTCCACAGGCACTAATGACTCACTTTGGAAAGCCACAAGACTAGTTGAAAAAAGGAGATCACACAATCCTCCTCTAAATCAGCCAGATGGACTTAGGACAAAAACTGAAGCTGACAAAGCAACGACCTTAGCCGATGATTCACAAATGCCATTGACACTAAAAAAACTCGCTAAACACAGTTAACCCCTAATAAAAAAGTTTCCAGGCTATGACGGGATAACAGGAAAACTACTGTAGGAGCTACCAACTCACGTCATTCTCTATCTAAGGAATATGTTCAATGCTATCGTAAAACTTAAGTACTACTCCAAAACATGAAAGGTTCCAAAAGTCATAGCTAACCAAACCAGGTAAAGGCGTCACCTTTGCAACATCGTACAGACCAATAAGTCTGTTGCCCAATGCATCAAAACTGTTTGAAAGACTACTTTATGTGCGATTGGAGCCCCAACATGACCACAACTACATAATTCTAGAACAACAATTTCGCTTTCGCAAGTATCACTTAACTCAAAATTTCCACAGATTTTGAGGAGAAAAAATTCTGCTTTGGCGTATTCCCTGATGTTTGGTATTACTCAAAAGCAGATACAGACCACGACCTTGAAATCGCACCTAACAAGGCAGAGATTATCGAAGCAAAGAAGCATACCATAGCCGACTGACAACCACGCAACATCGAGATCTATAGTATCCCAATTCAGGAATTGAAAACGAAAAGATGCCTGCGGAGCGCAAGACCAGTAAATCTAGTAGATATCTAAACAAGTATTATTATTATAGTAAATTTGTAATTCTGTAAATGCTATATGTAAATTTAAGATCTCTTAAGGGTCTCAACTCTGCACTCAGTGAACGTTACGGCATCTTGCGAGAGCAGGCAAGCCGTGCGTATAAGCCGTAGTATAGGCAAGCGCACAGTCCTTGTACATTATTATAATAATATAAAGTTTACAAAAACTAAAGAAACACGCTTTAATATGGTATTAAAAACTAAGAACTAAATTAGTTTAGGCGCTAGTAAAATTAGTCATTTTCATTTAATCCTGATAAACCTGATTAGGTCATAGGGACAAAGTTGTCAAATCATTGTTTTGTCAACGGTCCTTGATAGCTCTGCAAAGTTTCAGCTTAATCTGAGCTTTTGAAGTGGCTGAGTATTTCATTCAAAGATTTGGTTACACATTACAAACATACAGTTGAAGCTTATATAAATCAACTTATATTAAAAACTGACCATTCGCAAACAATTAAAAATGCAATATGATTACAAATTTACGTCAAGCGCGTGACCAAGTTATGAAGAATATAGATTTTGGTGCGAAAGAAGTTAAAAGTAAGTTGTTGTTTACCTAATAATCCCGAGATATCGTTGTTTCATTCAATTTGTTCTTCCTTTACACTATCAGGATTTTGTGGCGGCGGACTAGCGAGATAGTACTGTATTAGACGAAAAAAAAAAACATTAAACAATAAACACTTTTTCATAACCAGAACATGTTGTGAGAGTACATTTTCACCTTTTGAATTTGATATTGCGCAACTGCTCATCCTGAGCTCGAATCTCGTAATGCGCTTGATTTTCAACATTTTCCACTGTAGTTGCCTATGTTTCGGACTATATGGCTGCTACTTCCTGGCGCTGTTTAGCCTTAAGTTCGTTCAGGGTCCTTGGCTTGTTAGTTTAAACTTTCGATTTCAAATAGTCCAAGAGAAAAAAATCCAGCGGTGTGGAGTCCAGGCAGAATCCGTACATTTGAAAAAAACGGAATCATTATAGGATAACTCGCGTATCTTTTTTATTATTTTTCTTTGACAAATTTTGATTTCGAAGTTCACGTACTTCTCAAAGGCAAACTGTTGACGCAATATTGATGTCATACACATATTCCAATTTTTTTTTTTCCAATATATGGAGTAGATCATTGCATTCAATTATACAATTAAATAACTTATCGACACTAATGGGCAGTTAATATAACGGCTGCAAAACAGTTAGAATATCAGAAGGGAGCACACTGTAGGGCATATGATCTATCACTTATCAAACTTTGACCAGAAAAAGTTAACGACCTGCTTTATAATCGTTTTAAAATTGGCTAACATTTATGGTGGCTTCGTATTGGAGTGGGTGGTCATGGGGCACTTCAATGTACAGACAATTGCCTGAGTCTAACTTAACGAACTTAATTCAACTTGCAGGATTAAACCCTTATGATTTGGAAAGAGATGTATGTTAAAATTTTACTATTACAAATAATAGCTATATATTGAATATAGTAGGTCGACATTTTGAATTGATACATACCACTAAACAAAATAATCCAAACACTGAAGTTAACAGCCTTGTGAGTAACGCCTTTAACCAGTTTTTATTAATAAAAACAAGCTATGTGGGCTCCAATATAAGAGTTACATCACTTCACGAGAACAAAAGAGCAGACAATTTAAGCGAGCATCAAACTGACAACTACTTTATCCAAAAACACGACCTTATCTCATTTTTAGCGAAACTTAAAAATAAACTATCATCAGGGCCAGAACCCTGATTAAATTCCTAACATACATACATACGTACTTAAAAACTTTTCCATAGAACTTGTAACGGACTTCTGTACTCTATTCAATTACATACTAAATAACGCATACTTTACAAATCAATGGAAAACAGCGAAAGTAGTCATTATTCCTAAAAAAAAGAAGAGACAAATACAATATTAAAAACCTTCGCCCAATCAGCATGCTTCCTAACATAAGCAAAACCTTCGAAATAATTATAAGTTTCAATATAAATAAAACTATTGCGAAAAACTATTAGTCATAGACAATTCGGATTCAAATTTCAACATTCAACTATACACGCCATTAACCTATTAGTATCTGACATCAACTGGAATTGGAATAAAAAATTTGTAACGGTAGCCTGTTTCATTGGCTTAGATAAAGCTTTTGACAAAGCCTGGATTCCAGTTTTAATTGTCAAGCTAATGAGTTACATGACGACTTCGAAATCTACCACTCAGATGCAATAGTGAACAATATAAACACTCAACTTCAAAATAAAATCATGATATTAACTAAATATGCTGAAAACTGGCATCTGAAAATAAATGTAAGCAAATGTGAAAGTATCTTGTTTTGTCCGCCCATAAAGAAATACAATAGTAACATTAAAAAAAAACTGAAGACTAACAGAACGGGTCGTCTCCCCACAAATCCCCAAGTGACTAACGCCAACCCTGCCACTCATGCCCTAGATCCACAGCAGTTTCCACCTTTGCAGTCTGGAAGCCGCAACATGGCTAAACGAGCAGTAATACAAAAAAAACGGCAGCAACTGTAACTAACTCAACAGCAGCGGCAAACCGTACCTCTGCAACCGTCTTGCAGTTCTGGAGGCAACAGTGGTGTCTCTTATGCTGCAGCAGCTAAAAGCAACCCTGCTCAGCGACGACAACATAACCAACAAGCGCAACAGTTACTGGGGCAACATGAATTGAATAAGCAGTTACATTCACCTGATCTCCAGTCATTATTGCAACAGCAGCAAATACAACTCCAGCAATGGCAACAGCAGCTACAAGAACATCAGCAATAGCAGTTCCTTTTTTGGCTACAGCGTCAGCAGCAGGAACAGCAACAGAAAAACAAGCAGGCCAACCAACGCTTAGAAACGCTTCAAGAAATAGTGTTTGAAATGGCCAACACTATAAAGCAGTGGGCTGGGGATAGATCTAGTCTCCAGTTGCAAAACAACGCTTCAGCCTTGCAATGAATCCACTAAAGGTTCTTATCTGGAATGTCAACGGCATTTCAGGAAAGGCTAAAGAAGTTGAGCTCTTTGCGCACAACAATAACGTCGACATTCTTCTCTTGTCGGAGATCAGGACTAAACAAGGGCATGCCGTAAAAATATACGGATATACCTTCTATATTCAAGAACCGGGCAGACAAATAGCTACGAAAACTCTTAAAGGATCTTAGAGGCAGTTTCTTTGAGCGGAAGTTGGCTTCCATGGATTATATTGTGGATGCCAACTATTCGCTCTGGAAATGCACTCGGTCCCTTAAGAGACAGTCGTTTAGGCAGGTGCCTGTTCGTTGTCCTGGAGGTGATCTTGTTAGGAATGAAAAACAACAGGCCAGTGCATTTGCACGTCACTTGGAAGCTAGATTCACACCTTATGACTTCGCTACAATAGAGCAAATCAGAGAGACTAACGACAGTCTACAGACACGTCTGCAAATGTCGCTACCCATTAGACCAGTCAGGGCTGAGGAGATTGCTGAGGTTATCAAATTTCTTCCGAAGAACAAGGCCCCAGGCATCGAAAGGGTGTGCCATGCCACGCTGAAGGCTCTGCCATCTAAGGCGATCCTCTACATAGCGTTGATTTTTAATGCTATGCTAAGGGTGCAGTTATTCCCAAAGCAGTGGAAGATAGCAGCAATTCAGATGATCCATAAGCCTGTAAAACCGGAAGATGACCCTGAGTCATATCTAGGGTCCCTATCTAAGGTATGGGAGAGGCTTATTGCCAATTGTCTTGGTATAATCATCAGGGAGCGCTGTAGCTTACCGGATCATAAATTTGGCTTTAGGGTGGGACACAGCACCGTGGATCAGGTTCACAGATTGGGGGAGTACATTCTAGAGGCCTTTGGTAACCTTGAATACTGCAATGCAGTTTTCATTAATATAAGGCAAACATTTGATAGGGTCTGGCATGCTGGTCTCCTGAGTAAAATTAAAATGCTTCTGCCAGCGCCTTACTACGGTATTCTACGCTCATACCTGTAAGGACGGAAGTTTATGGTAAGGGTCAGGAACACCTATTCGGTCCCATGCCTCATGAGCACTGGAGTTCCACAGGGTAGTGTTCTTGGACCGCTGCTCTATTCGATGTACACGGCCGATCTACCCCGCCCTAGCGAGAATCATATGGAGGCTCCCACAAAGGCTCTTCTTGCGACCTACGCGGACGATATCGCATTCCTACACAGTTCCAAGTCAGGCTCTGAGGCAGCAGATGGACTCCAGTTGTGTCTGGCCACTCTGGCCGCTTGGTGCAGGAGGTGGAATATAAAGGTCAACTTAAATTATGATAAATGTGTTGTTAAGGTACTATATTTTGCATGTACGGGTTCAATGCTTATTTTTTTTTTTTTAAATTAATAAAAAAATTCTGTCAAATACCTAGGCGTTATTCTGGATAAATTTTTGTACTTTAACCATCATGTCATTTTTCAAATATCTAAAACCAAAAGAGCATATCATGCTTATAAAAGAGTCTTTTCGTGTAGACTAATAAACGCCAAAGTAAAGATTTTAATGTATCAAGCACTAGTTAGGCAATATTAACTTATGCTTGCCCAATATGGTTCAACATATCCCCTTCTTACATGGAGCGCCTTCGAAAAACGGACATACTAAGGTCATGCACCACTATGTGTAGAACTCATAATAGCAATTTTACTTACTACTATTCAAACAAAACAGTTTATAATGAGGCCAAAATTATTAGAATAGATACACATATAATCAATTTCATAAGAAAGCATTTAATTAGAGCAACTTTGATTACATCCAACAGCTTTATTTTCGCACCGTACTTCAAGAGTGCACAGTTAATGGGTACACCCCTCCCGCCATCTTTATGTGTCTCGATAAAGAAGTTTTTATACAAAACGAAGAAGCTGCACCAATTTTATACCACATCAAGAGGCGAACCAACAACAAAGTTATTTCCTCAAAAACTTTAAGTGTTGACAACAAACGATCTCATCGAAAGATAAGAGTGATTCAACAAAAACCACCAATCATTGTTGGTGGAAAACACTCTAAAAATACCAAACGTCCTATTCCCATCTTCCTATCCCCAAAAACCCTCCAAATCCCACACCTAATTTTTAGTATTAGTCTTAGTCTTAGTTAATTAATATTATATATCATGAAGCAATGTTCTTTCTTAATTTTTCATTGCAATCGAAATATACTTGTGATTAAGAATAAGTTAATCGTTATAAATAATTCCTAAAAAGAAAGATTCGAATAATAGGCATAAGGACTCAAGAGCTCCTAGAGCTAATTAACTTATGACATTGTTATCTAAATAAACGAAAAAAAGAAATAAGTAAATAAATTGCCTTATCGATGATACAACAACAAGACATCAGGACTGTTAACCTAACCCAACTCGAAGTGATAACTCCTGTATAACTAGTCTATCTATTGCCATTACAAGACTCGAACTCTGTCTTACTTTTCATTATCAACTATTAAGGACCCCGGCGTTGTTCGGGATTTGTGTAGAATGAAGATGTAAACGGCAAGTGAAAACTTCTTTAGTTGCGATGAACGATTTTTAGCACCGCACAATCTTATGCTTAGTTCCTTTTATATATAACTTAGTGTTATATATATATATATGATTCCTATATTTTTTGCTGTTATTCCATTCGCTCCTCTGAAGCGTATTTAAGCACTGCCACGCACAGCTTGGCCAGAGGGAAAATGATGCCAGAGAAAATGAAACCAAGTCCCATCACGACAACGGCGACAACAACAACAACAACAGCAACAAAGTCAACAAATGCGATTCACAAAATCTACGAAAAGCAAATGGTAGAATGCAGAAACAAAATAATACAAAATAAAATATACGAGCGACTAAAGGAAAGACTAAATGAAATAAAATACGACCAGCTAAGTTTCAGTCACGTACCGAAAATCCAAATAACGATAACCAACAAACGAAAACGAAGCAAGCCAAGCCAAGCCCAGCCAAGCCAAGCTAAACCGAAATCCCGAAACCTCGAAACCCAACCAAGTCAAGTCAAGTCAAGCCAAGCCAGACCCAACAGAAGCTGCGGCGACGGTGCAGAAAATGGCTGACAGTGGGGGATGCGAACGTCAACAGCGCCATTGCAAATAAATGGTTGGCGTTGAATGCCTTGGCTAAACTTGCTTTTGGGGTGCACATGACAAACAGGCGGACACAGACGCGCAAAAACGCACACAGATTCACACCGACGAAGCTTCGGTTTTATTATTGGAGGCCTACAACTACAATGTGTTTGTGTGTGTGTGTGTGTGTTTGTTTGCCAATGTGTGTATGTATGAGTCACTATGAACTTACTCATGCATATTGACGCTTATTCAGGCAAGTGTCGTCCTTGTCATACTTTGGATTTCGTTGCCCTTAGCTTACCTTAGAATTCTGCCACGCCGTATTGTTTCGACCACGCCTCATACTCCCATCGACTCGTTTTGTTACATTGCGTTACGTTACATAACATTTCATTTTGTGCTGCGCCATGTCGTTCTAGTCGCCATACTCGATAAAAGATAGACTCTTGAAGTTAGACTGTGAGTCAGAAAAAACATTTTCTTTTTTTTTTTTTTTTGGTTTGCTTTATTTGTTAACCACCCAACTCAAACAACAAAAGAAAAGGAAAAAAACGAATGAACCGTTAGCAACATCAACAACAACCACAACAACAGCGACCAAATCCGATAGAAATGCTTTTGTCCGACTTATCGGCCTTTCCCATGCAAGGGGCTGTGCAGTAAATGCTTGTATAAGCTGACGCCTATTTAAAGTGAGAGTAGAATTCGAGAACAGCCAAAACTTTACACAGTTGAAGTTGGCAAAACTTGCAAAAAGCAGCCTGTTGAAGAGTGACCAAGAAGTTGAAGCGTCGATCGTTTGAAAAAAACAAATTTTTCATTGCATACTTTTTGCAGCTTTCGATGGAATCCCACACAATACGATCAGTGGGTAATAATAATAATAATAATAATAATAATAATAATAATAATAATAATAATAATAATAATAATAATAATAATAATAATAATAATAATAATAATAATAATAATAATAATAATAATAATAATAATAATAATAATAATAATAATAATAATAATAATAATAATAATAATAATAATAATAATAATAATAATAATAATAATAATAATAATAATAATAATAATAATAATAATGGTAAACTCAAATATTATGAAATCGACTACACCAACAAACTGAATTGCTACATTCAATAAGGCGTGATCAGACTCCTCGAGCCCATTTGATTACTCAATTGCTCTAAAACAATCGAAAAATGTGCCTAAAAGTAGACGATACCAGTTTCCACCAGATTCAAAATGTCAGTTTGCAAATGCGGCAGAAGCCAAAGGAAATTTTAAGACCGAAACTGAATTTGGCATTAAATCACGTCGAATCGTTGTACGACTCTATGCGGCTTGACGTGACTCAACTTGACTCGATTCGACTCAAGTTAACTTGATGCGACTCAACTGAACTCGACTTCACATGAGCTACTCATGTAAATGTGCTTGATGTCTGTCTGTCTGTCTGTCTATTTGTCTGTCTCCCTGTCTACTGAAAACATTGGCTGTGGCGGATTAGAGCTGCTTGCCTGACTGCCTGCCGTGCTTCAATGCACTTTTGTTGAATTGCACCCCGGCAGGCAGGCAGGCGAACGAACGAACGAACGAACGAACGAAGTGGCAACGGTGTTACTGATTGCCATCGGTTTTTTTTGGGGTCTGAGTGGTTTGAGAATTCGTTAAGCCAAGTAACGAACCATACACATGCCAAATCTGGAATTAAATTGTTGATCCATGTTAAATCTTAAGCTTAGCCGGTTTCTTGTTGTCTTTCTCTATCTCCCTCGCCTTCTCTTTCTTTCACTCTATTTATGTGTGTGTATGTGTGTAAAAGCGATTCTGCTTGCCCGACTAACTGACAGCCAACGAGTTATTTAGCAATATTAGGCGCTCTACCTCTCTTCCACTCTAGTATACCACAATGCAACCTGGCGCAAAGTAGATTTTAAACGTTACTCGTTACAGCTGAGTCTACTACTCTAGCCCCTTTCGCATTGGCATTCGCATTCACTTGAAAAGTAAAAAAAAAAAATAATAATAAATAAGTAACAACCACCGACGGACTGTCATATCGTCATTGCTGTGTCTGGTTGCCGCTTATGTCGCTGCTGCTGCTTCTTCTGCCACAGATGACGAACTCAAGTGTAGATGATTTCATTCGAATCATTTCCACATCATAAAACATCTCATTTTCCAGCAAACTTGCCTGGATTGCGTGTCAAGCAGCAGCGCTCTCACCTCTAAAATATACATAAATTTTAAGCCATGAAACTCAGGAAAAAAAATCGATTTAGAAAATGCTTTGCTTCTTAATCTTTTTACAATTAAAATGTGATGCTAAAAGATGTAAACTCCGTCGAGTTGGTTTTTATTAACCTTACTAGTTCGTTGGTCCTATTAAAGCGATTTTCTCAAATCTCTCAGAGTATGAAATGCAGCCTGCATGGGCAGCAAATCACGAGTTAATCAATTGGCACTTAAGTGTTGAGAAACGGCATTATGCATAAGGCAAATGGCGATTGCGAAAGAATATTAGGCAAATCACTTGTTCAGAGTTTGATTTCTGAACATTAATTAGCTTCAATAGCTATAACAGCTACAGAGCTTTACAAGCAGTACAGCAGCAATGAATGTCACTGCGCACTCAGCGGACTTGTTAATAAACGGTACTCGTATCAATAGACCAAACTTGCTCAATAACAAGATCATTGCTTAAACATTAGTTTTTTTTGTTTTTCTTCTTTTTTTTTGTTGTTGGACAGAACGAAACTATTTCCGGATGCTTCAGAATCGACTCACTAACTGAGCAGCGTAGTGTACCGCTAAGAGGCTCTCAAATCCAAATTGGTAATTAAGACTAAGCCAAAAACGAAAAACTTGCACAGCAAAGTTATAAATATTAACAAGATAACTTGAAGCGACTGTAACCTCAAATTAGCCACTTGAACCTAATTTCCTTGTTGATTGTGATGGTGTTATGCAGCAGTACAACCCATGCTCCTGAGCACGAGGCAATTCTGTGTCAGTGTCAGAGCATTAATAATGCACAGTTTATCTTAAGAGGATTTTTGACGCCTCTCAGGACATCAGGACACACGCACACAAATGTACATACATACACAATGTACTGACACACACATGTAGACTGTCAAAAATGCGTTGTGATATGAAAAAGGCGAATATAAAAGTGCAGACAGACAAATGAGACAAAGCAAATGAGAACACAAGAAAAAGCAGCGCAAAGAAAGAGATGTCGAAAAAAGAAGAAGAAGAAAAAAGCAAACTAAATGTGTGCATCCCTTCGCCAAAGTGCTGGCGGGGCAAACAAAGCACCAAATGGACTAATTTCGGTTTCTTTTATTAACCAGTTTAGTGGCACACGTTCGCAATGCGTTTCGCCCCTTTTTTCGTTCGCTGCAGGTGGAGTGGGCGTGGCAAGCGTTGAAACAGTTAACAGTAACACAACATCTGTGCGAAAACAACATAATATGGAACACACACACACACACGCACACAGTTGTACACACAGAAAGCCAAGCCACCTTCACAGAGCAGCACAACAGAGCCGAGCAGAGTAGCGCTGAGCAAAGGCTACAAAGGAAATAACAATAATAATTATAATTATAATAATCATTTCATAAACATAATTTTTTGGGCACATCGCCACAATTTCGACAATCGCCTAGCACACAAAGGCGGCCAGCATGCAACAACAACAACAACAACAACAACAACAACAACAGGCACAAGCGCAAGCAGCAGCAGCACAAGTCTGTGTTGTGTGTTCGCTAGCCACAGGCGGTAACGCCAGCGACCGGGTTGGCCACGGGCTGTTGGCAGCAAAGCAGAGCGCGTGAACGCGACATTCAGCGAAAGGTTCAACTGGTGTGCGACGCTGTGTGACGCTGGTGTAGAACATTTTTGCTGCAGGTACTTTTTATTGTGTTGTTGTTGTTGTTGTTGTTGCAACTTTCACAGCGTGTTCGAGTCCCTTTTTTTAACAGTTGCTAAACTGGCAATTCAAGGAACTACTACAACAGCAAAAGATTGATCGTCAAGGCGGGGGGTGTGCTTCATTCAATTCGTACTCGATTCTTCTCCCACTTTCATGCAGTAGTAACCCAAACCCAGAAGGTCGTCGCTGTTGTCAACACAACTCGACGCAACTAGACAAGAGAGCAGACCAGACCAGACCAGACCCGACCGGACGAGACGAGACGAGGCGAGGCGAGATGTCTCGTTGCGACAGATGTGTTTCTCATTCGATTTTTAATATGCGGCCAATCTAACTGTAATTGGTTTGTTATTGTGCCCCTTGCACCAGCCGAAGGGATGTTCAAACTGCCAACACCCCCCGACAACGACAACGACGACGACGACTTGCCTCCTGCTCAGCATGATGCAGTAAACTTAAAGCTGTCATCATTGTTGCAACAGTTATATTCTCATCCTGCCTCACACTCATACCCATGCTCATACTCAACCTCATAGCGTCGTCATCCTCATTGGCATTCGGGTTTGCATTCACGTATTCATTCCCCCACCCAATTTTCTCGAACCATCTTTGTTTCTGTTATTGCTGTAGTTGTGATGTGTTGTGTTATACGAAAAACCTCAAGAGACTTTTTCTGCTTGACTTACCCCCCCCCCCCCCACGGAATCCTTTCATTGAGCCCTTGTTCACGTGTTGAGGGTTCGTTCGTTGATACTCGGCTGCTTGGGTAAATTTTAATCGATCACGGCATTGGTGTTATTATGTTTTGTACTGTTGTTGTTGTTGTTTTTTGTTGTTTTTTTTGTTTTGTTTTCTTGTTTATGAGCATCCATTGTTATTGGCAAATTGTTCAAAAATATTGTTCACACGTTGCTATTTTTAATATTTTCATAATTACTTCAGTACTTTTGCTTGTTTGAATTAGCCAATTGAGAAACACATCGATTGAAGCCGTCAATCCAACACAGCCTAGCGAACTAGACCGCTATAGTAGCGCTATACGGTATTATTTCTAGAGATACCAAGAATAGTGAACACTTTTTTCATGTTATGCGGGCCGTATACTTGAACGACTCGATGCGTATTGTTGGCAGCTGCTGCAAGACGAATTTTTACCCATTGTTACCACTATGGTGCAGCACAAGAAAAGACGAAAAGAAGTAATCACACGCTATAATTCTACATATTTAAAGGAGCGAGCTGTTTCTTTGTATCCAACTGATAGCGCGTCTTTAGACAATTGAATAACTTCGCAGTGGGAGCCAATGGCACAATATATTAAACTACTCAAACTGTTCGAAAACTATACGAAAAGCACCACTTCAGATATTTCTTGTATCTCTGAAGTGATTCCAAATGTTGTTACATTGTTTAAATACTTGGAGAAGGAAGAGACTGGAGATAGAAAATGTCTTCTTTCTTTGATTTGTTTTAAAATTATTTATTTGCAAGGTGTTCAAGAATATTAAGAAAATTTATCAAGAGAAACTGAAGGTTGGGTATTGTTGAAAGATTACTTATTCTAAACTAAACTACTAACTACGGGTACTTAAAAATTAGCCAAATTAGTTAAATAGACTTAACTGTGTACGTTTTCCTATTAATTAGTTGAGTAGAGTTTCTCTAATTTTACACTAGAAACGAAATCGAGCCCATATCAGCATGGCTACCTCGTATTTCGCCTATTGTGCTTTATATGAATGTAAGGGAGATACCAGGCAGCCAGAAACAAAGACTCCTCGATCGCAAAGCAAAATCATGAAATATTTGGACTGAGACGCCCAACAAAATTTCGCACACAGGGAAGACAATAAAATACCAACACAATCTCATACACGCACGACACCCACACAACGAGGTCAACCACACAATGGCACGCTTTTGATTTTTGACTTCAACTTCTCGATGACAATTTTCGATGGCGGCAGAAAACGAAATCCATTTCAAGAGCAAATACAGTGAATGCACGTTCATTGCACAGCCAAAGAAGCACAACTATAAGTCGAATTTATAGCTAAAAATCAATACAATATGTCTTCCATAACCCGAATATCTCCTCGAATATAACTCGAACTTTTGTTATGCATTTTGGTGATTCGCGATTTGCAAGTTTGACTGTATAAGGAATGCACTCTATAGATAGAAGCGAACAACGAGAAGTTCGAGTCTGGATCGCGCAAAGCGAATTACTTCATCCTTACTTTGTGTTGTGTTCTTTTCTCGTCTTTCCTTGTGATCGGCAAAGAAGAAAAAAATTTGGTGTTTACAGCATTGACGGTCAAACTGAATACAAACATTTAAAGCATAAAATGAGGTAGGCATATTGATGAATAAAACGAAAAACTATCATTTCGCGAGAGGAGTCTAGTCAGCCAATATAAAACACGTGCAGCGCGTTCAGTAGTCAGCCTAATTATGTTACTTCAGAAAGATCTACGCTAGTATTTCGCTGTTAATAGCAGACAGATAACAGGTTTTCTCGCGTTCTGCTTATTTGCAGGATACCCAAAAGCTCTACGAGACAAATGTAAACTCTATGTATTTAATGCTCTTTGGTATTAACGTTATATACAGATTTCATACAATCAATTTTATATAACAGTATAGCAAAACCTGCTACCAATATTCCCCAAAGTATTCGAATGAATATTTTTGAGCTGAACAATAGAATGCCTTCGATAGAATCTGGATCGGTGGACTACTGCAGAAAATCAAAGAAGTCATGCTTGGCAAGTGATTTTAATTTCAACAAAGCTATCTATAAGAACGAACCTGTTCCATGGTCGTAGGTGACAAAACATGTATCATCCGTCAGTAAAACTGTCGATATTTCATGCTAAAACTAACAGTAAACTGGGCACTCTAGCTGTAAATTAAAAACGCCCTCCGACTCAGTGGCTACCGTTACCGTTAATAATAGCCGTTTATGGATATCAAAAAATGTTTACTTTGGTTATGCCGAGGGGTGTGTGTCACTCCTCACTCACGAAAACTCGTAGGTTTCACCATTGACAGTTATATGGTAAAAGTGAAACCAAAATGAGAAATACGCAAATAGAGATAAGTTTGTATATATATTTTTGAAGATCGCACCATCGTTGTTACCAGATGTAAATGTGTACAGGTTGGGAGCAATAAGAGTTTGTTGTGCTTTCCGTACGGTATCGGACGATGCTGTTTTAGTGATTGCTGCTCTAGTTCCAATAGACCTCACAGACACGTGGGTTGCCCACTAGATCCATTCTGTTTGGACGAGAGCATCGAAGACCCGGAACATGTCGCGTTCGTCTGTGGGGAGAGACCTGGCCGACCACATAGGGGTGCTGCCGACTATAAATAACATATGCGGAACGATGCTTGACAATTGGAGTGCTGTGTCCGAATTCGCAGCAATTGTGATGACTACCTTAAGAAGTCTTGAATGAGATCGAAGGCAACAAGCAGCCGGCTAAAGAACGGGACGCGCACCCAATGAAGCAAGTAGGTTTATTCGTGTTTTCAATTTTGTTTCGTTGCGAAATAAAGAAAATAAAGTCTGACATTTGTCCTTACGAGGACAGCTGGTTTACGCGACGCGAACAAAACGTGGCGCTCACGAAGAAGTGCGTAATAGTTTAAGCAAATACGAGTTTAGTAGGTTTACGCGTTTCCGTGAGTACCCTCACTAGTCTATGAGTGGGAATTGAGTTGGCCTGCAGTGCTGCTCAAATTATATGGAATCATTTGGTTTAATTTCATTTTTATATTTATTTCACGAATTTCAAGAATTACAATAAAGTGTATACCAGAAATTTGGAAACATTTTCAATTATAACGAGAAAGTTTAGAAAGAGAGTAGTAGTCATTGGGAACAGGTATCAAAAACGTCAACGAGAATTTAGTAAATCCAAAATTGTACGTGACAAATAAGAACAAAATTTAAAGATAGGAAAAAACACAAATTTAGTAAGGATAAATAGGGATCGCATGAATCTGGAAGCACAGAACAAAACTCGTCACCGCTGAAAACACGTGAAGGGATAAAAAGCGAGTCACAATAATCCATTGGTGCAGCTAAAAAGAGTGTAAGGCAGTAAGGGAGCGAAAGGAAGTTGCCCAACAGAGCAAGGCACAACGTACCACAACGAAAGGCCAACTTGTAATGTTGCCACGAAACAGATCCTTGGGGCACGCGGGTACTGGCGGGGGTACGCCAATTGGCAATGCTAAAGTCCGTTGTGCAAAGGAACGCATCTCGGTCAGTCTGACGTCAAAACGCAGAGCGCGGCGCATTACATTCTTCCGGAATGGTGACCGTTTCTACCCAGGCCAAACTATACCCGTAACACGTGAGCGCTACAGATCGTTTGAGAGGCTGTTCGAAGAAATCACCCGTATTTTTGCGAAGAGCGTTAAAACTCCAAGTGCAATCGCAATAATATATACCATGTGCGGTAAGAAGGTAAGGTGGCTATGGTTAGTTGAGGAGTTCTTCTAAAATAATATATATATATCCCTTGCAGATCGCCAAACTCGATGATCTGGAAGATGGTCAGAGTTATGTATGTTGCTGCAACAATGAGAATTTCAAGAAGATCGAATACAACATGACATCACAACAGTTGCCCAACTTCGCCTATCGAAGATGTTCTCCACTGAGGAAAGGAGCCGGTCTGATCAGCACGGCATTGACCGGTGGGGATCTGCATGGTAGTCCACTAAATGTGTTGAGTGAACGTGATAGGGTCGTTCATCCGCGCATTGTGACGCTCATTCGGAACGGCACAAAGCCACGTAAAATAATTCGATTACTCTTGAACAAACGCAACAGTCCGAGCTTTGATCATGTGCTGACCGCGATCACGCAGGTGGTTAACCTGGACACGGGCTATGTTCGTAAGGTGTTCACGTTGTCAGGCAACGCCGTGCAGCAATTAGCGGACTTCTTTGGACCAGATGATGTATTCTTCATCTATGGCACGGAGTGTGTCGATGGTGACTTTAAACTCGAACCCGATGAACAGAAAGCGATAAATGCGATACGCAAAACTTTGCGCACGGCGACCACCACATCCCATGGACCGAAACCGAAGATACCAGATAGAAGCAGAAAGAAGGCTGCCAACGTTGGCAACAGCCATAATGGTAACGAGGTCGAAGCGGTTCTTACAGACTTGCCGGATTTACTACTTGATAAATACGAGATGGTCAGGACTCTCAAAGAAGACGTCTGCACCCGTGTATTAAAGGTCAGAGATAAAGAGAAGGGTGACTTCTACGTGCTAAAAATAATTAAAAAGATGAAGGGCAATGAACATATGGATTCGGAGGCGAGTGTCATGAAGAAACTCCAGCATGAACATATAATGTCAGTCATTATGGATGTTAATCAGCCTTCGACTCTGTACATGGTACTGGAATACATAAGCGGTGAGTATGACTGGTGGTTGAGAGTCCAATGTAGACGTAACTATTGAAATGTTTCTTTTCTTCATCAGGCGGCGATTTATTTGACTTGATTTGTCGTGCTAAACGCATCTCGGAGCCACAGACACGAACAATATTAGTGCAATTGGCATCCGCCATGTGCTATTTACATTCCAAGGGTATTGTACATCGTGACATTAAACCCGGAAACATATTGGTAAGTAAAGATGATGGTCAAGAATTCGAAAGATACAAGATTCGACACCAATCTCTACAACTCGACATATTTGTCCCGGATAGGAATCTTTCTTTTACAAGGTCGAAGCAACTAGTCAAGGATCGGTTCTTCACCCCAAGATACTTCGAGCCGACGCAGTCATTGTACTTACCCATGGTAATACCGCACTTTCACGGAAAGCTGTGAATCTCTTTACCAAGCGGCACTACAGCTGACAGTTTACCCTGAGAAATGTTTCACTTGACGTGAGTGGCAGCCAAACCCAACCCCAAAAAATAGGGGGGGGGGGGGGGGGTGGTTCATCGTCACATCATAGTTAATCATTTTTTAACTCTCAAGTCTCTCGATTCTTATCACACTAACTTCATAGCCACTACTGAGCATAACATATCCCTTAGTGAATTGGCTGATCGTTGTAAAACCAATATGCTAATTGTGCCCAGGCGCACAATGGTAATGCCATAAAGGAGTTGTAGTGGAGTTTATGCATTAAAAACACTTACAAAGTAGAGAAAGTCGCCCCCCAGATAATTAAGCCTTTCCACTAAGCGCTGGAAAATGGCTAGACTCTCCTGTTCGTTACTACGGCCTTATCACAGTTCTGCAGAAGTCATTAGCCTAATGGAGAAGTATGTCTGCCCATCAGATTGGGGACAGGATAGTTGCAATCCAGATTCAGTACACTTAAGATTAAACCTCGGCCAAATGGCCTAGAAAAACAAGTCCAGTGCCCTTGTAGTAGGAGTGCGAGGAGCTCGAATTGTAGCATCTACGTGGCCAATGTTATCCACTCAAACTACCTATATGTGGAACTACTCACAATTATTGCACGTCTACTCATATATCCCGACGCCGTGGACTGAGATTGCCGGTTTTCCATTGCTCTCATTTATTCCTCTAACAAACTGTGGACCTGGCCCGTATAATTTAGTCTCTTCACTCATATTCCAACCAAAAATGTTTTGTCTGCTGCTACAGCCATAACCATAATATCTTCTTAGGCCGGCAATCGAGTCTATGACCCCCAGATCCAGAATATCGTTTCCTGGACAAGAAGGCAAACCCTCGTATATGGCTCTCTCGCTAGGATACTGATAACAAGAATTATCCCCGACGGGACTTCGTAATACATCACAATAAAAACCGCTTTTCAACCTAACCTAACACAAACGAACTTACTCATCTAAGCTAACTTGCCCACTAAATCAAGATGAACCAAACACAACTGACCTTTTCTTTATTATTTTTTTTTTCAGGTCGAGTTGGATTCTCATTATAACGTAACCAAAATAAAACTGGCCGATTTTGGTTGCGCTTGCGAGGTAACGGAAACGCTTTGCAATATGTTGGGCACACCTGCATTTATTGCGCCGGAAATGTTACTGGGAGCGGGCTACGGCTTAAAGGTGGTTTACATAAATCCAAAACTATTATTTGCAACTCTTTCTTATGTCTTACTAATATCTTTTTCCTCTACCACTTAGGTCGATGTGTGGGCTGCCGGCATAACACTATATTTTATGCTCTGCGGCTTTATGCCTTTTAATTCGTCTGACAAGCAGGTTCAAACACTCTACGAGGCGATAATTCGCGGCGACTACGATTTTCCCGATTCCTACTGGTCCGACATTGGTGACGGCGTACGCGATCTGATCGTAAATATGCTGCAATCGGATCCCAAAGTTCGCTTTAATAGCGAAGATATACTCGATCATTACTGGACTGTCGACAAGAACCGTTTCGGTCGCTGATCACAAATCCTGTGATGAATTTAATTTATTCTCACCGATCTCACAAATTAACTTGTAATCAATATGAAATGTTATTTATTTATAAAAGTATATTATATTATAACTTCGCTCTCCTGGTATGGATCAACATTGAGAAGCATCCCACGGGATCCCAAGTATGTCCTACCCAGGTTGAGCTCTAGCCGCTAGAGTTTACGTTTTTTAATTATATATTGGAAAGTACGATTAAATACTATCGGCTGCGTTGCACAAAATACTTAGTAATAACTAAGGAGCTGAAGATAAAATAGTTTTCTACATTTAAAGCATTTAGTTTAGTTTAAATAGGACCCCAAATTTCTCTTCTGTCCCGAGGCCCTTGCTCACACTCTTTTTGCGAACAAGTACAAAAATGAAGAGGACGCAAAAACCGTAGAAAAACGTTTGTACGTTAAATGCTTGTGCGCTCTCTCTGTATTCATTCATAGAGCACACTAAATGTCTTCGCAAAAGTTTGATCAGAAAAAGAAAGTCTATGCATTCTTTGTGGATTTTACAGCAGCGTTTGACAGAATACCATGTAACCTCCTCATTTTTCAAGCTCATCAATTCGGCGTTTCAACTAAAATTGCAAGGTTCATTGAAACCATATACAGACAAACTAAAAGTGCGGTATGGACGGGGATGTTTAACGACTCCAAGTCGATAAAATGAATACAAGATTCCTGCTCTATGTAGACTATATAGTGATCCTTGACGACGCCATTAAGACGCTTTAGTCTATGATAAAGAGATTGGAAACGTACTGTGATAATTGGGGAGTGGATGTTAACCTTAACAAGTCAGTGGTAATACGTTCCGTAGAGAAGATCGACCATTAGCTGTTGAAAAGTGGTATATTAAAGGAACAGTGGTTAAAGCGGTAACAAAATAGAAATATCTAGACGTAACATTGAAACCGAATATGTCGTTTGTGACCCATATCTTAAACAAGAGGGTAGAGTCAAAGGTGGCAATAAACTCGACGTGGAAATCAAAGAATATCACGCTGACTGCATATAGGTCCATGCAAACTCCTAACTACGTATTTGCCATAGAAACAGGAATAGAAGACGCCTATAAGTAGACGATAGACTTACACATAAAAAGCAAAACAAGTACTTTATATGACTACAACTGCAATAGATTACCTTATATTCTAACAAAAGTATTAATGACAAAATAAACTCTCTGGCATAGACAATTACTGTATAATATGCATAACTTTAGGATACACTTAACAAATGGATTGACTTGGGGGGTCATGGTCTAATAATTGTGTGCAGCTGTTAGTGGCAATAAAACATCAACAGGTACAACTACATTATTTAAGCAGTGAAAGACGTATATACAAAGATCGAAACTTCAAGAGAGGAGTGTCATATTGTAACAACAGTCAAACGTTAAGTACAATATCGCGGATAATGAAGGTGCGCGGTCATCTGCTGGGAGTCCACATCAGCTGGGCAGACGACGAGATTGTGCACATACAGTATGAAATAGGAAGAATGTATGCACCACTTTCTTGGCAGATAGATGCCCACTACTTAGAGAATTCAGATGTAGATATAAACATATGTCAAGGCAGACCGCAAGTAGTCATGGAATTAACAAAAGTTCTTTTTTAGTACAAATCACTTTTTTACATATTATTTTCTGTGATTTCTCTACTTTATGTGGTCACTGAAGTCTCTTTGACTATGTTACAAACGTACGTATATGCACGATCTCCTGTACATAATGAAATCGTTTCAAATGATGGCAGGACTTGAAATGCACTAAAATACATTGCAAGCGAAATTTTAATACAACAAACAAAATGCAACAAATTAAGAATGCCAGCGCCAGAAATTAAGGTGCCAGCGCCACTACAAATTTTAAATGTGATCAACAGTGGACAGTTCAGAGCGTACGCCGTTGTCTGCCATTTTTCGTATGTTACATAAAGTTTTTATTCTATTAAATATGTGACAAATAAAAGTATTGTTATTGAATAGACTTCAACAAATCTATATAGATAAAAAAAGGGCATCTTTGTACCTTTGTACAATCTTTGTTCCTATGCTTGAGTAACACGCTTGACTAAGTTAACCGATTTTATGAAATTTGGAATATACATGCTTCCAAGATCGACTTTTTTGTAAGTTTCATTGAAATACGTTAACTAGATCCATCAAATCTTAGTATACAAAGGAAGCGAAACCACATACATTCCAATTTAAAAACGAAATGCGCTGATAAGTAAATTTTCGTGAATTTCGAATTTTTGTCTCTCTAGCTGCTTGGGGAAATTAACACCTCATCGGTTGAATTAGAAAAATGAGACTTATGTTAAAAGACGAAGGAGAACTCCATTTCACAGCAGGTCTTATATTAGAAAAAATATTATTTTTTACTATATTTACAGCGAAGTAAATTTGAATTAGATTACCGTTTTTTGAGCACTGTCTGTGTGAAAAAATAAATGTTTCACTTTATTTCTTCCGCTCGTATCGAAATTCGTACACTGGCGGAGCGTTCTTGGTGCCTTTCGAGACCCTTTTGGGCTTCAGTAGTCGAGGCTGCTTCAGCGCGCGCTTCATTTCCAACTTTTGTACCACAACATTAAGCTCCTTCTTACGCTCCGTGCGTTTAAATAACTCCTGAAATGACTGTTGTTTCAAAGCGTGTGCCCTTTTGATGTCCTGCAACAGATTGGAAAATTAAATTTCTTTACACTTAGCTGCGGCACCAAACCGTTACTTACATCTTCACTCAGATCCGGCGGCAGTTTAAGTGTGTCCAGCTGATTAAGATGCAGTCGATTTGTTTTGCGCTTCAATAATAACGGGTGTGTATCGAGACGTTCGGCCAGCGCAACTTCGTCTAACTTCAGGGGCTTACCAGAGTCATCGAAAAGTATGTGCTGGTTGGGCACGGTGTCTGCGTCCCAGTTTCTTTGTCTCAATAGTACGCTTCATGGCAACGTACTTCAGATCCTGTGTGTCTAACAACGCCAGTTGCACCTTGCTGTGCTCGTCCTTCTCTTCTTTGGGCAACTCATGGTGTTCACCTTCCTTGAGTCTTGAGTTTATCATGTGGTGATAAAACTCGTCAGGGTTCTTGTCCATCGCACGGCGGTGCAGTAATTTTAGCGTCTTCTCCTTCTGTTGGGCATCGCGTGCGCGTGCTTTGTAATCTTTTTTTTCTCTAGCAGCCCGAGATGCTTACGTGCTTCCGGCTGATGCCGTTCGCGATGCACCTTCTGGTTGCTTTTCGATGCTTTCTTCCACGATGACATATTGATTTAAAGTGCGTCAGTCTGAATTAAAAGTATTATAAGTCGGCCCTACCGACAAAAAAATATGAAAAAAATATCTAAAATGTGATAGCCGGCTGTTCCTCAGTAGAGATACCAGGAGGCCGATAACCTGTATATCAATGTTGCATTTCGCTACATTATTGCAAGTGTACTTTTAAATGATATCGATTATTATCTTTGTAACAAATTTATATATTACTTTTTCTAACGAAAAATATCGATTATTTTTCGTGCTACTAATTTATATATTATTTTCTTAACGTAAAGATATTTAAAGAATGAAAGAAAAGTGAACAACTTTTTAATGTTATTGCTAATTTCTAATATTAAATGACATGTTTATCGACATCGGTGGCGGCCGATATACGTTGAATGAATGTATCGATAAAATGCTCATTCGCATCGCTAACTTGAATTAAAGAGCCCGCCACTAATTCAGTCTATTGCACTTGTGTTTTGAACTTGTCTGTTCAGTAATTTAGTTCGGGAATTCCTTCGACAAAATGGTTAAAAAGAAGATTGATAACCGCATACGTGTTATGATTGAAAATGAAGTAAAATTGGGTCACCGTACGATGTTTATTATTATTGGCGACAAGGCGCGCCTCAGGTGAGCTCCCTGTACAGGAATTTAGTGTCGTCACTTTAACGAATAACTCCAAACACACTTTTAGGTGCCCATTTTGTATAATATTTTAACAAAGTCCACAGTAAAAGCACGTCCAACAGTTCTGTGGTGCTATAAAAACAAGGATGAAGCCATATCAAATCATGGCAAGAAACGTGCCAAGAAAATCGCTGCCGGAAAAATGTATGTGAATGAAGCGGATGTTTTCGATTCATTTCGGGTGGCGACCACCATACATGGCCGCTACTATTCGGAAACGCATGCCGTGCTCGGACGTACTTACGGCGTCTGCGTGCTGCAAGACTTTGAGGCACTGACGCCTAATTTGCTCGCACGCACAGTGGAAACAGTCAAAGGTGGCGGCCTTATTATACTCCTTCTGAAGACACTGCAATCGCTAAAGCGACTCTACACAATGAGCATGGCCGTGCATAAGCGCTTTCGCACGGAGGCTCATCAAACAGTGACATGCCGTTTTAACGAGCGCCTCATACTATCGCTGGCTGATTGCAAGCGTTGTCTAGTAGTGAACGACAACCTGACAGTGCTGCCACTCAGCTCGAAGACAATCATCGTGGATCCTGTCAATGTAAGTCTCGACTTCAAGCATTATTTTTTTATTTCTTGTGACATTGTTAATTTGCAGCCGTCCGCCGTTGGTAAATCCGTAAACGATGAATATTTGGCTAATCTTAAAGAGAGTCTGCACGATACTCCACCGGCAGGACCGTTGGTCAGTCTTTGCAAAACCTACGATCAGGCGGGGGCAGTGGCCCAATTCATCGAGGCGTTAGCTGAAAAACAACTTAAGTGAGTCTCCTGTCATGTATTGCTCTGTACGCTTATTAATTCATTGAACTATGTTCTTTACAGGCCACCCACTTCGTTGACAGCAGGTCGTGGACGCGGAAAATCGGCCGCCATGGGCATAGCCATAGCAGGTGCAATCGCATTCGGTTATGTCAATGTGTATGTAACTTCGCCACATTCGGAGAATTTAACTACGTTCTTTGAATTTGTGCTGAAGGGTTTCGATGCGCTTGCATATCAAGAGCATTCAGACTACACTATCATACGCTCGACCAACCCCGATTACAAGAAGGCCATTATACGCATTACTATTATGCGTGCTAGCCGCCAAACATTACAATATATACTCATCTGTTAAACTCGGCAGATCTCTTGCTGATCGATGAGGCCGCCGCAATACCATTGCCGCTAATAAAGAAGATGATGGGTCCGTATCTAATATTCATGGCTTCAACTATCAATGGCTAGGAGGGATCGGGACGATCGTTAAGCTTAAAATTAATTTTACAAATTCAAAAGGAGAACAACGCCCCGCCACCCGTGAGTACTAAGTTATTCAATGCGTACGCAGTGCATATTAAACCATAACCGATCTCCCGCACATAAAACTGGAGGAGTCTATACGCTATCACGTTACTAAAGAATTATTATGGGCAAAAGTTTACAAATCTAAATGAAATTCTAGAGGCACCAATGGAGTCCACAAATGGTGAGCTCAGTTGCACGCAGATTCAGAGCAAATTAATGACACGTTTTTTTTTTTGTAGGAGTTGAGGAGATCGACGAAGAAGAATTGGGTCTGCTCAAAGAGCAGATACGTCCACGGCGGAACTCAAGCGGCTGACGGAGCGGGCACCTGAGCTTGTCGACTATCTGAGGACAACCTATGGCCTGACACTTGAGTTGCTAAAGTTCTGGAAAAACGCCGGTTTTGTGCCGGTCTACTTGAGTCAGAAGGCAAACGACCTGACGGGCGAGCATTCGTGCATAATGCTGCACACGCTGCACACGGATCAGAAGTTTGATGACAGCTGCCTGAGGTTGTACTACACTGACTTCCGACGACGCATTACCAAGCTGCTGGGCAAATCGTTCCGGGGTTTCGCTACCAGTTTGGCTCTGTCGTTATTGAACAATAAGTGTGTGAAGACAACTAAGAGGATGTTAGACAAGCAAACACTAGATGTTTATTTCCTGCCATACGATTTTGTACGTCTCGAAGCATACTCACGCAATCAAGTTGAGTTCCGACTTATACTCGATCTGGTCACCGATATAAGCTACCTATATTTCCAAGACAAGGTTGAGATCATACAATTAGACGCAATGCAGCAGGCAATTCTGCTAGCCATTGGTGTCCAAGGCAAAACTGTGGATGCCATTGGCGCTTAGCTGAATATGCCCGGAAATCAGATATTGGCCAAATTCTAAGACATGCTTAAGAAGTTCACCAAATGCTTATAACAGGTGTTGGAAAGTCATGTCGAAAGCTCCATGATAACCGAAGATAATCTGAACGGTGGTAAGAACTTAGAACCAATCGCTCTTTCGCTAATGGAAGAATTGGAAGAGACGGCAAAGGAGCTGACAATAAAACAGAAGCAAGAGCTGAAGTTACTCAAAATAGAGAGCCTTAAAGACTTTGAAATCAAGGGCACCAATGAGGAGTGGTCAAAGGCGAGGTCTGGCGACAAAGTAGGCAAATCCAAACTGATATCGGTGAAGAGGTAAGCAACAAATAAGTCTATAATATAGACTAGTTGTAGTTTAGATTTAAGTCACGACGCATTCTTTTATACACCGTCTTTATTTTCATTTTTTCCCCCTTTTTTTAATTCCGTTTTATGTGAAAATGCATAAATCTACAAAGTTACAATATTATCAAGTTACCATTTAAACAAAACAAAAAAATTGTTTATATATAGTATATAAGTAATAACTTTATCAAGCAGTTTTGTTCCCTGCATTGCGCTTCTCGCGCAGCATCTGGTACGACACGCCGGGTTCTTTATGCGAGCTTCTCACGAAACGTTTGATCTTGGCCTTCTTGTGTGTCACGGCAACGGTGGTTGGTAGAATATTGCGCTTTTGGAAGCTCTTGCATCGATCGGTAATCAGAATCGATTCGGGTTTGATATTACGCAAATTGCCGGAAATATATTCCGGCATATTCACATCTTGATCCGGCTCTACAAATTTACTGCGACCCAATCGCTTCGGTTCGTACTTCTTCTTTTCGGCTGCCTTCTTCCGCCGTTTCTTTAACTTATTTAGCTCCTCCTCCTCATTAAGAACTTCCATATTGATTGACTTGATTCTGATAGACAAAAATTAGGAAGACGAATTAAAACTGAACTATAAGCGATGGGAAGTTAAGCTGATTTACAATTACCTATTTAAATCAGCAGTTTGCTTCTTGAGCGCTTTCTTTGCCTCCGTCTGCTCCTGCAGTATTTTCTGTTTTAGCTCTCGATTTCGTGCCTGCTTGCTTTTCTTTTTGTTTTCTACTGGCGGGTTAACAGTCGTGTGTGTCGTATCAACTTCAGCAGACTCCACACCATTCGCCACATGTTCATCTTCGACATCTCCGTTCTGCTCCGCCTCATCCAATTCGGCGCTCATCTCGGCAATGCGACGTCTATCGCGTTCTTCGGGTGTCACTTTGGAGAACATTGCCGTCGTAACTCGCTTCAAATGCTACTTTCCCTTAATAATCTTTTCCTCTTTGTCGACGACCTTTTCAATAAGATCAAGATGCTCTTCAAGGGACGGATTATAGCTCATGCCCGGATGTGGTGGTTAAAATTTCCTAAAATAAAACAAGAATGTTCAAGCAACCGTTGTGTGGATTGCTCCTTCCCACTTACTTGGCTTTTGTTGTCCTATGGCGTATCGTGTAACTTCACCACCTTTTTGCCAACATTGGCGACAATGTGCAATGCAAGTTGTTTGCTGACCCAGCCCTTATCATCTTTTAAACCTGGCATTTGATCACGAAAATCTTCGTCTTTCCAAATATCTTTGGCTGTCTTTAGTTTACTGCTTCTGTTCTCTTCGCGCATATCAAGTTGTTTGTAGGACTTGCTACGATCATCGTTTGCCTGGAAATGACGCGGTTTGATGGGATTGCGTACCTCTGCTTCGATATTCCGACCGTTTTTCTTTTGCCTTACAATGTTTCTGTTTACGGAATGGAAATGTACGAGATTAGATTGTTTGTCGGCATAAGATATAAGACTAATCAACTCACCGTTTTACTATAGGATCCTGCACTTTTGAAGTGTTCTTTAGAGATTGAAGTGAACGCAAGGCCTTTAATTTGGCATTTTGCTTACTATTCTGTTTCTCAGACAAGACATTCCTCTTGTCCTTCGCAAGCGATGCATCGACGACGAACAATTCTTCATCAGGCTTGTCGGCAAAGGATCTGCGAGTGAACGCGTTATATGTTGTCTTAGGTGATGTGCAGGAAACTATGGAGACTGTCTTACCATACGTTCTTCTTGACGCTGCTCTTCCAGAAACTCTTCAACATCCTGTATGTCAGTCTTTCGCCAAGCTAATTTATTTTTCTTCGAAATACGCTTCTTTTTCACTGATGACATCGTATAATTTTACGTGAAGACCCAGAACACGTGCAAACGCCTAATCACAGACTACCCGCAGAGTGTGCGACATCTATATTAAAAATGTATTAAAAAATGCCAGATGTAATAACAGGAAACTTAATACTAAAGACGCTGCTATTACAACGAAAAGAAGGAATTGCAAATTTTAGTTGTTGGTTAATGTTATTATTTATTATATAACGTATATATAATAAATTATTATTAAAGTACCTGTTAGAGTACTAGTACCGGTTGGCTTTTGATCTAGAGCTTCGCACATGCAAATCGAATGCTCTTCTGCTGCGCCTCATTGCCGTTCGAATCAAATTTTAATTATTTGTTAACTTTTGTTGAAATTGCAAAATAAAATGCAACCACTTACAGAAACGGTCACCTTGAATGTACAACGCTACTTAACAGGCGCAACAGCTGGGTTGGCAATGCAACGCTGGCCGCCATGTTTACTACAGAAATACATAAATACTCCTAAGACGCAAGTTCTCTTGTTATCTATTATAACAATCTATTCTACCACACTACCACAGACCTGGGACAATCAAGTCGATGGTTCCCGAGTTTTGCGAAGATTATGGCACATAACTCAAGCGATGACTTGTCCTATATAAACAGTTAGGTGTGCGCTCTGTCCCCAGCCGCACCACGTACAGTGCCGAACTAAATTATTGGCACAGCAAGCAATTTTAATTTCAGGCTTGGTTTGGAACACCTACTTAGGTGATATTTGATAAAGAAAAACCTTTCTCAGGTAGAAGAATTAATTCCCAACCAAGCGCACATCATTTCTATTAAATACTTATTTTAATTATTTTATTAAAATTAAAATAAGAAAACTGCTCAATTTCATTGAACAAAATTATCATGTACTCACGCACTCACAAACGCCAACATAAATTGCTTCACACTCTAACGGTGAACTATTCTGCTTTCAGGTGTCAATTGTGATCAGGCCAAATATCTTAGGGTAATTTTGGACCGGAAGCTAAGCTGGAATCGCACCATAGAAAACAGAGAAAATCCCTGTAAATTCTCTAAAGTGAATTAGCTACTCTAGTGTATTACCGATGAGCACTTCGCACTTTATACTAGTAAAACTGCATTTGGAGAGCGCTGCATCGTTGGGGCTCTTTGAAGCACACCAACTGATGCATTGGACATCCTACTTGACTCACACCCTTCGGATATAATAGGTAAGCAATTAGTCGTGAGAATAGTTGTCAGGGAGGCGGGGAAATTGATGGGATCAGAATCTGGCCATACCAATATCCTTAGGGATAGCTAGGTTTGCACAAAACGTACGGATTACTGTAATTCGGTAATCTCCTTTGACAAAAGTTATCACACGGATATCACACGAGTCGCTTAGGTCATTTATTTTCATGTCCAAGAGCGGAATTATCTGTAGAATATCTCTTAATGAGAAATCAAGGCAGCACTGCATCAGGGTAATCTAGATAGCGGGGCACAGCGAAGTACACAAGAAACTCTATAACGGACAAATTAGCCAGGTAAAATACGACGTAAGTTTACTTTCGATTCTTGGGGCATGTCTATCCTGTAATGCTGATGCATGTGAATAAGCCTTTAGTAAACGATTTGCTTTGCTCACATTCTCATTGCAAACAACCCATAAACACAGACGAAGAAGAAGAAGAAGCATTGCAGAAACAGCAAAAAACGTTTGTACTTTATAATGCTTGCGAATATGAATAATATGAGTAATCGAAATAACTTCACCACCGGCTCCAAAATAAAAATAAAGAAAACCAAGAAGAGCACGAACATAACCCAAGGTAAAAATTTGAGTTCGTTATCCCTTATGGATGCGGAGAACATGCGTGTCAAACAAATGCACAAACGAATTTATATAAATAGATAATTCCTAATGTATTGGTCACACTGATATTTTGGAGTGGAATTCCTTTGGTTCCAAGATTATTTAGTATTCCTGTTATTTTATTACAAAACATTCTAAAGGGAGGATATTTTTTCAAGATTATAATACTTTTTTTATTGTTGAGTTATTGTGTAAGTGGTTCTGCTTCAACTGCTTGTTTTGTCTGGATGGACGCCTCGTTCTCGAGCGGCATTGCCATTAGTCCTTGCCTTATTTTTATTAATCAAGTCCGGCTCAGACTCTCCGCCTTCGGCATCAAGCCTTACGAATTTTAATTGTCCTCATAAGACTCGTTTATCATAGAAAAGAAGGATATCTTGTTTTTAAATTTGTTAGTGGGCTAGCTGTTATCTATCATCTCTGAACATTCACTGCTGAAATTTTGGTTAGTTGAGGAATAATGCGAATTTGTACGACCTGAGACTTTCAAACGATCTTTTGAATACCGCGGCATAATTACGCTCTTATTCAGCTCTTTGGATTATATTAAACCAATCCAGATGCCATGGCCTGCTATGCAGTATCCCTTGGCCCTGTCTAAAAGGAACCTCACGCAAGTTCATACGTTATATCAATCAATCAGCGTGACTATGCCAAAATATAACTACTTGTTATGTTCCAATTTTATTTCGATGAAGAACTCAGTGTAGATGGTGGTGGTGTTCAATCTAGGGCAGTGGTCTGGGCCAAACTTTTGTAATAAGGACTTAATCATCGGCGTCAACTTTTCGAGCGCTAACTACCACGTAGAGAATTACCGATTCCTATGTATTCTGTCCAATACAAACTGTACTCAACTGTACCTCAACACCATTTCGAGTAGCGATTCTGTATAATTCTGTACGAGCTTGAAGTTCACATTCTCACGGGAGACCTGCAACAAATCCTCTCCTGGCCATTTTTCGCCTCTTAACTCTCCCGGTTGAAGTTGTCATTATTATAGTCGCAGAGTATGTATCTACTACAAATATTACAAGGGAAATGAACGATTTCGAATCTAAACCAGAGTATAATAACAGTCCAAGAACGGCGCCTGGCTGCAACTATACAGCTTAACTTCTCCAAAATTGTAGGCTCCTACAGCGTTGGCATGCTTAACCAAAGGGGTTTAGGTTTATTTTCCCTGTGTAAGCAAAAGAAAAGCACCTATGGCTCTAGAACATAGCATACTCGTGTATATACTCCACTAATCAGGTTGAACTCAAACAGTTGACAACGGCGTGTTTAATGCAAAACGGATCAACCATTAGTTGCCCAGTTAGGTAGGGGATATACCACGAAGTATACTTTAGGTCAAGCCACAAATTACGTATGGGATGTTAAGAGATCACGCGCTGCTGTGTTACCCTTGGTCCAAAGTTCTAATTCCATCGTTCTAAAGCCATCGTTTCGGGTGAACCGCTAGGCAGTAATTTATTGGTAATATTTTATTATTGATATCGATATCTGGAAAATATAGTTTGCCTTATATCTGTTCTTTGTTTTTGTTTTAAAAGTAGATAAACTTGCACGCTAAAGCTGGCACTCAGTGACATTGGCCCTCGTTAAGAACACACCAGCGTGGCACCACAGCGTCTGGGCGTATGCCACGCGCAATAAGCCGCTCCCGGTAGCGATAGAAACGGGTCTGTGCCAGCTGTGCTGATGTCTTCGGGTTCGACCACAAGCGCTCGGCGGCTGCGCCGGCACGTGGCCAAATGCGTGGCTCTATGTAGGGGATTGGGAGGTGTTAGTCATTTCGCTGCAACCGCAACTACACTTCTTCATTTGGTTATACTCACCGACAGAATTTTGATCGACATACTCACTCCCCATGCAGACCTCAACGCCCAGTACTTGGCCATTTTTGGCCAATTGCATTGGATTGTTGTAGGCCTTAATCCAATTGTAATATGTTGTGCGGCCCCAGAAGCCGTGATCCAAATACCAAGCATCTTTGGTGGAGATAATCAACCGGTAGCCACGACTGAGTAGATCGCGATTGAGTGACTCTGCCGAATTCACCCATGTCTGGATGACGAAGCGGTCTTTCGGCAAGTAGTTCTCAATGATCTAGGGATCGGTCAAATGGCTGGACCATACAATAACCGGCTTCGGCTCAGCTAAGCGAGGGTACTGCTCCTGATTGACGGCATCCCATGAATCGAGATTGCGAATATGGAATTGTGACCACAACTTATAGAAACTTTTCGGCGACAAATCGAAGCCCGTCTCGATCATACGAGTTGTTATCTCCGGTGTGTTATTCCAGCAGGGTATGTAGACTTCATCACCACCCTTGTGCAGGGTCTCTTCCAGAGCACTGACCTCTGCAATGTCAAAATAAATCTCTTTCATGACGGCATACATGTGATCGTTTAGGGGATTCAACTGGCCACACGGTGGCTGCACGCAGTAGTTGCGCCATTTATGCATACCGACATGTTTCCCAATCCAGCCGCCGGGCCCCACTGCCAGCCGTTGCCAGCATGAGAAGGTCCGTCGTGATACCACTTACCGCTGCATTTCGGGCACACGCGTAATTTCCAACGGAAAACTGTGCGTGTCCACAACATGCCAATGGAGTACATTTAACTTCGTGGCTGCCATGGCATCAAGCGTGTTGCGTATGTAGCGCAAAGGAATGTAATTTCGTGATGTATCCAGTAGAACGCCGCGATGTGGAAAGGTTGGCCGATCATGCACACGCGCCGCGCTTACCAAAAGCAGTCCATTGCTCACGCTTCCAGTGACGAGATTACTTAACGTCTCAAAGGCGTGTCGTGCCCCATAAACCGTTGGCGCCTTAATGTCCACAAAGGTTGCCACATCTACCAAGCGAAACCGAACGGAGCGATCATAGACCGTAACGTAGGCCTAGCGAATCTCAATGCTAACTCACCCGTAGTGCGCACCACCAACATGTAGGTCTCATCCGTGTTCCAGTCCAGCTCGAGGCTCGAGTTCGATGTGACTGTCGCTTTAACGAGTATCTCCTTGCTGCGCTCCAGTGTACAGTTGCGCGTGCACTCTTTCAGTATGTTGCTAACGAAAATGCGATTAGTCTCTCTCAGAAACTGCGACGTGACCGCGTCATGCGCCACCACATTAAAGCGCACCTTCCATGGATCAAGGTGCACACGCTAATGATTAATGCTGCACTCGGCGCTCGGCATGGGCCAAATGGCTCCGTACTTGCCGCAGGACAACCGACAGTCATGTTGGCTCTCGAAGAGCATCGCAACGCCTGCGCTTGTTTCCAACACCAACCCTGCGTCCACATTGCCCAAGTCGGACGAGGTGCACAGCCATCTACTGACCTCATCACTAACACCCGGAAAGGTAGAAGAGCTGAGGATGAGTGAAGTCGATGGCTAACCACCTTTACGTCATACAAACCTTTCATCCGCTGCTGCGCAGCCCATGTGCGTAATGAGCAGCACAACTACAAACCCAACCATTGCCACTTGATTTCGCATTTTGCAGTCTAGTGGATTTCGGCCTAGCGACTGATCTGCAGTTCAACCGAAACGATCTACTTTTTCGCTATGGAAGCACTTGTAATTCGTTTAAGCTTGAAACAGACTTCTTCGATGGCTGACTTTCACATACAACTGATTGGACACAGCTTAATTGGATACAATTTTTAACCGTCGCTCAGTACAACGCTAGAAAACAGACATACACCAAATGGCGCGTCCCACTTACTCCCGACGCTCACTAAAGTGTTGGGGTTTTTTTAAAATTTTTCGTTTTCGATTTTGTTTTCGAGGTTTCATACAGTCGTATATAATGTATACATTTCGTATATAATGTATTGTATCTATGTATATGTATCTATGCACGCTGAGAATGCAAATTCTTGGCAAATTTGTTTATTTGTTCAGTGTTATGTTGTTGCTTTGTTTGAACTTTATACTTTGACAGGCTCTGTGCTTGTCACTGCGTTTCGATTAACATTTGCCACTTGGTCGGCTTGTTCAATGCCTCGTACACCGCGCGAAACAGCATGCCAATCCAAGCACACCAAAAACCCAACTGAAACTTGTGTTTGAAAAACAAAAAAAAAAGAAAATAAACCAAGAAATGTTTTATATTCATAGTTTTGTTGTCATTGCTGTTGTGGATTTTTTTCTATTCCTTTTTTTTAAAAGTTTTTAAATACAACAAAGCTTTGGCTTATCGGCGAAATTGCCACAACAGCAACAAGAACAAAAACGACGTTGCGCAGTCAAGCGCTGGCAAAGGCAACGGCACGTATGTTTTGACGATTGCGACTGCGACAGCGTCACCGACAACGGCTGCGACTGTGGCACTGCCAATGTATGCAGAAAGAATAGCAGCAACAACAGTGTCGGCAAACTCGACAGCGGCCTGGAGAACAACGCCGACAACGACGACAACAACAGCATCAATGAAGTTATCGTTCAAATAATGAAAAGTAAAAAATAACAAATAAAAAACAAGCGTAACAACAACAAAAAGTACAATAATAACGCAATTCGAAAGAAGTGGAAACGATTGCATTGTGATAATTCCGCTAAACGTTGTTGCTACACACCATAGAACCTGTGCAACAGGCGCAACCATAGCGATAACGACAGCAACATTAAATCGAATGAGAAGCCCAGTGTCTGTTTCTTAGTCCATCTTTGCCCATCTTTGCCCATCTTTGGCTGCATGAATTGTGGCACACGTCGCTTGCATGCCGTTGCACTGCAATGGAAAGCTGTGCAAAAGGTGTGAGTCTGTATAGAACGGAAGAGAGCAATGTGAGAGAAATGGCGTATGATCATATCACATTAGCACTAAGCTAAGCTCACTTGGTGTGTTCCAATTTCGAGTGTCTATGCGCGATGGAGAGAATGAGTGAAAAAAAGAGAAAATATTAACGGGTACAGTGGATATCGCTTAAATGAAAAGTCGAAAATATAGAAAAATGTTTGCATTTATGCAATCTATTCTTTTAGGCGTACGACTATAGTTTTTTTGTAATATTTATTTATTAAGTATTAAACAACATTAACAATTCAAGTTTATAAATTTCATAAAAGCGCAACTCAGTTTACTTCATAAAAAGAAAGGCTTACGAAATATAAAATTCCAAGATTTCAACATTTCGAATTTGAGATCAACATACATTTTAAAATGGCTATTAAAAGAAATTAGTCTTATTGAATGAATTCTGTCGAGTCGGTTATATATTATAAGTTATTTTATGTTATATAAGTTATTTATGTATATAATCTACTAGCAGGGTCCCGGCGTTGCTGCCTTCTGCGCTCTGTCTACTGCTGCGATTTTCTCGTTGATCTTCTAGTGTTTGACTTTTTGGGTGGCATTTCGTGCTCTTCATTTTTTTCACTTTTATTTTCATTCGAATATTTGAACATTTCGACTTTGTACAGTTTTAGCAACAATGCCGTCAAACTCAATTCTCAGAGGATTCTTTGTTGTTGTGTTTTATTTGTATCCATAGAGTTTGGGAAGCATCTGAAAATTACGTTAGTCGTAATATTTGGCGAATTCGATGAATTTTTCGCACAAAACTTAGCCACAAACATGCTCCATGATTACATCTACCAAATGTACCAATTTTCATGGTGCCCGGTCAAACGGTGTCGGATTTCATAGCGAACACACAAACAAACAAACAGCCAAACAAACAGCCATTTTTATATATACAGATGTGTAAGATAAATAAATAGGTAATTATTATTATTATTATTTTTTTGCTTCAAAGCGAGAGCAATTTTTACAACCAACTCTTCAACATTATGTAAAGATAACGTATAATCAATACCATTAGCATGGCAGTAAACTTCAACAGATGCGATATATGTGAGGACTTCTTTAGTTGTTTGAATTAGATTAAAATTCTCAGTAAAACTTCTTTGTAAAATCACGCCAAAGTGAGCGATGAAGTCAAAGAAGATAATAGATGGTGCTGCAGTTATGAAAATGGAGGTATATAAGCATATATAATTCAATAAAAAATTTATGTAAATACGAAAATGCGCAACATGTTTGTCATTTATGTGGAAAATGCAATTAAACGTTGCTACACTTAGCCGGTATGCACTGTAGATGCAATTGTCATATGTTTATTGATCAATTGCAACAACGTAAGAAAGACAAAAGTAAAAGAAGATATGCAGCCGTTAAGCCAAGTTGGTCGCACTCCGCGAACGCTTTCCTTTTGTATGACAATCGGACAATGCTTTTCGTTGCTTTTCGCAGTTTGCAATTCCAACGTTTCTAAATTCAGTTTTGTCATTATAGGGTTTATCATATAATATTTGTGATTTGTATGCTAATCAAGACAAGGAATGCATTGATAGGGAGTGCGTGGATTGCCATGCACATCCATTGTAATGCATATTGTCACATTGCTCAGCATGTACCGAATTCACTGTTGCTTATGCTTAATTACGCATGTACGAGGTGTGTTCAAACAATAAAACGACTTTTTACTTTCTCGGGCTACGCATTATACAATTTTGGTTTTTTTTATTTTGCTACATTTGTACACATTTCCCTAACATACATACATACATATGTTGTCATTGTCAGCCGCTTTGCGTTTTAAGTTTGTTTTTACAGACATAGAGCTCACACGTGTTAAGTGTTTTGGCGATTTGTTGCGATTCCAAAAAAAAAAAAAAAAATTGATAAAATAACATAACATTAAATAAATTGATAAATAAATTAATAAAATAACAAAACCCTGGTCATGCCTTAGCTACTGTATTCACCGGACTTGGATCTGTTTCCAAAATTAAAACAAAAAACCTTGAATGGTTGGCAGTTTCCCATAATTGATGAAATAAGGTCTAAGGAAAAGAAAAAGGCACAAGTGAATCATATCTGAGGGGAAATACTTTGAAGGGAACAAAATAGACATTGATGAATACTTATTTTTTGAGCCACCTTCGAAAAGAACTTATCATTTTAAATGTTTCATTCAACCAAAGTAATTAGTATTTAGGTACCCCCATTAGTTATTTCTTTTTACAAAAATATGTTATACATACTAGCAAGGGCGGCGGCGCTGCTTGGGATTTCGAACACACTAAATGGAATTGATCATTCTGAATGCACCAGCATGATATGATCACCGTCAATAATGCACTAAACTTGATTTGAGTTCAACTTTATTTGTTGTTGTTATCAACGGCGAACTGATGAAGCAATATTGAGTGCTTTATACTCTCATATTGACGTCATTATTTTTTTTTAATCCGACAAATGTGCTATGCAGGTTACTGCGATAAATGTTATAATCTAATTATGAAAAAAAAAAAAAACATACTCTCATATAATATCGTACAACAAAACCAGATGGAATTTCCCGAGTTTCCCTATATACTATCGCTTCACAACATCACACACAAACATTCTCCATGATGACATGAGTATATGTACCAATTTTCATGGTTTACGGTCAAAAATTGTCGGAGTCAATAGGCTTTAGACAAACAAACAGACAGACAACCATTTATATATATATATAGATTTGTCGACTTTTTCGCCAACTTTCGCTAATTTGATGATGCTTACGACGATCGTTAGAGCAACATTTTTTTCGATTTATGTAGTAAAATATCCGCGATAAGAGGCCACTGAAGACAAAAGTAGTAGTACATTAATTATCAGAATGAGATGAATGGCAAAAACGATTTAACCGGCAATTATCTGCACTAGAAAACTAAGAAAACTGGAAAAAAAACAACAACAAAAAATTACAAAATCACATGAAGCCTATGTGCCAAAAGAACTGTTCTGCGCCTCGGCCAAGTTTGTGCAGAAAGGAAGGGAAACGAGAACATCAAATTTCGGTAGTTACTTTTGAATGGCTTAAGAAGAAAACTCTTCACTGGAATGAACACTCGCAGACACCGCAACATCTCAATTACAGAGGTACATACATACGCAGACACTGTAGTATAGTAGTGTACGTAAACATGTACGAGTGTGTGTGTGTTTGCATTGCAATGAGCACAGATTACGAGTATTTGTAACATTTAATTGAAAGCACATTTTTCAGTTAAGTGCAGAAGCCAGTTGCTACGCCAAGGGGCTGGGGAGACATTCTGCTTGATTATTATTACGTATGTATTTATTGTATTCAAACACCATTTCTTATTATTACAAAATGCTTTTGTGTGTTCGCTGTTGCGGGTGGCGGAAAATGTTGAATAATGTTGAGTTCGCCTGGCCGAACGTCGTCGACGTTGTTCATTGGTAAACTAATGAGTGTATGCGGGGGTGTGTGTGTGATTCTTTATATTCATAAATGTAAAACTATAATAATTAAAAAAGAATCGAATATGTGCAAAATGCGAAGAGCAGAAGCGAAGTGCCCGCCCGCGCACACACATCTACGAAATTAATTTCAACTTTTTTGCCATTTCATTCACTCATTCGTTGGTACGCTCGTTTGTTCATTCATTATTGCACACATTATTATTTGAGAAGACAATAACATTGCCGCCACCATTGATACCGCCCGTCTCTCGGAGTCCATGATGTCATCGTCAACCCCACTCACAAAAGTCAAGGCACCAGCAGCACCAGCAGCGCCGCTGACGATGACGATGACGATGACGATGACGCTGACGCAGCCGCCACCGTTGTAACAGATTATGATGTTGATTGCGGCCGTAGCAGTAAAACCTTCTCTGCGCTCAAGCTCAATTCTCATTACAACAATAGACTAAAGCGGAATAGAAAAAATGAAAAAAAAAAAATAGGAAGAAGAGTAAGAAGAAAAAAGAATCCAAACCAAATCCAAAACCGAAACCGAACCGATCCGCACCAAACCAAACCGAACGAACACATAACAATATAGAACATCATCAGATAGAACTACGAGTATCAGATATACTTCGGCTAATGTCAGCATCCATGCGCTACATATGTATGCAAAATTGCTATGACTATGCTATGATAAATCGTTTTCCCAGATGAAGAAGTATTACCAAACATTTTCGAATATAAACATCCAAGCTACGACTTGAAACCGTTGCCTGTTACGTTTACTTAGCGATCGCGGTGATCTTTGTGAATTTTACGTAAGACTAATGAGATTCTTAGTTGACCCAGATATATTATAGTAGTCCTAAACTTTAGTGCATATACAGAATATACATATATTGATTGGAGTTGTCATCGCTGAAGCTGTACATTTTCTATTTATATTATGCGGTTAGTCGATGCTCTGTGAAAATATGTGTTAGTAATCTGCAGTCCTTGCCAAAAAGAGATCGAATATATTGGATTCAAGGTATAATACATACATTTATATATGTTAGGATAGAGTCTTCTACTCAGCTTTCACAGTTCGGTGTGGACCATAGCTGCAATTAACAATTAACAATTTTCCTCCATTCCGCTCTATCTCTAGTCAGAGCTCACCAGTCGCCAGGAACGGATAACGTTTTTTAACGCTTGATGCATTTCATATTATAAACAGATGAGTGCAAAATTACTTTTTTTATGAGGGTCATTAAATAAGTCTATAAAACCTTAATATTTATACTGTTAACTTTAGGTTATGTTTTTCTCATGGTTACATTTTTAACCACGGCTTAAAAAAAAATTTAAGGCAATTCTAGGAAACTAGATCTAATCGCTACAGATCTAGAAAGAGGTTAAAATAAAGTTATTTGTGTTCTTATTGTTCGACTCCTGTATCCATATCTGTGTCTTTATCAATATACACTTCTATGGGTATAGCGATTTCACCCATAACACTGACGTTGGCTTAAACGCTTCACTCTTTTATACAACCTAGCTTGATGCAGTGATTTCGGGTTGTACGAATTAAGTTAGGGTAAGAACGTATGGAACATTGCACCATGCACCTCGAAAAAGGCCACTTGAAGCCTTTAAGTGGCAACCATATGCACTCATTCCAATTGTAGGGTATCAAACAAAACTAACGAATTGCATGATATTTGCAAGACCACATGCCTGCATGCATATGCATGTATTTGCCATTAGACGACGCATATGCATATGCATATGCACGTGTGTATGTACGTTAGCAAGAGATTGTGGATTAATGGGAACGAATCATTTAGCAGGCGGAAAATGGCATTGGCAATATGAGGGGCGTGAACTGCTGGACTTTATTATGCTCGCATTATATGCATTTATTTAATGGCATTATAAAAACTTTGGTTGGTCCCACACCGCACGTTGCTGAACAACACAATTTGAGTAATTAATTCCGTACAAGTCCGGAAAAAAAGCAAAATCAAAACAACAACAAAAGCAACAACAGCAACAGCAACAATAAAAAATCAACAACATCAACAACAGAGCCGAAGAGAACAAAAAGCATTGAAAAAATGCATTGAAAATTAAAATTAAATTAATATGGCATAAAAAAAGAATGACAGCATGAAAGAATGAACGAAAGAAAGAAAGAAAGCCATGACCATGTTAACATTTCGAAAACTACAACAACAACAATAACATTAAATAAAACAACAACGATGACAACAACAATCAAACGGGAACAGTTGAGTTAAACTGCCAAAGCGAATTAAAATTCTGCACAGTGGTTAGCTCGTTGGCTTAATGTGACCAAAACTTGGTAAGCAAAAAAAAAAAAGTTTAAAATCATCGTACTCGGATTGCATGCAACAATATGTATAGCTGTAATACGAATAGTCTAGATCACTTATATGTGTATATATATATGCGTATTTCAATCAATTTCAGTCTAAAGCCCGACATGCTCTTGCTGTATCAAAAATTGATCTACATGGTGTTATTCCTAAAGTGGACCATTCATTCAATCTTGTTCGTATATACTGCAAGGGTCATCATATAATTGTTCTATTCACTGCACTTTTTATGTGTTTATGTTATTATGTTCCTCCTTGTCTGACGCCCGAAGTATTGTTCATGAGAAATTATCTGTTTACGTGGTAAACGAAAAAAAAAAATTATGCATTTCCATAGGTGAACCGTCAACATTGACTGCAAACTAAATCGCTCTAGGTTTGGTGCAAACCGAAAGATGTAGCGTTTTAAGATCTGTTTAAACGGTCAATAACGTTCACAAATAAATGCATTTGCTTCAAAAACAACCAGAACATCAACAGAACCAATACAAAGTAATACTACAATCTGAATAATTAAGAAAAATATTCAGCCGACTTGTCTTTATTTGTTTTTTTTTTTGTCGATGGGTTGCTTCTAAATTATACGCATTAAAAATACTTATACATTCATATATATATATATATATATATAATATAGGAATCAAAAAAATGAATAGTTCTCAAAAATAATGACAAGACCGAAACATAGACGCCTAAGAATTCAGAAATCAAACTTTTCCTATTTCCCATTTTAAGCTGCATTGCGTAATTATAAAATTAAGTGTCTCTCCTCACTGATACTATTGCTTAACATGAATGTACTCACTTTTGATTTGTTAACGACCTCGACACACTGTGTCCTGCTTTGTGTGGTGTTTCTATTGTGGATGAATTCAATTCATTACAGGTGGCCCGCTGTATGCCAATGAATGACTACATGAATGATGGAATGAATGAGCAAATGATCGAATGAATAGACTATGCACATGGTGATTATTCTTGTTGTAGTTGTTGTTATCGACTGTTGCTCCAGAACAATGTAAATTGCATGATTGAATACTTTTTTCTTTTTGTACTGTGCACCCTTCGCTTTCAGCTTGTCATCTGTTGGGGCAGTAGACTGAGAGATATAGTTGGTCGCGATTCACCATTACACTTATAATAAAGTAGCAATGTTTAGCTTGTATTGCATACTCAAAATAGTTGTAGTGTATGCGCAGTTCGCTGCAAATCGCGCTAAAAGTTTTAGTACCATATGCACATTTTCACTTTATTAGCTTATTTTCTTTTTGTATAAAGCTTTTTTTAAACAAAATTAAGAAAGAAAGGAGAGCCTTCGGAAACTGTTTAATCCTTATAGTATAAGCTGTGGGCATATAAAGACGAGCAAGACCATAGATTCCTAAGGTCTACTAACAAATTAAATTTCTTGTCTGCATGTTACAAAAAGAAAAATAAATACATATTCAGGAACCCCTCGATTTACGTATGCTCGCTTTGAGTAGCAAAAAAATGTGTTCCTTTATAATTTGATTGACGTTGTCGTTTTATTTATGTGGTTCAGAAAGAGCCAATTCCGGAATCCCGAACTAAGTTTGTAAGCATTTTGCTTTCATTTTTTCGAGATTTCTATCTATATGCTATACTAATTATAAAGAGGTAATATTTGTTTGTATGTTAGAGGTAATCTTCGAAACTGCCAATACGATTGTAAAAATTCGTTCACTAGTTAATGCTACATTGACACTGAGTGTCATGGGCTATGTCTATATTTCATTTTTTTAAATAAAATATGTTTTTTAGAATTACTAAATATTATACAGTAATAGTAATTAATCGTTCTACCTAAACTATAATTATAAAAGTAAAAAACGAACGGATAAGACTCGACCTGGGTAGGACATACTTTTATTCCGATAAAAAGATCGCGTGAGATGATATTCAATGTTGGTCCGTACCTGGCGAGGGACGTCGCGGGCAGAATCTATGAAGCCATATAATAAAAAAGTGAGATATGCCCAACTGCGAAAGAGGCGAATTGAAATTTAATAAAAAAAGAAATTGATAACTTTTTCAAGTCTACTTCATCATTAAAAAAAGAACAAGCATAGGCTTCAACGAACTATTCTCAATCTCCGCTCACAAATACATTGGATTGATGGTGCCAATAAAGCCTGGGTACAACCATCCCATTCGGGTACTTATACGAATTGTACTACTGCAATTAACTTCAGCTGCCTCCGGATTTTGAATGATTTCGTTGAAATACTACTGTGCCCACTAATTGAGATGTATTACTTATTTCAAATTCGCATACAATTAATTTTTGGAGTTTGGCGGCACTGTCAAGTCAATAGTTTGTACAAACATAAGAAAGTTAGTTAACAGATTGTCGCTATGTCTAATTTTCGTGCACCGGTTCACACAGCAAATATATTTAATACGACCATTTGGGTATTCCCTGAAAAGAATACCCTGAGGACAACGTTTAAACTCGATCGCAGGTATCGGGGGTTGTATGTATGAAAAGACCAATAAAAAATGTTTAGGCCAACCTTAAGGAAAATATGCACATAAATAATTAAACACCAGTCATTGGGACTATAATCAAAGTACTTCAACGATTAGATTTGGTTTATTTCAAAGAATTTTTATTTTTATTTAACATAATACATATGTATTTACTATTTATGTATACTGAGTCCAGTTCTCTTAGTCAGCTTGCTTTTTATGACTTTACTCCTCTTTCAATTTTGTGCCTAAGACAAAAGTCGTTGAATCTTATAGGTAGCTATACAATAGCGTGGACACTTTGTATATTCTTAATGACTTTCTGATCTGTAAATGTACTCAACATTTGCATGTGATCCATGTCGTAATTCAATAAGTGTTACACGAGTACGCACTGACCGATTGTGAGTTAGAAGCAATGCACGAGCGACGTCTTCCAATGTCTAACAAAAAGGAGCGGTGGTTGGTGGCTCACTGGTGCTGACATATATGTACCTTCTTGCAGATATCCAATAATGTTTCGTGATACCCTGTGTCGTTGGCACAAGTTTTGGCAGCAAACTAGTTTATTCCAAGCATTTTTTGATGTAAATTTGTAACTTTTTGATAAAATCTGATTTGGAACTTGCAATAGTGTAGATTGTATTAGACATCTTGATGTATTGACCTGAGGAAGAAATCACAACCTATACTTTGTGTATGATTTTCATAAAATAATTTGTTGTTTTAATTGACCAAAGAAGTTAATGTTATTAGAACTTTGTAAAGAAATTTTTAACACGTTTAACGGTATGTCGGTCTGTATGTTCGCTATAGACGCCGCAACCGCTGAACCGATTTTCATGAAATTTTCAGGGAAACTCTAGAATAGCTTGTCGAGTAATTTTGTAAAGTTTGCTGCTTTAGTATACCGCGAAATTTGGAGAAAAAAAAATTGCATTATTTATATGAAATCAATATTGTTTTGTCAGTTTGTGATTGAAAAGTATGTCAAATTCGAAAACGAAAGTTTTTTTTTTGTTTCTTTAATGCAACGGATGAGATACGGATATAGGAAAACTGATGATCAATGTGGTTCATGCGACGATACTAAAAAGAAAATTCCAGGGTAACGAAGTTCTCACTCTCATAGCTTCAATAAAGCAAATTTCTTGCTAATACACCATTAAAATACTGGTTTTTTGTACTTTTATTGAGTTTTTATTTTCATTGCTAATACTGGAAAGGGCAGAACAACGTTTGGCGAGCTACGCTAGTAAGACATAAAATGTCTAATATATATTTGTTTTGTTGATGTATCCGTCTGTCTGTCTGTTTATCCATCGTCTTAGTTTTTGAGATCGAAATCTGAAAATTTTCCGTCGGCTAGACCTATAAGAGGGGAAGCTCTATACAAACACATACAAGTCTATCAAATTAAAATTCTTATTTCTGTTCTTTTCTTTTCATGGACTTTCTCAGAAGCCGTACTGACAAAGCAATCTTTGGAATTAGTAATTTTGGCAGTTCATGTCTTTAGTCTTATGACGACATCTGCTCAAATCTCAATTGGATACATAGAAAAATAAAGACGAGTTTTCAGGCATAAACTTAGTAGAGCGACTTTTTAACATTTTAACCTCCTACCTCTGGTATTACACAACTAAAGAAATTAGTCATTTAGGCACTCTAAATCTGTTTTTTATATAATAATACTTTGGAATCTTAACTGTGTAATTTGGCTTATAATCAGGTAATCAGCGAAAAGCAAACTCCTACCTAGATGAAGTGCTACAGTGTTGATGTGCCATTAAGTCGTTATTCGGTATCCAAAGTGTTTGTAGGAACGGGATTTCACGAGTATACATTATACTGGGAGGCTTCTATTTACACTTGTATTTCGGCAGCACTATTCTGCTCCGCTCGACTTACAACAGTTGTCTCTAATTATTAGGTGCTTGCATGAATTCTGCTCAGGCTTTATATAAGTTCCACCTGCATGTTTGTAATGTGTAACCCAATTTTTGAACGCGATTTTCACCCACTTCAAAACCTCAGAAACTTTGCACAACTATCAAGGACCGAAGACAATACAATATTTCGACAACTTTGTCCCAATGACCTAACCAAGATCAGCAGGATTAAAGAAACATGACTAATTTTACTAGGGCCTAAACTAATTTAATTTTTAATTCGGTTTGCTATTAAAGCGTGTTTTTTTTTAGTTTTTGTAAACTTTATATTCCCTATTTTTGGAAAACTCCCATTGCATGTAAACGTCTTGAAACAATTGACTCATCAACTGCTAAGCTATCTGCAAATTGTTTGAGAGTTTGAGCCGGGACTCGGTCCAATAATTCTTGCAATTCATTCTCTTCGAACTTTTTTTGTCCTACAGGCCGTCCTTTGTCATTCACATCAAAATCACCATTTTTAAATCATTGAAACCAAAACTGAAAATTGAAATAGTACGAAGCAACAACCCCATAATCTACTAAAAGTGTTTAATGGGCTTTGGCAGCAGATTTCTTCAAATCAAATAACAACAGTAATGAACTTTGAGCCTCCCATGTTTAGCGTCAATATAATATGTACATTAAACAACTAACCTGCGTGAAGATTCCGTTTTCCGTTTCCAATGTCCCTATTGAAAGTGTTGCTGGTTTTATTGCTTATTTTTAAAAATGTTAATGTAAGAAATTCAGATTTAATTGCTACACGCGCAGAATTGAATACTCTATCTATTGCAAAAAGTCTTTTGTAGATTATGCAACAACTTTTGAAATAATTCTCAAGCAAAATGGTTGTTTAAGAAAAGGGGATTTACAACTCGATTTATAAATCGAGGAACTCACATTTCTAAACAAAACAACAAAAAAAGACATAACCACCAAACACGACCAGTTTTCGCATAAATTAGGAATATGTGTGTAATTTTTATGATTCATTAAAAGTATTGCACTTTTTTTTGAAAAAATTCGATCTTTTTGTGAAAAACGAAATCTAAAATGGCCAATCTGCCGACGAATAATAACCGATGTAAGTTTTGCAATTATAAGTGCAGTATTGCTAGTTTTTAATAATATGACAAGCGTGTCTCAATATATTGAAAAATGTTATGAATTTTTATATAACAAAGAAAATATAGGGAAAAAGTTACCGTTTGTTTGTGTACATATTTTGTGTAAGCCATTACGCAAAAATAATTTGCAAGCAATTGAACTTAGAAAGTTTCTTGGCCAAGCTCTTGGCATACCATTTAACCTATATACAGTTAATGACTGTGAGAGCTGGTTCAAAAACCTTGTTATAATACTTCAATCAAAAAATTTCACACCGATAGTGGAAAGCTCTTGCCGTAAAATTTTAAAACTATGATATAAAGAACACAGGGCCACTTAATGCCGAAATATCTTCGCTTAAAATATCAGACGAAGCAAATATGGCAGATTTAATTACGTTAGAAGACATTTCCAATGCTAGTCCCTTTCGTACGAGTTATTGGCAAACATAACCCATGAAAAGTATTTAAAAGAAAGACATCCGACTAAACAAGTTTCATTGTCCGAAAATGGTGGACTATATTATTAAAAAATTGATTCCATTTCTACCGTTATGGTCGAGTTTAATTGGAATAAATGTTGATTCTAATGTTAGAGTCAGTAACGGCCCGGTAGAATCATATTTCAATATTATAAAAGATAACTGGAAACTAGTGAAACTTTAAAAAGTTAAAAAAGTTTACTTTTTTAAATTCACATATCGCAGTACAAAACTGGCTGAACTCTTAAAAATTCCACTCAGTAGCAGAGCAGAACGACTATATACAGGGGTATTCAAATATATTGCGTTTTTACTGCGCCACTGTATGTGTTGATTTCAGTAGAACTGATCGATGTGTAACAATGTGTGTGGGAGTGACTTTTGCTATTCTCCTAATGTGGTTGTATTTTGCGATGGTTTAGTGGAGTGTTTTTTAAGTCCAAAAAATTTAACCGAAATTCATTATTAGTTCGTTGGAGAGAGGCATGGGGTATCCCCTATAAGCTTTGGCTTGTGCATTTGATACGTAGAGAATGCGTATGTGTTTTCGGTCTTCTCTTAAATCATAGTTCTGGTCATAGAGATAGCGAATTTGCGTGTGCCCCACACGACGCCGATCTCGCATATTAATTTGCGGACACTTACTTTACTGGGGCTTTTCTGTTATATGTCCTAATTATTTAGATTATTAAATATAATATGCTTTCAAGACTAAAATTATTTATATACAGTTTTCTTTTGTTGAAAGAATTTTTTTTTATATCCTACTTGCATAAGAAGAATGTTCGATTGGCTTATCCAATTGTCAATTATTGTTTTATTTTTGTCTTTTTTATGTAATTTGCTTAATTGATTTAAGTCGGCTTCTATACATCAGTACATTGTAAATATTAGATTTTTCTTGTAGGAGTTGATTTGATTTTAATATTCTTGCTCTTTAATTGTTTACGCCTAAAGCGACAACTGTGGCAACGGGAATGCCAAGCAATTCTGTGTTAAAGTAATTTGTCTCTCGTCGTACAAATAGTTCCACTTTTTTATTTTTTATTTTCATCTAAGTTTGATTTTAATATTCTTGATCATTGCTTACAATATATTCTATAGGGAGGTTATCCGTCATCATCGTCATCTGACCTTTTTGATATTAATTTTTTTTTTGTTCTGAGAATTATGTACTACCAAAATTATCATATTTGATATCGGATTCTGAACACCCGCATCATCGCCAGTATGTGTCAATGATTTCATAAGACTTTCTGTATACTTCCTCGTTCTCATGCTGTCGAAGCGCCTCCAGACCACCAGAGTGATCACACATGAAGCACAAATTATCCACTTTTTTATTTTTTATTTTCATCTAAGTTTGATTTTAATATTTTTGATTATTGCTTACAATATATTCTATAGGGAGGTTATCCGTCATCATCGTCATCTGACCTTTTTGATATTAATTTTTTTTTTGTTCTGAGAATTATATACTACCAAAATTATCATATTTGATACCGGATTCTGAACACCCGCATCGTCGCAAGTATGTGTCAATGATTTCATAAGACTTTCTGTATACTTCCTCGTTCTGATGCTGTTGAAACGCCTCCAGACCACCAGAGTGATCAATCATGAAGCACAAATTATCCGAGCCACCCAGTTTATCGGCCAACATTTACAGCTGACTAACTAAACACATAAAATATCCATGGTGTTGTTGCCTTGTTCGGACTTCATTATACAATTTACAATGTAATTAAAAATGTTGAAAATCTTCGGAGGCTTCTCGGGTTAAACAACTACGCCTTTTCAAATAAATACTCTCTTATGGGTAACTGGCGCTTGCTTTTTGTAGCATAGTTTCCGGCGCCATATAGCATTAAAATATGTAGTAGTTCACTAGTTTAAGAGAAAAAAAATTCTAAAAAGTGTAAATAAATACATAATATTTACAAAAAAAAAAAGAAAATACAAACAACTTAAAATGAATAATAGTTATTTACGTATTTACAATTACTTAATTACATATAAAAAATTTACTGAATTTGGCAGTAGTAACTTATGATAGGACCCCCGTAGGAAGATCCTGTGGGTGACACCTTCTGAGTCTTCTTTTTCTGGCCCTCGAAGTTAGCCGTCTCGCGAGTGCATTTGGCTGAGAACCAAGGCGCTCTAGATATTTCCCCGCTTGTGCCTGGATAACATCGCCGACTTTAGGAACCCTAAGATCCTTTTCGATATCCCTTATACGCATGTACCAGGGAGCATTGCAAATTTTTCTAAGCATTTTAGCTTGAACAATTCTGATTTTATTCATATGCGACTTAGCAGCTATGCCGTATACTTGCAGCGCGTAATTCCACATGGGGCTTAAAATTGTCTTGTATATTGTTGTCTTGTTATCCAAGGACAGCTTGCTCTTGGGGGACAACAGCTACGACATTTTTCCAGCTTTTGCCAGCACGGACCGCTGAACCATTGTGACATGTCTTTGAAATGTAAGTTTCCTCTCCAGTATGACTCCAAGGTATTTATGCGCAGGCTTGTGCTTCAGAATAAAGCCTAGCAACGATATGCCAGGGCAAGACAATAGCCGTTGGCATACGTAACACAGGAACATTTCCTGGCATTGATGCCTATGTTCCAGTCTTCTCAAAGCAACACATGTTTGCTGCAAAGACTCCGTGGCATCTTTTATACTTGGACTTCTGGTTAGCACTGCAGAACACTTTATATCGAAATAATAAAACATAAATTAAAATTTAAAAAAACTTATTTCGCTACGAACAGGAGCCATTAGTTTTTTCTATATTTAATATGGATTTTTTTTTTAAATTTAAATTTTTTTAAATTTAACAATATATTTTTGATTTTTATATATGATTTAAAAGGCAGCTTTATAACTCTTCATACAAATTTCAAGTATTAACCGAAAATGGCGATTGATCCCTTAATTATTTGCAATTAATTGCAATTAATAATCGGTACCATTGATTCATCGTATGACACATTAACCGGCTAATAAATTTATTTTGCCATCACTATAAGTATATATATATGATATGTATACATAGACTGGTCCTGTTTGGAAATTTAAGACTACGAGCGTACTCTAGGCCGTGCAGCTATCCTCATAAGATCATCCGTAAACTTCGCAGATAAGCGCCTGTGGCAGTTCACTGTTTATGCTGGCTGAAGTTATATAACTACCTTTCGGACATAACAGCCGTATATGCGTTAATATGGAATATGTCGCAGCACATGTTCGAACAAGTTCTTGGCGGACTTGATCAACTATGCCTAGCCGTAGGTCTCCTCAATTCCGCAAGCCACTGGTGGTTCTTTCGTCTAAGTAATCACTAATGCACTAATTCGTATAAGCTGTCCCCGATGTGCTGGCACCCGCTTGGCAAGAGAGAGAGAGAGAGACAGAGAATTGCGTGAATCTTTGCTTGGTTCATTGTGCTGTTTCAGTAGTCATCAACGTTGGGCTAAATAAGGCAAGCGAAGGGCAAAGCTGACGCTGTTCTCTTCCTGGTTAGAACGATCAGTTGAAACAACTCAATGATTCTCCGCGTTAAACTGCATATAGGAACCATTCTCTAGGAACCATTCTCTAAACATAACAACTCGCATCAATAGCCTAATATCGTTGAGCGGTCAATGACATGATCAGAGATTTTAATAATTGGAAGGACGACTGAGTTGAAGGGTGTATATTTATATTTATATTTTGCTCGCTTTTCGACTAACTTTGAATTGGGGGTTGTGTTCTCCTTCGCCTGGCATATCCTTTTCTTATTTAATTTAAGTATCATCTTCGACGCTCTCATGTTGATAATTGTTGAGATTATATATTTTGTTCTTTGCAGTTGGTTATTCTTGTTGCCGTTGTTGCCTTTTTGATTGGCTCATTTCGAGTGGCGGTAATAACTGTAATAATTGTCTTAGCATGACTAAACCAACCAAACAAACCAACAGACAAATGAATAAATGACTGAAAGACTGAAAGACTATATAAATAAGCGAATAATTGCACGAATGAGGGAATGAATGAATGCATGAGTCAATGAAGTCATTACGGCTACTTCGATTAACTTAATATCGAGACTGATTTTGTATCTTTTATTTTGTTGAAATGTTTACTGATTTTTTTATTCTATCCCACGCTACGTCCCCCCACAGGTACCGGGTGAGCTGGCGCCCAAATACAACGTAGGCTTAAATATAAAATGCAAGCAGTGTGTTAACTAAGAGAGTGATAGAATGCATATTTGTTAGCAGTGCCATTTCAATAAACCCCACTGCAAAGTACCTGGAACTGACCCTAAACAAGCGCCGCATATCATGACCAAAAGCAAGCAGTTCTACCTGAAAGTGTTGGCTGTTGGCGAAATTCGTCAGAACTTTCACTTCAAGCTACTGCGTGGAATCGTATGTCCGACACTCTGTTATCCATCCAGGCTTGAAGATTCCGGCAATCAAAGAAGAAATCGTCAAGCACAACAACCATGTCAGCCACCTAGCAATGCAACTGCTGCACAACGGCTGGCAAACGCGACGCCCAAAAAGGCTACACACCCTAGATTTGCATTTCCGCTGCCGCATGCAATGAAATATTTGTGCAGCGTTGCGTTATACTTACATATGCACACGAAGAACAATGCCACAGATACAATGAACAAAAGACGAAACACTGCGATCCTATAAAGCGCATGTTTGTTCCTATTTGGCACATCACATCAAGTTGACTTGACTTGACTTGAGTTGAGTTGAGTTGAGTCGAGCAGAGGCATAAATACGTAGAATGACGTTGCATGCCTTGGCACGGTGTTTGATATTAACAAGCAACGTGACAAGATTTGTGCAACAGGAAAATGACAGTTACTGTTGCAGCTACAGCAGCAGCAACACCAACAACACGAACACGACCACAATTGTATTGGATTGGATGAATGTGCCGGGTTTGAACGGACACGGAAATGCAACGTAGATAGATATTTTCATTTGTTGTTGTTATTGTTTTTGTTGTTATTGTTATTGTATTTGTTGTTTGTTGTTGTTGTTATTATTGTTATAGCTGTCTGTCACTCACTCACTTACGCATTCGAACGAGCTGTAGTCCAGTGCATGATAAACGCGTCTACTGTCACATCACATACGCTCGCATGCTCGCACACTCGCACACTCACACACTTGCACACCGACAACAACAACACACAATTGAGTGCTTGACCATTTTGATGGACGTTTAATATGCGTTTAACTGTAGCTGCCGCAGCAGCAGCAGCAGCAGCAGCAGCAACAAAGACGAGCAACGCCAGAGTGAAGCGTAACCCAAGCCAAAATCGAGCACCGAAATCAGCCCAAATTTGTGCACTTTGCCTGGGGCCATCAACAGTTGGATACGAAGTGATTCGATTCGTTTGTACGTTTGTACGATGCTAGAATGTTGCAATGGCTGTGTGCGTGTGCGTGTGCTGATGCGTTTGAGTGGGAGTGGGAGCGGGAGTGTGCGTGGGTGTGCTGCGCTTGCATGTTTATAATCGTTCTACGTACAAATCTCTCTGACGCTGCGTGTGTGTATACGGCAGCAGACATTTGATGTATTGTACGTTTTCGTGTCGCTGTTGCCTAACTCAGCGTCACTATCATCCCCACTGTTACTCGTTACATGCGTATCCTCACGCCAAGCATTACAACGATGATTATGATTATAATGATGATACTGATGATAATTAAATAATAATGATAATGCTGCTGTTGGTTTCGCTATGCTGGACATTAGCAGACGGCGACATGCCGAGCTAGACAGACAGAGGCACTGGCATGCTAACCAAGCGTAGGCCGTGTCGTGCCAGGACATTCACATGTTTGTGCTTGTTCGTGTCCATTGTGCTCGAATGCGTTTGAAGGTGTGAAAACACGCACATGACGACTTCAGTTCAGTTGAGTTGAGTTGTGTTGTGTTGAGTTGAGTTGAGTTGACTGGAGTGCGGTTCGATTCAGTTGAGCTTAGTTTATCATCAGGGTCATGGAATAGCGGTAACATCATCAGACTCAACATAAGTTAGACAGGCGAGCACAGTTGGGCAACTGGGCAGCTGTCAAGAAGGTCAGCTTATTGATGTGCTCACTTCGCTGCAAAATATACTTTAATTCTTGCGCCAAAATTGGTATTAACGATTTTCTCGAAGCCTTCTTCTCTCAGCTCCTTCAGAACGCGTGTCGGTTTAGCGCATGAATGGATTGGCGCTTCGTTTCAAGATCATAAGTAAGAAACCACGATGAGTCACATGTTATTATGCTTCTCCAACTCACAAACGCAAATACAAAGAAGAAGCTTAGCAGAAACAAAAAAAAACATACGAAACTTTTTATGCTTGGTCTTGCAGTGGTTTTAGAAAAATTTAAACCTAAGAAAAAACATATTTTCCTCCAAAAAAAAAATATATATATACAGCCCATGACAATCACTGGCTACGTAGCATTCCACTGGTGAAATTATTTTTAAAATCGGATAAGTACTTTCGCAGATTAGCCCTAACATCCAAATAAAATCTTCCTCTTTATAATATTATTAGTATAGTATTTAAAGCGAAAAATCGTTTTGTAATAAGCTCGCTTTAACATACACACGTATGGATGACAAATTCAGTGCTCCAGCCTAAAAGCAGCATGTAGCGGATACCTCCAACATTAGCACTGGCAGAATTCCACACCAACAAAAAAGAATAGAATAAGTCAAGAATGAATGCCTTTGAAATATTTGAAATATTTTAAGCCAAATGAAATCGTTAATCTATCTAAATAAATAAAATTGGAAGTATTTTCGTCTGTTTGTCCGTTAAATTAACCGTTCTTTGAAAGAAAATAAGAAGCTGTTGTGGTTTCAATAACAATCATTGCCGTCGGAAACAATTTTTTTCTATTTGAGCGATCATACAATTGTACTAGGATAAAAAAACAACCAATTATTTATCAATTTGCATGTTAATTAAAATATCAATTATAATAAAAAATATAAGGTATAAAATATGATAAGATATATATAACCCTCAAACCAAACACAATTGTACTAAAAAGACTACGATAAAATTGATGACGAATGTATTGAAAGAAATAATCAAGAATATTAAAATCAAATTGAAACGAAGTAGCTACAATAGAAGTAGCTACAATACACAAAAATAAAACAATAATTGACAATTGAATAAGCCAATCGAACATTCTTCTTATGCAAGTAGGATATAAAAAAAAAAATTCTTTCAACAAAAGAAAACTGTATATAAATAATTTTAGTTTTGAAAGCATATTATACTTAATAATCTAAATAATTAGGACATATAACAGAAAAGCCAAATTAAAAAAAAGCAAATTAATATGCGTGATCGGCGTCGTGTGGGGCACACGCAAATTCGCTATCTCTATGACCAGAACTATGATTTAAGAGAAGACCGAAAACACATACGCATTCTCTACGTATCAAATGCACAAGCCAAAGCTTATAGGGGATACCCCATGCCTCTCTCCAACGAACTAATAATGAATTTCGGTTATATTTTTTGGACTTAAAAAACACTCCACTAAACCATCGCAAAATACAACCACATTAGGAGAATAGCAAAAGTCACTCCCACACACATTGTTACACATCGATCAGTTCTACTGAAATCAACACATACAGTGGCGCAGTAAAAACGCAATATATTTGAATACCCCTGTATATAGTCGTTCTGCTCTGCTACTGAGTGGAATTTTTAAGAGTTCAGCCAGTTTTGTACTGCGATATGTGAATTTAAAAAAGTAAACTTTTTTAACTTTTTAAAGTTTCACTAGTTTCCAGTTATCTTTTATAATATTGAAATATGATTCTAGCGGGCCGTTACTGACTCTAACAGTAGAATCAACATTTATTCCAATTAAATTCGACCATAACTAGCACTCGAATTCAGAACCCACCGATTGGTATGCCGCACTTTATCGCACTCGACTAAAGTTATAACTCTTTTCGGGATTTTAATTTCCTGCAAAATGCAAAATCTATAAACAGATTGTCCGTTCTTGCTGAAATTGAAATGAAATGTAACTGACGCCTAACTTCGTATGATTCATTCTTGTGAATTTTTAAATTTGTTGTGCGCCCGCTTTCTTTCAGCGAAGAGTGGAGTTACGTTTTTGTAAATTTTTCGAAAACTATTCGGGCCACAGTCGTGAAATTTGTTCAGTAGATAGTTAAAATACGCACTACTACTTTGCTATTATTGGTTTTTCGGCGACATCCCCTCGTTTTAATACACATCGAGAGAAACTCCAAAAAAGCCGTATTTACACCCATATGCCCAATTTATGCGAAAACAAGTCGTGTTTGGTGGTTAGGTCTTTTTTTGTTTAGAAAGGTGAGATTCCATGCTTTTACCCAGTAATCGCGGTTTTCGTGCGAAATTCATAGTTTTTTTATAAATCGAGTTGGAACATAACCCCTTTCTTAAATGACCGTTTTGCTTTAGAATTGTTTCAAAAGTTGTTGCATAATCTACAAAAGACTTTTTGCAATAGATAGAGTATTCAATTCTGCGCGTGTAGCAATTAAATTTGAATTACTTACATTAACATTTTTAAAAATAAGCAATAAAACCAGCAACACTTTCAATAGGGTCATTGGAAACTGAACAAAGGAATCGGAACATTTCCGTTGCTAACTTTCGTTGCTAACTTCACGCAGGTGAAAAACTAAGATGTATTCAAGTAAAAAATATTCGCGAACTCAAAGTGAAATATTTTAGGTGTGGATTCATGCTGTTGCCGTTAATTTGTTGCAAATTCTGATAGGTTTCGACATTTATGAAATGATACATAATTTATATACCATTTTCTTCGTCGCTATTGATCAGTATTAATCGAAGTCAGAAATTGCAATAAATTGCAAAATCTCTCTTTTCTCACCCTCTTGTGTCGTTGCATGATCTGATGGTCTGGGACCTACATACAGTTTGTCAAGAAATTGTTTGCAAAACGAAAAATAACTCTAATAGTATAATTCTACCGCTTATTAATGATGGAGGAATTACTTAAAGAGAAAAGTAAAAATGCAGTTTTATTCTCCAATTCATTTACAACAAAACTACATTTAAAAAAAAACATTTATTCTTTAAAATTAATTTTAAAAAGTACAAACGAAAAAATATAACGTTTGTTAAATAATTGTTGAATAATTTTTTTCAAAATAAGAAAGAAAGAGATTTGGGATTTCTAGTACTTGGTGTGTCCACCACCAGCATCAATTACAGCTTGAAGTCTTCTTCGCATTGACGCAATTATTTTTTTTATATCATATTCCTCAGAAATTTTGTTCCACTCCTCACAAATGAATCGAATAAACTCGTTTTTGTTAGAGGGCACCCGTTTTGCCACTTTTTTTTTCCGGCGGCTATACAAATTTTCAATCGAGTTTATGTCTGGACTTTGGGCAGGTGTGTCTATAACTTTTATGCAGTTATATACTATACAAGTTCTACATAACAATGACTTATGTTTTGGGTCATTATCTTTATATACTTGAGCTTCTCTGGGTTTTGAGAATCTGTAAATCCGAACTTTTGGGCACTGCTTATTAGTTCCTTCTTCATAATATCCAAATACAATTCTTTAGTCATAATATCCGTGAAAATCCTCAATTCACCAACGCCTTCGCTAGATATACAGCCTCATACCATTACTGATAATTTACCAAATTTAATAGTAGGTATCAAATTTTTCCTTTGGAGGGCTGTATTAGGTTGCGCCAAACCCTGTTAGGACCTTCGTGACAATACAACATTATTTTAGTTTCGTCACAAAGTACCACATCTCTCCAATACTGCATAGGCTGAGAAATGTGTGCCGTAGCAAATGTCAACCTTTTCAAAATGTTTTGTGTTGAGAGTAAAGAGATCTTGCGGGCAACTCTTGATAAGTATTTGAATTTTTTTAATACCTGTCGAATAGTCTCAAGAGCACTTCAACTCCACAGTCATTTTTAAAGTCCGCTGCTAACACTCTTGTGCCTCTTTGCGGATCACTGTAAATCGTGTTAATAATCTTTGACTCATCTCTTCTTGACAACTTTCTTGGTCTGCCTGCAGAGTTAATTAATTCCAGCCTATTATCTTTCTCTGCGCGATGAATAATATTGTAAACAGTTCTCAGTTTTACCGGAAACATTTCTGACAACTCTTTAGGAGATTTACCCCTATAGTAGTCGAAAAACACCGACTGTATAACATTTTCATCAATTCTTTTTCCTGGCATTGTTCGCAAACTTAATTTTACCTCTATTATAACACTTAACACAGCTTAAAGTTACTACGCTGGACACCAAACAATGTTCCGTACACGACGCCAAACCGAGCCGTTTTTCCTGGAACGGGGGATTTCGCTTAAAATCATTTTTTTTTGTTGGTTTTCATCGCTTCTTTCTTATTTTGCAAAGAATTATTTGACAGCTGAAAACGTTTTTTTTTTCCTTTGTACTTTTTTAAATTAATTTTAAAGAATAAATGTTTTTTTTTTAAATGTAGTTTTGTTGTAAATGAATTGGAGAATAAAACTGCATTTTTACTTTTCTCTCTAAGTAATTCCTAACATCATTAATAAGCGGTATAATTATACTTTTAGAGTTATTTTTCGTTTTGCAAACACTTTCTTGACAAACTGTATATTAGTCGCACGTACGGAGATGATGGTTTTACAATCTCATGTGAGTAAGGAGTTTCCATTTTATACTACAATAAGTCAAACTCGTTTAAACGAAAAGCGATCGATTTAATAAATTAAAATGACGAATTTCGACAGTTTCAAATCAGCGGCAAATCATTTCAAATCACTTCCGTAATAGATAAGATATCTGGTAAACTATTTGAGCGACAAAACTTTGACTGGTGGTTATTATTTTGGAAGTTGTGAGATAAGCTTACTACTATTGCAATTAATGCAGTAATACCTCTTTTACAACATACGTTATCTAAATAGAGTCTTAGATTTTTAAAGTGATCTGGATGTTAGCACCTATTCGAGTACGACTCGGTTGCTGTCCTGGGAGCGTACACCTCGTAGGTGTATTCAAAAATATTTCATATTTCCGTAGCATAGGATTTAGAAGACAACCGTCTGCCTAGACTACACACGCCATTCACAGTGCTCCCTCTGTATTAGGCTCTTCTTTCTACGACCTATATATAACTAAGTGGGGAATGGGCGGGCGGCTTCTCGCACTTTCACTTTTAGTCTCATTCGCTTTGAGTCAACAACACATAACATTGTCACATTCCCTTCTCATTGAAATCGGCATAGAATAAACAACCTCATTGAAAACCAGTCAAGACACAAGTTTCGCAAGTAGAATATGTAAATTTATTCATAAAAATATCTTAGTTATGTCTAGAAAATATTTCGTGAGTCTTAGCGTTCTTACAAATATACAAAATGTGTAGTAAAATTTTGAATTCATAAAAAATCTATCACTCGTAAATTACAACGAATATGGTTAATTGCAAAATGGATATGGACCTCTAATTTTACTATAATTTAACTTTAAAAAAAAAATATTATTATTATATATACTCTTACTTATATAATATTAATAGAATGAACAGTTCAACTGACATCAGCCTTAAATAGATTTTTTTTTCGACACTAACCTAAAATGGGTAATACCCGTAGTTTGTGTGAGAGGCACTGTTAGGTCGACACTTTGGACCCTGCGATTATCGCGAGTGATCAGATCAACAGATCTGTGCAATATGTATATTTGCCTAGCATATAAGTCTTTATACCACTGAACAAACGAACAGGTAGATAGTATCTACTAGATACATATGTGAGAGCTTATTTAAAATAACTTGAACATCATTAACTCTTCAAAACACTCAAATTCTGGCATTTAATTGCGCATATTATGGGGACCACAATAAATCAATACATTTTAAGATATATTTAAAAACAATTATATTGATGTATACATTGATGTATAATATTGATATTATGTAGTGACGATCTCGAATGCCAATAGGCTGAATACAGCCTGGGGCTGACTTAATTCACAAGCACAATATATACGTACAATTTATTAGACTATATTTTAATTAGTCATTGCATTCTAACAAACCAATACTTTTTTTTACATGCTCTATATAAGCTTCACCTGTATGTTTGTAATGTGTAACCAAATCTGTGAACGAGATCACACCTGTCAAGGACCGATGACCATACAATATTTTGATAACTTTCTCCCTACGAGCTAACCAGGAGCATCAGGATTAAATGAAAATTATAAATTTTACTACAGCATAAACGAATTTACTTTTTAGTTCGGTTTGCTATTAAAGCGTTGTAAACGACTTCAAATTATTTTCAAACAGCATTCATGCATTGTCTAAACTGACTATGTCTGACAGATAAACAGCGCATGTTTTGTATTACGTGTTTGAGCTATACATTGCAAGAACTATAGGGGAAACACACAAAATGTATTCCTATTTGAATCATTATATAAAATTTAAGCACCCTCATAGCCAATGGCATTACTATTTGGGTTATCAAATCTAACTAATACTAACACTGTTTATAATACTTGTTAGTTTTATCACTTTTTTATATCGATGTGGTCGTTTGAAGCACTACATGAAGAGTGGCAAATATTAATTTTTTTCTTTTAAATATTTCTTTTCTTTTTTTCCATTGAATTACTATCATTCTTAACTTATTAAGCAGCAACGTTGATGGAAAATATTTGACTCTTTTTTATGAATAATTATTTTTAAAATAATGATTAGAATCTCATTGTCTCTTATTTGGGTGGTTCCCCATATGGTAATTTCATACACAGAAATTGTTGTTGTATGTTTTTGCAATATGTGTGTCGTAATTCTAATTACTTATATATATATACATATATATCTGTATATATATAATACTTTTTGTAGGGTATTGTAATAAAAGCCTGCGTGGTTCGGCCAGTTGAGAAAAAAGTCTTTCTTGAACTGTCCGAATCAAAAAAAAAAATAAATAAATAAAAATAAAACGAAATGCTAACAAAGCTATTTTTATTAAAATAACGATAATTATAAAACAAGAAAACGCGTGTGTTTTAGCACATAATGATATAACTTTACTTCTTTGGCTTATGTTGAGGGAATAATCGCTAACTAGACTGCAGCTAAACATTGGCACCCAGTAATACTAACCCTGCAATATGCTTGCTGGCAATTGTCCCCATTCACTAGTCCATTTTTGTATAACTGCTGGCTAGTAAATTCAGTAGTCGTAGGTAATGCAGAGGCGAACCAGCAATTGAAAACTCGATAGTCGATAAATCGAGGTACCCTTCCTAGTGGTCGTATCAGGAAGATACCGGCAAATGTACTGCCTGCTCAAAGAACAATACTCGCAGTGGCTGCTCGGAATACATCAACAAGTTGGCTACATGGTTGACCGAACGTCGAAACATTATAATTATGAATAAAGGTTACTCAATCATATGTATAAAAGGTTATTATGCCTTGTACTCTACTCTTGTCGTCAAATATGTTTGTCGTTGCTAGTACTGTAATATCAATATTTATGTAATAATAATACTAAACCTAAAACTACGAAAACTATTTTTTTTCGGGATAAATAAACAAATAAATATAAATATATAAATAATAAATAAATAAAAAAAGATTTACCATATATATAAATGCTGTAATAAATACAGAGGTTTATTTGTTTAAAATCGTTGTTGCGCTAAACTTAAACATAAAAACTGAACACAAGCATAAAAATTAGCATAACTAAAAATTCCACAAAAAAATGTTCATTTCTTTTCATTTTTTATTTTCAATAATACACAAAAAAATAATTATTCATAATTACAAAAAATAATTTAGAATTAAAAATACTCTAACATGAAAAAATGAGTCGCAAAAGGAATTTTAAGCGTGTGCAATTGTAAGCGATTCTAACTAACATTAATTAATTTAAACGGCCCCCAATATAACGGTTATATAGATGTGATTTCGAGTGTTTGTTTCTTATTTTTTTTTTTTAGTTTTGTTTTTTGTCGACTAGTGTTGTTTACAGTCATTGTAAATTGTCATTGTAATTGTTACTTTAGTTAATAAATGCACTTTGTTCTTCTTATTTTTTACAGTTTTACTATGAAAAGAAAAAAATTCAAAAGATATTTAAAACAAAATAAATAATATTAATAATGTTTTGAGAGCAGACCAGGCATACGCAAATTCTTGAAACAATTTTTTTTCTTGCACTGCACATTTTTTGTATTGTCTTGAGCTCAACAACTACAAAGAAAACAACACGGAAAGTAAGCCAATTCAACATTTTCTATATATGCAAATAAAATAACCTTGCCAAGCTTAATGAGAAATTTACGGTATTTATACTTAAAATACTTGCTGCAACACAAGCCACACTCGTCTTCTTCAGAGGCTGACCATTGTTCGTGAGAATGCTTCGTTTACTAATCGTTAACTTTATAAATAAACAATACCAATAAAAATACAATTCAGAAACTTAAAAAAAAATAAATTAAATTAAAAGCATAATAATAAACAACGTGATCGTTTGGCATGTAATCAAGAATTAAGCTATGAAAATGATATGATCGTAATAATCGTACGCTAAACCACAACATTGCGCCAACTAACTGGTACAAATTCATTCAAATACAAAACTAATACGAATTATGATTTATGTTTGCGCATTAATTAATTAATTACAATTTGGTGTGTCTGGAAATGATTGCGTTTCGCTGCTACTTTTTGTGTTATTTTCTTTCTTTTGCTTTGTTTTATACAATTCGATTTATACAATATCATTGATTTATTTGTTTGCATTAGCTTAATATTCTTTTGTTACAATTTTCAGGTATTAATAATACAATAAACACAAAATGAAGGCCCATTTCAATTTAGCACATTTTATATGTTATGGAAGTGTTGGCTTAGAAAATAGCTAAAAACTGTAAGAAAACAAAAACTCAAACAAATAATAATAATTATAAATAAAAATTTCGAAAAAAGATAAAAATAAAATACATAATTATTATAATTTTTAAAAATGTTTAAAGCAATTTTTGATTGTTTACAAAATGACAACAAAGCGTGTAATAGAGAAAAATCGCGTGAGTAAAGCCTAGTTAATCGATCAATGTTAAACATCAATGACTTACATATAAATAATAATAAATTTAGTTCCTGTTATAATGTGTATTTTTTTTTTATATTTTTTTTATACATAAAATATTATTTTTTTTATTCTTAATGAATTAATGAATGAATTAATCCTAATTTGGAATATTACATAAAACAAAAGCCTGACGCTGGATACAGTAAAAAGTCCAGCGATTCTCAATGTTACTGACAAACTTTAAAAATTGGGTACAATTATAGTTTTACTATACACAAAATGAATGAATGGGTATTTGGCAACTGCCCGCTAAATCGCAGACACAGCAGCCACACGCTCTGCATTGCCATAGGAATGAATATATGCCGCAGTAAAGTTAAGCTGAAAATATCTCATTGTGCTTTTCTCCTTATTATTATAATTATTATTATCTTGCCTTTTTACTATTTTTTCACTGTTTGTTTCACATATAACGCCGACCAATTAATCATTAAAGTATTGGACATATCACTATAAGCTAATCTCACTAACGCTAAGCAATTAAGTATAGTTTTAATTACTCACAGTCAAAGGCACAAAGAACGTATCAATCACTGCCACGCGCTGCCACTGCAACTGTAATTGAGTCGAATTCAATTAAATCAAATCGAATCGAATCGGATAATTGTTTAACTATGTTCAACTGCACTCAAGTCGTTCGCAGTTGCGTTTTAAGCCCGACTGTTTTTTTTTTGTTTGTTTTTTTTTTTTGTGCAATTCAAAAATTGAATTATATAGCTGAAGAATATTCTGAACTCTTTCTAGGCATTATAATATTTTTTAAGTATACCACTTTATTGCCTCAGCGACGTGCTCGCGGGCAGCGTCGCTGAACGTTGTACATTAACAGCAAATGGTTTGTAAGCGGAACGCGTTGATTGACTATTTGAGATGAAGCGTTATGTTGTTGTTGTTGTTGTAGCAAAGTACCGAATCCCGCAGGCGAAAAGTTGTGTTATTTGTTATTCCAACGGGAGCACCGTATCCAAAGGTTATTTTGATGTTGTTAAAGATGTTGTTGATAATGATGTAATTCATAATGTTGTTTTGTTTGTTTTTTGGTTTTTGTTGGTTTGATGAATGACGATGTTGCGATGTTGAAACGTTGATAATATTTTGTTGTTAGCAATTTGTTAAGCATTATACCGCATTCAGCCAATTTGAGCACAACACAGACAGAGCGCAGATGAAAGCGAGACACGATAGAGCATTATTAGAAAGAGATAGTTGCATAGAGAAAGAGAAACAAATAGGTTAGCATAGGGTATATTTTTTTAGTTTGCCATCGACTGATTACTGCTGAATTAGTTGGTTAGTAGCATATATCTTACCTCGGTGAGATTTTACTACCATCGCCAGCGCCACTAACGCCGCCGCCACCAGCATTAGAGGAATTGGGCTTATATCCACTCTTTTGGATACGTTTAAGTAGACGTGATACCCAGAACGATTGCTCCTCGTGCGAAGACGCCAACAGTAGCAAATCGCGAGCGCTGCGTGGATCGTGATGCAGTTTGCACGGCGCCAACGGATCAAGATTATCGACATGCTCCTTGTGGATTTTATTTCGACACCTGAAATATTGTATAGCGATTGCATGAGTTAAAAAAGTCGGTTATATATTATAGTATTCCGCACCTCTTGCACTCATAAGCTGCTGGTGGCTTAAACATATGCCAAAGCGGCTTGGGGCAAACTTCGCAAGCGGTTGGCATGTGATATGTTATATGCACAAATTCGTGACCTGCGGATATAACGAATCAAAACAAGTGCGTTATGTCGTTAATTCAATAATAGTTTGGTGAATGCATTTGAAATTTACCTTTGTGAATAATCGTGCCGGGTCTTTCTTCATTACCACTGCCGCGCAACACGCTCACGTCCAATTGATTTTGCTCATCGGGACGATGGGAGGCGCCCTCGCCGGCGTACAAGAGCTGAAAAATACGCGGTATCTCTTTGGCGTCTGCACGTATAACATCACCCTGGGTGACCGAGCGCACATGGTACACTTTGCTGCAAATATAAAAATATAATTTATTAATTCGTTCATTGCAAGGTGATCACAGAACCGAATATTTTTACATGCTTCACCTGTATGTTTGTAATTTGTAACAAAATCTTTGAACGGGATTTTCAGCCAATTTAAAACCTCACATTAAACTGAAACTTTGCACACCTATCAAGGACCGATGACAATACAATACTTTGACAACTTAGTCCCTATAAACTAACCAGGATCAACATTATTTGACACTACGCTGAATGTTTAACACATATACTATTTTTAATGATAAAATCAATTTGTCAAGCAATAAGAAGAGAGCAATAGCGGCATTGGATGCGACGAGACTTTATAACTCTTTATAACAATAAGCGCAATATACTAGGAACACTTAATGAGACAAGGAGAAAACTTAAAATATCAATAGAAATAACGCCATATCATCTATTGCTGAGGAGACGAGCATCTCATGGATATGTATTAATATATTTTTCACGTTGAAAGCAATTGTAAGCCAGTAATTCTAAAACCCGTATCTTTTATAGTAACATATAAATTCGCAAAATAAAACAATTCCAAGTTTTCACCCAGACACTTCTTCCATTTACGGAATGCTTTAAGATTTACATGAGCTGAGCCCAGTCTACTATGTAACTGGATGAATTTTGATTTCACTTTGGCCTGCCTGACGTGAGATTAGTGTGTGCTTATTGCGAACCACTGTCAAATAAAACAAAAATATGTAACACTTGTAGTGACGGAAATGACTTCCATTATAGTCGTACATTTTATGGAAAAAAAAATATATACAAAATGTTTTTTAAACCTTTCGACTTAAAAAATGATATATTGTGTTTTTATTAAAAAGCTGATTATATACTATGTTGAGTAGTCTATAAAATATTTGATATATAAAAATTATAAATGTAAAAGTTATAATGAAGACTATTTAACTACACCGTCAGATTTTTATCAGCACAAAAGTGCTATTTTTTGTTCTAAGAATAATAAAAATTTCAAAATCGAAAAAAATCATTTACTCTTTACAAACAGCGCACACAAACCAATAGAGAAGTGTAAGTAGAAGCAAAGCATGTAACGTTTTCGTACATCTTGATAAATAAATAAATTCATTTAAAAAAACATTTTCTAGTGGTTCGAATTGTGAATCTAAACCATTCTCGAATCCACTTGAACACACACAAAAAATTGCATCAAAATCAATGCAGCCGTTTAGGAGCAATTCAGTCACATACACACGTACAGAAGATTTTTATACATATTTATTAATGATATTTGTGGGAAAAGGAAAGGTAAGAATGGGAACAAATGGCAGCAACGCTTCATAAAATTGTTTTTAAGTTTCTATACATAAATCGTAAACAAACAAACAAAAACAAAAAACATATTTATATAAAAAATATTTTAAAAAAAGGGTTATTCTCTAGTACAAAAACTGTGAGATACGTAAAATGGACAGACGAACATTATTGCCTTAACACAGCTCATTGAGCTGTTCAAGACTAGACTAGACTTTATTGTGTGCAACTTCTTCAATTCAACTTCGTCAAAGAAGTGTTAATCAAGCTTTAACATTTTTTACCTTAGATCGAGTATCAGCACAGGATCTGATGTATTGTGTTTGTCGATCTCGTTGTTGTAAAAGATGATCTTGCGTGAGGAGACAATCACAAACTGTCGCTTCCAAGCATGACGACGACGATTCTGCTTGTTGGGCACACTTAGCCAGCCCTCGAACACCGAGTCCTGCGAGAGCAGAGATGAGTTCTAAACGTGTTGCAGAAGCAGACGTATGTGAAGAAATATATGATGTGATGTGATTGAATGTTTATTTGCTTGTGTCTGTATGGGTATTTGTTTGTTTGTTCTGAAATGAGTGTTCTCATGCTTGTGCCATACCTGATTGTCTTCTGGATCATTGTCCGCGGATGAGAGGGAGGCGGTTTCGTTAAGTTTCGATTGCAATTGCTCAATTTCGGTTGCTTTGCAATCGACTTCCATCATTAGCTTCTGCTTAGTCTTTAAAATATAAATAAAGGCAAGACAAATAAAAACATTTAAGGCTCGGCACTTGTCACTTGAGTATACAAAATGGGCTGGGCTACTTACGCTGTGCTCCTCCATTAGTTGCGTCTGTAAATCTTGGTATTTAAGTAACAGTTGGTTGTACTTCTCGCGCTCCTGCGACATTTCTTGCTGCAAGCGGCGCATTTCCTTCTCCTTCTTACGCAGCTCGGCGGTGGAACGCGCCTTGCTCTTTTGCTCTGCAATGGAATTTATAAGTTAGCGATATACTCTTGCGTCACACTATTGGGGCATACTCACTTTGCAGATCCGAGTCACGTCGGTTCATGACCTCGGTAAGTTTATTGACTGCGACCTGTTTGAGGAGAACTTCGTTCTTGTACTTATCTTTAAGCTTTGTGATTTCCTCTTCTTGATTGTTTCTCAGTTGTGACATCTGTTCCTGCAGTTTATTTTGCTGCTGGAGCAAATCTTCGTATTCCAAATCCGTTTGATTTAGCTTCTTTAGCCACTCAAGTTCGGTTTCCTTGGCTGCAGCCAGAGTCGCCTCCTTGGCGTTGATCTCATTGCGATGCTTTGTCATGAAGTCCTTGAGTTCAAGTTCTTTGATCGTCTTCTCCTTTTCGAGATCAGCAACCGTCTCCTCAGCTATGGAGCGGGCTAACGCCTCGGAATCGGCACGCGCCACAGCTACTTGCACTTGGTGTTTGAGCGATACACGTTCCTCTTCCAAATCTTCAATTTTAGAGAGCCGCTCGTCGCTTTCTTCGCGGTTCTCGTTCGCCTGCGTCTTGTATAGACGTGAGAAGCATTGCTCGGCTTCAAGTTGCGCCTGCAGTTCGCGGTTATTTGCCAGCGCCTCATGGTGCACACTCTTCAGTTGAGTTAGGTCTTCTTCGAAGCGTCGCTTTGCCTCACGCTGCGCTGCCAACTCCTTTTGGAGCTGACTTTCACGAGACCGCAGATGCGCCACCTCGGAACTGTGCAGACTCAATTCGGAGAGCAGCGAATTACGCTTGCTGTGCTCCTGGTCCACTTGCGACTGCAGCACTAATACCTTCTCTGCCTCTTGGCGGCACTCCCCTTCAAGTTTTTGCAGACGCAGTTGTATTTGGCGGTAATCAACTGAGAGCATATTCAGCTGTCGATCCTTCTCCTGAGAGTTCTGATCGGCCTTGATGCGCGCCGACTTCTCTTCATTGAGCTTCGACTGCAGCGCTTTTACCTCCTGCAGGTTGGCTTCCTCGCGACTAACCAAGCGTGACTTTTCGGTCTCTTGGTGGGCCTTGACTTCCTGTTGATAGCGGCCCATCGCTGCTTTCAATTCGAAATCTAAGCTGGCATTGGATTTTTCGAGTTCATTGATTTTTTCCAGCAGTGCGCGGTTGTCATTCTGTGCCTTCTGTTCGCGTGCTATTGTCCGCTCGATGTCGTTTAATAGTGTCTGCATCTTGTTCTCGGTCTCCTTATGCAACTCCTTCAGCTGCGAACGCATATTCTTCTCCTGCACTATTTGCGCTTGGAAGTCAGCCACTTCCTGCTCCAGTTCCTCTTTATGCTTCCGCAGTGTCTCAATAATTTCGACCATATCCGCTATTTTCTCATCATGCGTCTTCAACGTGAAACCCAGCTCAGCATTCTGTTTCTTTAGCTTCTGTGTGTGCTCGGTTTCATTTTTAAAGTTCTCCTCCATGTCATGCAACTGCTTTTCGAGCGAAACGACCTTCTCGTTGTTGTTTAACTCACGGGTGCGTATCTTCTGTTCGTTCTCGAGATTGCGCTGGGTGTCTGCTAGCAATGCTTCGGTCTTCTTCCGCAGCTCAATCTCCTGCTCAACCTTCTGCATGGCAACTTTATAATTGTGTTGACGCAGTGCAAGATCCTTTTCGTACTCGGAAGCAATGCGCTGCACCTCAGCCTCACGCTTAGTAATCAGTTCGATTTGCTGGCGTAGCGTTGTGTCCTGTTTCTCCAACGCTTCGGCACGTATCCGCTCGCGTTCCAAAAGCGCTTCCAGACGTTTAATTTCATTTGAATTCGATGGACGATGGCGGTGTATATGATTAGCGTTCGATATGTTCGAGGCCGCCTCTTTAGCCTCCGCATCGACGGTGTCATTCGTAAGCAATTGGTAATCGCCAGTGTATGTGAAACCGATGAAGGGCAAATGGTTGCCGTCGAAATTTTTTGGCACTGGAAAAATCTCCTCCGGCTTCTCGTCACGTTCGATGTCCTCAAAGTTGCGCGTGTCATCATCCGATGTCAACTCCGGCACAACTGGCGGTGCACTTGAACGAATGTTATCGAAGGACCACGTATCATTGTGGAAGAAGGGATGCGCCTTGATATCTTCGATGCCATAGCGACCCAAACGTTGCGTGCGATCCGTTAGAAAGGCGCATATTAACATTTTCGCATTCTCACTGATCTCTACCTCGGGCGGAAAGCTAAGCGAATTTTTGTGATCCATAATCTTGCCGTAGGTGCCAACCAGTGAGTCCGCGTAAAACGGCGTTTCACCAAAAAGCATTTCATAAAGAAAAATACCCACCGACCACCAATCACATTCGCGCCCATATTCGTTATCCACGCCCTGTGATTGCAGAACTTCGGGACTAATGTAATCCGGTGTGCCAACTGCATTACTGGACACAACCATGCCATTGGGACCCATGCGCATACAAGTGCCGAAGTCGGCCAGCTTAAGATGACCATTACAATCGATCAGCATATTGTCCGGCTTCACATCGCGATGCACAAAGCCCATGTTGTGTATTGTATCCAAGGCCAGCACGACTTCCATTGTGTAAAAAACGGCCCACTTCTCTGGTATGTCGTACATGCCCATCAGCAGAACAACATCGCCGCCGGGCATGAAGTCCATTACCATGTAGAGGTATTTTGTGTCTTGAAATGCAAAGTGCAGCTGCACTATCCACTCGGAGTTTGCATGGGCCATTATGTGTCGCTCTTCCCAGAAAAAGGCCGAATCCGGTCGCTTCATCATCTCAAACTTCGACAACCGCTTCATAGCGTACACATGTTGCGATGACTTGTGACGCACCAGCTGCACCTCGCCAAAAGCACCCGCGCCAATAACCTTGATAAAATCAAAATCATCAACATTCATGCGCAGCGAATTAATCTGCTGGGCGAGAGGTTTGTCTGAAATGAAAATAAATTAAATGGACATATCGATAGGAGGCAAAACCCATATGAAACGACTCGGTTGGAGAGTGAGTTGCCACATGAGGAGGAGGATGTGACACATACATTTGGTCGCATACTGTTCGATGTTTTTGAGTCGCTTTAACGATTCGTGGTCACAGTCGTTGACCAGCGCTGAGACCGTGTCCAGCAAACAGTCCACATTGCAGATGCTAAATGGATCGCGCATCTCGCGCTCCAGCAAATTTGCCCTAAAATTAAATCAATTGGTATTTATTAAATTCCTTCAATGTAATCACATGAAAATGTAAAATGTAATGTATTTGTGTAAGCAATAAAAAAAGTGTTTAAATATATATATGTATATATATATAAACCACGCCGAAGGTGTTTAAATTGTTGTGATTTCATCATTGCCACTTATGGTGCTCGTAGAAAAAACGAGTAATGAAAATTGTAAAAACGTTTGCGTTATAAAAACCCAACAAATATATATACGTATATATTTGACAGTCGGTCGAACGGCCAGCAACAACATAATTAGCTCCAGCAAACATTATTATTGACACCTGCTGTGCGCCATTTTGGCGGATCTTGTAAAATGCACATTTGGAAGTCCCCGTTGCAGCGCTTTGAGAAGGCAGAGACCTAGGCTTCGGCAGCAGTTTCTGCAGTCCAACTTAATAATGATGCTGTTACAGCTCATGCATTTAGTTGTTACCACTTATAACGCTCGTACAGAATGTACTGGGGTGGTGAGTGACTGGTCCTTGGCCGATCTCTTCTCGCTGGTTGTGATCTTAGGGTAGGGGTATACGAAATCACGCTGGATACATTTTTTCATAACTGTTATTACACTGCATCCAACGAGAAATGCGAATGCTTGGACAGAGAATGTTTTGCTGGGTCCGAAAATTTGTTCTTGACAATTCACCCCTTTAGTCATAGTCGAATAGTACGAGTTTCGATTTTTGTGGGAGCACTGAGTGTGTGAATCTGCCGTCGATGAGCATGCAATACCAAGCTGAGATGTGTTTTGTGCCGCATGCATCATCACATCAATAAATTCCATTCAAATTAAAATGATTGCATTTACTTGTAGTGACACTGGTAGACACAACGAAGAGGCCAGATTATATGAAAGAGCTAAAAATAAATGCCGCAATTTGTAAACGCGTAATTTTCAATCGCATTAAATTCGTGGAAACGAAGCCAGCTGCTAACTGCGACCATACGGCCTTCGAAAACAAAAAAAGAAAGAATTTTGTTGTATTGTAAAACGCACATTTTCGAAAATGTGCGTCCGAATTGTTCAAATACCGTTCCTGTAGACTGAGATACAAAAAGTTGTTTGTCTGATGCCAAGCAGCCGTACTAGTTGGACTCGACATCTTCTTCCGTGCTGCCACACACGCACACACACACGCACACGAAAATGTACAAGCACAGAAAGGACAAAGGTTTGCTTCTTTGAGGCCGTAGATGTTTGGTGTGCAAGCGTTTGCTGAAGCACCAAGTTCGCTACTAAGCGTGAATGTAGCTTGCAGGCCTAGAAACCTGGCTAAATCACACACTCAAACAAAACGAATTTAAAAACGCAAAAATTTTAATGCGAAAATGGCAAATTTATGAAAAGTCAACTTTGAAGTTGCGCATAGAATTGAATGTTACCGCCAGCCGGCAAAATTAGCGACTTTATTAGTAATGCTACTGCTGACGCTGCGTCGAGCATCACTCTCCCAATAGCAACTCTAGATCTGATCTCTAGCCGAAAACGTTCGAAAACGTTAGTGCGCGTTACGCAGGCCTATTTGCTCACACGCTTGTTATGTTATGATTTGCTTTCTGTGACATCGACGCCGACGACGACGACGACAGTGAGTGAGTCTCGTAGCGTCATTGGCATTGCCACTTTTGCAAAATATTAATAAGTAACGAACGAAGGTGTTTGGCAGTGCGCTGAATCTGCTACAAATTACTTATACCCAAATAGGTAGAGCTGCTGCCGCCGCTTGGCAAAAAGGAGTGATTAGGTGACAAGTTCAGTTGAGTTTGGCATATCGCGCGCGCCGCAACTATCGTTGAATGCATACTTTGAATGGCATTCCGGCAACGTACGGCTCTTGTATTTGTAATGTGTCGAGTGTGCCTGAGTGCCAGGGAGTACTTACATTGGAGTAACATATTCAAAATTGGACAATCCATGCATATAGAATATTTTAGTACATTTGTGTTTCACAACGAGGACGGCAATAGAGTTAAATGTTGTTCTTATTGTTGTAGGTACGAATCCCGCCGAAGGAGACTGTATGTTCGACATTTCAACGGGAGCAGTGCATTCGAGGGCTGGCATTGCTGGTTTGTTCTTTTGGGCTTCGTTCTGGATCGAAATACCCAATTGTCATGAGAATTGATTTATTATTTTGTTTGTTTGCTTGATTTTGTAACATATTATTATTCTTGTATGGAATATGCTGGTTTGATTAGTCCCTCATGGAATGACTTGCTCACACACCACTCTTAAAAATATTTATTTATTATAATAGATGTCGCAGGTTGCACTGTAGACATTTCATATACATACCGGCGACGTCGCTCCGGATCCATAACTGCTCAAATGTTTGTAGTGTTGAAAGGTTACTATCAGCCTGAAAAGCAGTTGCAGTTCCTTTTAAAGTTATCCTTATTCGCGCTTCGTACTTTTTGTGCGTATCAGTTTAGATTTCATATGCTAAAATTTCAACGAATTAGGTATGGACAACTCAGAAGACAAGACAAAACTTACTTGACCAATGTTATTGATAGTAGTGTCAATCTTCTACTGCTACGTTTTGCTTAGACCAACACACAAAAAGTGTGTGTCCTATATTGAGAACACACTAGCTTCTCTTGGCTTATTGGATGGCTTGGCGCCTTAATGTGCGCCTTTCACGACGTTTGGTTTTCAAGCGTCGGTGATTGTGTTGTTGTTATTATTGATTTGATGATGAGGTCACGAGCTTAACGACTACAGAGGCTTGCTGCCTTTGCTTTATTGTTATTGTTGTAACACTTTTCACCTTTTTAACACGCGTGGTAAACGCATACAGGCAATGAAGGATAGCTTACTTGATCACTTAATTATTTTGTACTACTCGTTTTTTTATTTAATTTAATTTCTTTTCTTAATTCTTTGTGAGTTTGAATGATTATATGGCGTCAACTTTAAACATGTCGTCGCCGCCACAATCACGAATCAGCGTGCACAGCGTGGAAGCACAGCGGAACCACCGCCAACGAATTGTTGCTGCCACACTCACTGCCGATATCACTACTGCCACCACTACTAACTATCAATACAAACGCCAACGACGACGACGACGAAAATAGCTACACGGCGTACGAACAAAATACGCGCCACTAACAACAGATTAAGTGTTTTTTGACAACGTAAGCCTTCAATGGCTGCCACAGACACCACCACTCGCACTGGAAGTACGTGCGGGTACCAAATTCCTACACTTCAACAAAACATACAAATGCGACACTCTTCTCCACTCCTCACCCTACCGCACCAAATAACGAACACAAAGCAACAGTTTTATTTTCGATTCTTTTACTGTTTTTGTTTTTTGTCTCACTACTTTTTTAAATCTTTGCTTTGGCTCTTCTCGTTTGTACGCTAACTGATTCGCTCTCTTCTGCTGCTGTTATTGCTGATGCTTTATTCCACTGAATCACTTTTGCCAAATTTTGCATTTTGCCACACCACACAAGCGAATTTGTATGCAAAATAAACACGGCGCTTACCCACCAATGACTCTAGACGGGCCTTTACATATCCGCTCGATGTCAACACAGTTTTTAGGTCTACACAGATCAAAAGCTAAAATAATAAGTAATAATTTCAAAAAAAAAAAGTATGAAAACCGCGGAAACAATAAATGAAACCTAAATTCGGCCACTCTGTACTTTCTTGTGGCAGTGTTGGAAACTTCTAAAGGCCATGTGTTGTGCTGTTTCGTATTGGGCCACCACTCAGCGCGTACGACATCGCGTCAAGCAGCTAACATGGTGCTAGTTGGACTTGGAAATTTGAAACTCGGTTTTTTAGCGTTGTTTTGCATATAAGTTATAAAATGTGACATTTTTTCATTATTATTTAAACATGGCCTAATTGTACCTACTGCATTTTTTCAGGTAGTTTGCTTGTATTTTGATTTATAGTTGTTTTTTTCGTGCTTCGTTCGGTTCTTATTTTTCATTACTTAAACGGAGACGATATCATCTCGTCTTCAGGAGATAGGAGTACTTCTTAGAGAAGGAAAGACAAAACACATAGTTGTATATTAACATAAATATTTGCTCGTGGCTATTAGAGAAGAACAAGAGAAGCATAACATATAATAATAATTATATCGAGAACATTTTCGCAAATTCCAATTGGGATGTTTTAATTCTTCGCTAACGCTTTTGCCGGAGTATATGGACTGGCAACGTCGTCGATGCCATCGGCCTGATCGGCAAACCGATGGCAAACGAAAACAGAAACAGTTAACTGTTGTTGCTTGTACGTTGTGTGTGGGCTGCTTCGCAAAAATTTGCAACATTTATTATTTCGTCTACTTCAGCATTAATATACATATACGTATATATATATTCGTTTTTGTTGTTTGTTATTGACACAAGCAAATGTGATGATTAAATAGCAACCCTAAAGTTAAACCTTGTTGATTTTTTCTTGTTTTGTTTTTGTGTGCCGAGGGAATCGTGAATACAATCACCATCGTTCCAGCCGCGACGCTCGGAGTAACTCAACAGGTATGATATTGGAAATTTGCAGTTGTGTTGTGTGAAAACTGAACTTGTTCCCTTTCTTTTTTCTACAATACATTGTTTTTTTTTACATTTCAAAAGTCTCACTTGCAGTTCGTACACATTGCAAAATTGTACTTTAGATAAGCACGCACTGTGCGGTATACGCGTGCTTGCTTAACGCACGCAGAGTAAACACAGACAAACAAACAGAAAAACAGACGCGCCAATTGGATTACCCTTTGTACCCTGCTCTTTAGAGCTTAGTGACGTGCCGGCGGTCGAAGTCTTCAATCTTCTTTCTTGAAAAGTCTTACAAAGTCTGCCCCACAACAACAACTATTTCGCGCTTACGTATACGTAAATATAATTATGTGGTGTACTAGTGGGCGCACATGACACATTGAATTGCCGGTTGCCATTCACACTAAAAGGGCAGACAGGTGTTTTTTTGCGATTTGCTTATGCTTAGTATCTTGTTGCGATGTGGGTGTTATCTTGTCTCAAATTTATTGATTATTCTGCACCGTTTAATTTTAGACAATAATCATCAGGGCGGCGTACCCCCCAGACCAACAGATGCATTCTTTCACGTATTTTGCGGCTGTTGCACGGTCGTCGCTTGATCGATATGCTAATTGGTCACCCTGTTGATTCACCTACTGACAGTCTTATATTTCGCGCCTTCAAACAGCGCACATCGGACACCACAGCACTCCACACTAACTAAGCAACCAGTCAGTATGCTTAGTACTTTTGCACTTGGAGTTCAGTTGGAATGAATGGCGGTAGAGCAATGCGCCTCTGTTAGCTTCTATCGAAGTTCTAACCTTACGATTTTCGTTTATAGTCGTGCCAATTGCGTTGTGTTGAGTGCCATTCGATATGGTTTGAGACCATGTAAGCAAAAATGTATCTGCCGATTTGGCCGATTTGGTGTGATGATGATCGATTCTTTAAATAAGAAGTCAGGCTTTATTATTATTATTATTATTATTATTATTGTTGTTGTAGCGGAGTATGGAGATAATTTATGTAACTGATATCCCTGACGTAGTATCGTTTTGAAGAATTGGGAATCGTTGGTCGTAGAATGTTGCTCTGTTTTGTAGCGACTATTGAAGCATTGTCATACCGTATGAACAAAGAACGAAATCAATCAATTAGGAGTTAGAGGTGTGGGGGAGGTTAAAAGGTGAGTCCATGACATTAGGATATGTGCGGTGGACAACATATCGCTTCGCACGTGTCTGGCAAGATATCATGAGAAAGTGTGAATTACTTGGGAATGGCAATCGACAATAAGATTGTCGCAGTAGGACCTGAAGAGAAACCAGCGTAGCCTAATGTTAATTAGGTATGAGTTGTGCGCCGTCCAGGAGGTGGGCAGAATGAACAGACAGAAAGTTAATGAAATAATGATTCTGGACAGACAGCATTTTTGTTTGTTCGTAGAGGTGGTGTTGGTGTGCATTGTTTTGCGGCCGCTGTAAATTGCTCATGGCATGTTGTTGTTTTTGAATCCGAGTAGTAATTCATGCAAGAGGAAGCCCTTAATATTGGTATTCCGGTACATCCCAAATTGAACAGAGCACGACGTCAGTAGTGTTAATCTACAATATTAACGACATGGTCAATAACGTCAACGACGGCGACGACGTCAGGCGGCGATTGCTGATAATGCTTGATTTCGTTATAGCCAAGTCGAATCCGACAGTCGCCGTCACAGTTTGCCTCACCTGATATCAAAGAATTCGAGTGAAACTTCATTGGAATGGTAGGAGAGCAATTAATTTAAACATATCTAAAAGTGGGCCAGTCGCAATTTCAGTATTCGTTTGCATTGCCAGCTGAATTCTCTTTTCGCCATTCTGAAATAGATGGCACTAAACTTCCTTCATCGGTTGACGACGTATGATAAGCAGAAACTCTATCTCGAGCCCTGCAATGATAGCGGTTAAAAAGAGTTTATTTTTTATTTATTTTTAATTTGCCCACGAGTACATTTTGATAAAACTGTTGAACTTTCAGATATTACATATGTACATACATATGTATGTATATGTCTTTACTGAATGCCTAAATTTTTTGCTAGCCGGGATCCAAGTCAGTTATCACACGTCTTCATTCAGGCATAAAATATGAAATTTGACTTGGTTTTATATCGTTCGGTGGCTAAAACTCCATTGCCATGGAGCACAATATTTGGAGGGCATGTGATACAACAACAACAACGTAGTGGAGTAAATTTGTGCCATTGGATTACAATCGTGGGGTAACAATCTTTGCCTAGAGCATGTTTATCTCTTCGGTTTCGTTATGGTGTACAGCAAACGGAATTTGTTGCCGTTCTTGGGAAAATGTTAAAGAAAGTGTGCCAAAAGAAGAAATTAGGCATGTAATGCTTGTCGAACATCCGAAGAAGGGCTATATTTGTAGGGCGTCTACACAGTCATGAAATGGTCAGCAGCATTGGCAGAACCCAGGGAGTTAAGCTGTGTAACGTGTAATATCTTGTGACGGAGCGAGGTTATGAGCATAAAGTTCCAGTATAAGACCGATTTTAGCTGAGCTATGGCAAATAGGCGCTCCCCCAACACAAATTGTCCACAAAACCTCGAATGGTAAATTTCATTACCCGCGTATGTATCTGCCAAAAAAGTCAGTTGACGTTAAAAAGCCATTATTCTTCCTGTAACATCTGATGATATTTTTCGATTTTGAAAGGCATTCGTTGTTGCTTTTGCGGAGTACGAATTTCGGCTATATGCGAGAGTTGGCTATACTTGCACGGAGAAGGTATCTCTGGGTTTGTTCCATTATATACACAAGATTGCCATGCCTACCCTTTGTGTACTAGTGTTAGTTGTAATTGTTGTAACTGTAATAGACAATCTGCTACATGGCTGAGTGTGTAATGCGTACCGAATTAGTCAATCAGTGCACCTGAGCGTTTACACTAATCGTATTGGATTAAACACGATCATGCCATTAAGCGTGCCCTCTCGTGCACTTGCCCTCATCCTCATTACGCTGGCAATTAAAATGTCGAATTAGTTTACTTAACGCGCTCTTATCGCGACCAGTTTGTTGTTCGTAACTGCCTTGCCATAAATATCGCGTCAACCTACTAGCCGTGCCGTGAAATTACAATGCCAAATTATAAGCAGATTTCTCGAGCGTTATCTAGATTTTTTGAATATGCAACTGCAACATTCTCGTAGCGGCAGATCTGTTCAATCACCGTCGCTTTGCGTTTTGTATGCCATTCACAAGTAAACACTCAACTCGTTCGATTCCGCGCCGCATTGCAATTCCGGAACAGAACGTAATTTTTGCCTCAATTAACGTAATACATCGACGTCGATAGAAGTGATAAGCTAAGATAAACGCGCTTAAAATTGCTTTGTCAAGTGTAAAAATTGTATTGAACTCGGTTATGCCGTTAGCAGTGTCGCTTAGGGCTGCGGGCTTATGGTTGAGGGCTGGGCAGATTTCAATAAATTGACTGTTGTAGTGTTGGTTATCATGAAATGTGCATGAGCGAAGTCAATCCCTCGTGGCTCACCCCAAAAGCGTCTACCTACCACACCATTGTACACGCAGTGGAGAAAGAAGTAGGCGTGCAACGCATTGAGCGCCGTGCCCGGCTAACCGGCTACCCCCGTCTAAGCGACTACACCGGCAGCAGACTGCAGTGCTAAGTGCTAAGCAAAGAAAGTCACACGCAAACTGGATATTTTTTTCAATTAATTAAACGACGCTAAATACAAACCCGATCGCGTTCTTGAATACCAACATTTAATTGAATGAAATATTTAACCAACATTAACTAAACATTTTTATTTTTTTGTTATTGTTGTTCGATTGGGCTCATTGCAGTATTGGGGTTCCGTACCGAAACATAAACGCATCAAATTACCAATCAAGCTAAACGCCAAAGTAGCAGCAGCCCCCAACAGCAACAGCAACAACGACCGTAGCGGCAATAACATCAGCCATCACCCTTGTGTGTGACGTAGTAGAAAGGAGTCATCAGCGGCCGTAGTCCGTAGTTGTATACTTGCTGTTAGAGTTGTTCATAATAGACGGCATCACGACGACGCCACTGCACGCACAGTTCTCGAGCAAACGCAGTGTGTGTGTCTACAAGGTGAAGAAAAAATATCGCAACGCCGTGCACATCACGTAAAAGCACGAGGACGCGAGCCGCACAAGCAGACACGACACCGCACACACACACACACACCGTATACACAAACGAGAATCATATTAGTTTTGCAAAGCATAGGAGGCGGCAGGCGGCGACTAACTGACGCCAGCGTGACTGAGAGTATAACAGATTCAACGCACGACTAGCGTCCAACGCTCAACGCTCAACAACGTAACGTGATCAGAAAAAAAGAAACGAAGTAATGCCTGTACAATCACCGATCGAGATAAGCAATCGTGCCATTGAGCACATCGACGATGTTGATCCCTTGGAGTACCATGGCCACTGGGAGCCAGTGGGTGTGGCACGTGTACAGAACACTGGTACATCGGCGGTGGTCACGTTCAGCAAACGCAAACAGCAACCGTACATCATTGGCGGCGCACTGACGGACAACAAATACATTTTCGAGCAGTTGCACTTCCACTGGGCGGACACGGATGATTCAGGCTGCGAGCACACGCTTGAGGGCATTAAATACTCAATGGAGGCGCATGCCGTGCACTTCAATGCCAAATACAAAGATTTCACTGAAGCCAAGAACAAACCCGACGGCCTCGCGGTCGTCGCATTTTTCATACAGGCGTGCGGCGAAAAGGACTGCCCCGAATTCAAGAAGATCACCGAAGGCATACGCATCGTACAGAAAATACATACCAATGCTTCTTTAGATTCGGGTAAGTGTAAATCTCTTTGTGCCGTAATACATACGACTCACCTCACACCCATTTGCAGATTGCCTCTCGTGGATTGGACTGCAAGAGCTGAGCAAACACTATTACACATATAAGGGATCTTTGACTACTGCGCCGTACTTCGAGAGTGTCACTTGGATCATTTACCGTACGCCAATTTACGTGTCCAAGGGCCAGGTATGTAGACCGCTGTACCGGATCCAAGTGAATTTGATCTTAGATTCAATGTCTGCCTTCTCTATCAACCATGACAGGTGAGTGTGTTTCGCAAACTGCAATCCTGCCCCAAGGATGAAACCAAGAAGATTGTGAACAACTACCGCGAGATACAGCGACCGCATAAGGATCCAGAGATCTTGTTTGCCCGCAATGCCAAGCCAAAGTCGAAGTTATGATGTGCATCATTGGCCGCTGCTCGGCGCTATTGGGCTGGGTCCAATTTCGTTGTCGAGTGCATTGGCTATGGCTATGGCGATGGCGAATGTCAGCAGCAACGATGCCGAACGTTTAAATCGTCTCATGCAACACTCTCTCTACAGTTATATATATTCCGATTTAAGTTATGCACTTCGTTTTATTGAGTTGAAACGACTTCTATACTTTGTTTCTTTTGTTGTTGTTGTTAAAGGTCTGTGTTTTTTTTTTACAATTAGTCATTAAATCTATTGCAGTTGGTATTTCTTTATTATGCTATAATTATATTGTATCTATGTATACGTACGGGTAAAATACACCTATATATATCTACCTGTCTTTATGTACGAGTATAAAAGAATTATGTACAACACTGGCTTAGCTAGCAGATCTGTACGAATCTGCATTCAAACCGTTGCCTTGTCATGAATATCATTCATATGGTTATGCAAATATGTATTGTGTGTTATTAAATGGATATTATATGAATATAATATATAAACCGAGAATATATATATATATATAAATATATAAAACCGAGACAAGTGTAGTAAAAACAAAGAAGGAAAATGCGCACTAATTAGAGGATGGTCCAATCGAACTCAAACTTTTCAAAACACCGCAGCTGCTCCACTACATTAAAAATAACTATGGATAATAGAGCTAGGAACATCGACAAAATTAAAAATGCTTTCAAACTCTATGGAAATAAAAAAATAAACAAAAATAATAATAATCTTATGAAACTATTACACAAATAGAACCGACTTCCTCTGTCAATCATGGTTCCTAATAAACTGCGTCTAGGCGTAGTCACCAAAAAAATGCGGGAATATATTTATGTAAATCGAGTCTGCCTTTATCGCAATAATGAAAAAATGCTCTGAGATTTCATTTTTTAATTAAATTTCCTATTCGTTTGCATCTATTGGATTTGATTGGATTGATTTAACTGACTTGAAAAATGAGAGATGCATCTAATTGGATTTACTTGTCACAATGCCCAAAGAACACAATGTCAGCAACCACAAGTTAAGCAGCAGAACTCGAGCAAAAGACAACTGCCAACAATGAGGGTATTACTTCATAGAGGCTTTTTTCTAACAATTACACTTCACATAAAAACCACTTTAATTCTTCTCTCTCCTTTGTGTAACGCAGGTGGCGATTTAAAGTTTCACATTTACAACATGGGCGGCGATCCAGGCTTCGAAATGGTACGTGCGCGTTTCTATGCCGCTGAAGTTGTTTGCGGTCTAGAGCATTTACATCAGCAGGGAATTGTCTATCGCGATTGCAAACCCGAGAATATACTTCTCGACGATCATGGCCATGTGCGCATATCGGATTTAGGCTTAGCCGTTGAGATACCCGAGGGTGACATGGTGCGTGGTCGTGTAGGTACAGTAGGTAAGTACTCGTTAACCTGTTGCCAATTGTTTCGGTGTCATAGAAGAAGTTACAATATTATTAAAATTACGAGTATTTTGCCAATGAGGTAAAATATATGTAGACATATAATATATATGCCATATATAATATATGTCCCAACATCTTTACACCTGGCATATTGTGGAGCAAATGTCAGGATGTCGCTTTATTCCTAAGACTTGGTCCCACATATAAATCTATTGTTTAAGTGTGCCACTAACTGAAACGCTTCATTAGCCGTTAAAATAAAAACAATTATTGCTCACAAAATATTCGTGTTTGGTCCAGTACCAAACTTACAAAACTGAATATACCGCAGGCACTTGTATAGAAGATTAACTTAGCTGGTCTGACTGTGTCCAGCTGATTAGGTTATTTTTGTTGAGTTGCAAGAAACTTCTGGATCCCTGGCTTTTTATAAAAATCGCAGCTTTTTAAAATTTAAATTAACTAAATAATGTAAATTACAGGTTATATGGCGCCGGAAGTTATCGATAATGACAAGTACGCATTCTCACCGGATTGGTTTAGTTTCGGTTGCCTGATCTATGAAATGATCGAGGGCCAAGCGCCGTTCCGCATGCGCAAAGAGAAAGTCAAACGCGAAGAGGTTGACCGGCGTGTAAAGGTGAAGTTCTATTGTATAAACCCTCAAAGATGGATATAATTTAATATTTGTTCCCCTTAACTTTGCAGGAGGATCCGGAGAAATATTCGAGCAAATTCAGTGATGAAGCCAAATCGTTGTGCCAACAATTGCTAGCGAAATCGATAAAGCTACGCTTAGGCTGCCGCAGTGGACGCTACGGTGCGCGTGAGATTAAATTGCATCCATTCTTCAGTTGCATTAACTGGAAGCGCTTGGGGGCAGGGATGGTGGCGCCACCATTTGTGCCTGATGTAAGCAACGCTGCAATGATAATATTATATTATATATAATTAATTTATTTATTCCATGCACTCCGCTCAGCCACACGCTGTTTACGCCAAAGACGTTCTCGATATTGAACAGTTCTCAACGGTAAAAGGTGTGAATATCGATGAATCCGATGCAAATTTCTATACGAAATTCAATACTGGCTCCGTATCAATATCGTGGCAGAATGAAATGATGGAAACGGAATGTTTTCGTGAATTGAATGTTTTCGGACCGGATGAGTGTCCGACAACGGATCTGCTTATCAATGCCCCACCTGTGCCAGATAAGGCAGGCTGTTTTCCGTTTAGACGAAAGGTAGGTTTTTTGTTTAATATGCCTTGGGTTCTGCTTTCTTAATGGGTTTTTTGTGTTCCTTTTTTTATTTATTTCAGAAAAAGCAACCCGCACGAACCCAGCCGATACCCATTCCTGAACATTTATTAACTACTAGTCACAGTGTATCCTCGACGACAGTCGAAAGCTGATAGAATATTTAATTACATACTCACATGCATTCATAAATATGTAAGTTGATTTACATATATTCATCCACACACACATAAACATAAGCCCAAAAATATAGGAATATACACTGCGCAGCGATTAATATGTTATTAGTACAAAAGTAATTGTATATGTGCATTTGAAAGCATAAATTATATTCAACTAAAGTACTTGGCTAATACCAGCAAATCACAGAAAGGCACACACACCACAAAAACACATAAAAAGTCAAGAAAATCAACAAGAGCACAACTTCACTGTGTATAAAACGAAAAAGGTTTTAATGAAATACTGCTACTTTATATATTACATTATATTTGTAAAATCATTGCTTATATTTAATTTCATAATTTGTAAATTTATTTGATGGCGAATTTCTTAAAATTTAATTAATAAAAGAACTACTACTTACACATTAAAATAAGTGCAAAGGGACACACAGATAAAAGAATATTTAAATATAATAAAAAAAATCATGGACACATTTTCCTGTATTCCTTTGAAAGATAACCCTTGATAACCATATAATTTGTATATTTTTTAACATTACTCGTACAACAAAGCTATAGATTAAAAAGCTGTTTGCAGTTGAATGGAGTTTCTTCAAAAACCTGCTAAGATGAAATGTAACGATTGCACAAAAAGAAAAACAAAACAAGAAAACTAAGCAAAAAATATAAAATTAAAGTATAATAACTGATTTAAGTATCTATATACTTAAATAACTCAATCACACACAAGCATACAGTGTCAGTCAGAATTAAAGCACGAAATTTTTTTGTCAGTGCACTGCGGCATAAAAAAATTAAATGAATCCCAAACTTCCGCTTTGCTTTTCTTTTCCTTTGATTTTAGAAATATGTAATTCAATAATACCGAAGGCCACTTTAAGAAGGGGTGTAAATCAAATAAATAAATAAATTAAATATATATATATATACATTTCATACTTTCCCTATATAAGCCTATGTGTCAACTACAAGTTCATATATATATTTTGGGGCTTACTTTTTATTCACCTATCGAACTGTAATTTCAGAAGTTATTAAAGGACCATAACCATAAACTTTAATGTACTTCAAGATACTAGTTGGAATTTCAAGTCATTTATTCTTAATTTATACTTATGAATCCACGTAAAAATATATCTAGAATAAGTGATTCCAGTAACATAACGAATGCGAAATGCAAAACTGCAGCCATAGTGAAAACTATTTTCACACGGCAGACTTTTTTTCACTTTTCGAAAAAAAGCTTTTTTGTTCTTGGGCATTAGTTGGAAAATAATTGGTATTGTCACTTTGCACGGGGTGTGCAGAAGCAAATTAATGGAGCATCGGAAAAGATAACGATTCGTTTCCCAGAAACAAAAGCAAAACTAATTGATGCTTATCAGTTTTAAAAGAACACACATTTTATTGGCGTCAAGATTATGGAAACAACAAAACTACAAACTACGATTTCATGTACTCATTAGATGAATAAAAATTAATTTACTATGTCTATTTAATTGTAATAGTTATTAATGTGTAACACCAGCGTTGGCAACAAGGGTCTGCAGCCTGATTGGAATTGATTCAATCCATTTGTGAGTAAATTGAATGGTAAAGTTTGATCAAATGTCCTTGATTTCATCAATTGTGACATCGCATTTTCAGTCTTTAACAGTAAATCGTTGTTGTTTTATGAAAGCTTGTGGCGCCACGAAAGTACAGCTTGATTTAAGTCTTTCAAATGTTTCTTAGTTAAGCATTCTTTATGACATGGAGCATTGTCATGTTGTAAAATCCAATCGTTGCTTAAAACCAATCTATTTGCTGATGTAAAAATTTGTGTTTAGAGAATATTATTTTAAATTCACTACAAGCGATTAAAGTTCGTCTGTTATGCTGATTCGTCTGTCCATAAAACATTCTTCCAAAATTTTGCTAAAGTTTTCTTCTTCCAAAGTTTTTTGTTGTACTCCAGACCAAATGCCAGACGTTTTGCATTGTTCGTTGTCGGCTATAATATTAACTTCTTTCAACCTATGTTGCAGTGTAGCTACACTAAAATATCTGCCAACTAATCTCACTGTTGTTGATGCAACTTTAACAGGACTTACTCTCAATGCTCGACAAGTCAGTTCGTGTGAATGCTGTTGGCGGCTGTGATATACGCTTATAAGGGCTGGTAAGGGTGGCATTTGGTAAACTCATGCTGTCCGGCATTTTCTTATTTACGGACACATTTCTATTTATTCCAAAATCATCAGTACCCGACCTCACAGTAGTTGCTGTCGTTTCATATGCCTCCGATGTTTTTCTATTTATTTTCTCTTTGCCACAGAAATCCTCACTGACTTTTCGTTTTAGTATTCTATTTTTTGTGATTGTAGCTGTTTCCGCTACAACTTCATTTGTCCAAACAAGTTTTGGACTTGGTATGACGACAGTGGATTGACCAAATTGGATTGGTAGTTCCGGTAAAGGGGGCGATTCTGTTTCTTGCAACTTCGATTTCTGTGAAATGTCGCTGAGAGAACATTTGTCGTGTGTTTGGGAATCGTCCGAATCATCACCGTCCCATGAAGTTGTAATGGATAAAACGTCATCTTGTATAGACGTCATCATATCGCATAGATCATGCATCAGGCATGATTGCGATACCAGATTCGTAGTTTTATTCTGTAGCACTTTATTATTGCATTCATTCGATTCTGTTTCAATTGCCAAATTATCATCGTAATCTGAAACATTTAAATGATTAAATAATACATTTTCTCTTTCTCTCGCTTCCTCACCCGAATTTCCACTTTCCAGTTCTTTTCCGAGAGGTTTTTTATGTTGGATTAATTCTATTTGATTGTCATCCAATTGTTTTGAATTCATACGGAACGAATCGCCTGACTCAAGTTGTATTTTCGACGCAGAGCCCAACTGAGCCTTTTGTGGAATTCCACTGCTAATTGGAACATCAATCAAAGTTGGCGCCGATATTGCGGTATAACCGGCAATCAAGGTATTATTGACCACGTTGCGTTCAGTAATATCTGGGATATTCACTTCATTTCTGTTTTTCATTTCCGATGGGCCATCAATAAATCTTGTCAAATTCTTGGAATAGTTGATCACACTGGGACTGCATAATTGATCCAGCTTTGTCCCTTCAAGAGGTTTTTTAGGCAAATCAACTGTTTTTAAATTAGAAGAATGTGCAGACTTTTTCGTTTCCACGACTTTTCGTTTTAGTATTCTATTTTTTGTGATTGTAGCTGTTTCCGCTACAACTTCATTTGTCCAAACAAGTTTTGGACTTGGTATGACGACAGTGGATTGACCAAATTGGATTGGTAGTTCCGGTAAAGGGGGCGATTCTGTTTCTTGCAACTTCGATTTCTGTGAAATGTCGCTGAGAGAACATTTGTCGTGTGTTTGGGAATCGTCCGAATCATCACCGTCCCATGAAGTTGTAATGGATAAAACGTCATCTTGTATAGACGTCATCATATCGCATAGATCATGCATCAGGCATGATTGCGATACCAGATTCGTAGTTTTATTCTGTAGCACTTTATTATTGCATTCATTCGATTCTGTTTCAATTGCCAAATTATCATCGTAATCTGAAACATTTAAATGATTAAATAATACATTTTCTCTTTCTCTCGCTTCCTCACCCGAATTTCCACTTTCCAGTTCTTTTCCGAGAGGTTTTTTATGTTGGATTAATTCTATTTGATTGTCATCCAATTGTTTTGAATTCATACGGAACGAATCGCCTGACTCAAGTTGTATTTTCGACGCAGAGCCCAACTGAGCCTTTTGTGGATTTCCACTGCTAATTGGAACATCAATCAAAGTTGGCGCCGATATTGCGGTATAACCGGCAATCAAGGTATTATTGACCACGTTGCGTTCAGTAATATCTGGGATATTCACTTCATTTCTGTTTTTCATTTCCGATGGGCCATCAATAAATCTTGTCAAATTCTTGGAATAGTTGATCACACTGGGACTGCATAATTGATCCAGCTTTGTCCCTTCAAGAGGTTTTTTAGGCAAATCAACTGTTTTTAAATTAGAAGAATGTGCAGACTTTTTCGTTTCCACGACTTCTACCAGGCGAACATTCATTGGTGGTACAAATTCCGCTATAAATTTCCGACAAACAGACATAGGCTGTGTCAGAGATTCCACACAACTCTGTTGTGGTGCAGTCATTTCATTTGTGGATAGTTCTTCCTATGTACAGAAATATATGAATTTTCTTTCAAATGACTTTGGATCGCAAATCATTTATATCAAAATCATGAATTTTTGTACAATTCTCTTCAACTCAAAACTATTTAAACCTTCTCTGCCTATGTTCCTTATGACAGTACTATCTATACTACGCCGACCGTTCTAATCGAAACAGTTATGTCAGCAGATGACACACAAACTTCGAGTTGCCAGACTATAACATATTGTGTTTACAAAAGGTACAAATAAGCATCGTTTTACACGTTTACAATTCTATCAATTTAATCATTCTGCCGGATGGGGTTCTTAGAGTCAACGATATCTCTGAAATGGCAACTAACAATGACATCACAGCGCATCAAGAAAGTGATGAAGATTGTGATGACCGGTGTGGTGGTACGCAATCACTTATAGCAACATAAAAGAGTCCCTGTATTTCAGAGCAACCTTGAAATGCTACCAAAACCTTCAAAAAGCCAAATGCAGAAACACACAAAGAAAGTTGACCGATTGTTTTTAATCTTAAGTTTTTAATTTTTACTGAATTTAATTGGTTTATTTTACGTTATTGTAGTTCTTTATGACTGAACTTGTTATACTTTTATTTAGGTTTTTTATATGTACGTTTTGCTTGCTTTTGTTTCAAATAACTAAAGAATATTTTTTAAAAACACATTTAATATTTATTTCTTGGCACATACATATGTTTGTATATTTTTATATGGGGCTCATGTCCTTCTCATAATTTTTTTTTGTGAACGAGTAAACTGTGTATTACGAGGTTTTGGTGGAGCATGTTTTCGAGAAAATCACCATACTTGCTCTGTGTAAACGTTTTATTTTCGGTTATATTGCATTGGGCACTAAAGCACGAGGAACGTAGTCAGCTACAACCACAATTCACGTCTCGTCCGTCAGTTTCTCCGACATTGATTCCCACAAATCTTTAGCTGCTCCAGCCTATCCTGAATGCCTTCTTCAGTAGCCATTGCACTATACAACTCATTGCATTGCTTAATAATGTCTAGTGACACGGTCTGTCACACGGATGGATATTCTATAATCATGTTATCAAAGAACCCGCCTCCCAACTGGCACAACCTTCTTGTTTCTGTAGCGCACAAAAAAATAAACCATAACCACTAACTTAACGGATGTAGAAAATTGGTTTGTTAAAAGTTGAATATTGGTTGATGACTTAGAGTCTAAGTAATTTACATACACATTTTATGTTAAAATGTTTGACAAGATAGCAAAGTTTGTTATTCAGAAAAGGAGCCTACGTCCTCCATGGCGTCCGTGTACCCAAAAATCATTAGTGTGAAGTCCCTTGAGCCTCTTCCTGGAGGTATTTGTAACCAGAGCGGATGCTAGCCTGTTGATGAAAAAACCTTGGTCGTCCATTATACCGGCTTGTGTGAAGGGTAGAGTTCTGCATCTTCTCAATGCGCGGTTGCTCGAACGCTGTTCTCGGAACTCAACCATAAAGCTATGTCCAATCAAACAGCAGGTACTTTGCATCTTGCAAAGTAGCTTACAAGCAAGCCTTTATGCAAGACGCGATTGAACGCTTCCTGAAATCCAGAAAGATGGCAGAGCTATGTTATTTGTTTTCAAAGGCTCCCGAGGACATGTTGCAATTGTTCTGGTGCACCATGAACATGCCGAAAATCAAACGGGTGGTCAAGTAGGACAATCACTTACTGCCAATATTCGCTCGCCTTCTTGTTCTGTAATTTTTGGTAGAGCAAAACAATAGCATGTCGATGATGCGAACACATAAAAAATAAATTAAAATATTTACCATGTCCTCATTGAAATGCTGTCTATTAAATGATTTTCTATAGATAAGTCCCATGAATTTTTTTATATTAGTCGTTAGGGCAGAACATAATTGAAAGAAATTGAAAATTAACTAAAAACTAATAAGAGAATGATATATCTGCAAGTCGTGTTCACCTGCTTCCCGTTACGCCATATAAATTTCGGGCACCACTACCCCCTAGAACATCGGAAGAGTGCAGGCATGCCAGAAAAAGGTACACAGAATATTTACGGGCGCCCCTTGGTACGCCCGCAACACCACGCTGCACAGGGACCTCTACGTGCCAACGGTTATGGAAGTGATTAATTCTCACAGCAGTCGCTTTCAGTCAAGACTTTTGACACACCCAAATCTGTTGGTGTCCTCCCTCACCCATATCTAAACATGGTGTAGAATAAAAGGGCTACATCCGCATGACATCCTCCAAAAAGGAACCAATAGCCTTCACAGTCATTGCCTTAACGACGCAACTAGCATCATAGTCATCACCTTAGTCTAAGTCTCATTTTTTACACATCATTATGTATAATCCGGCATATGTGTTGTGCAGTTTACTGCGATGAATGTTGTAATTTAATTATAAAAAAATAATAATAAAACTAATCACAATTGAATTTCAAATTTACACGGTAAAAGAAGTCGATGTTAAGTAGAATTCAATTAAACTTGTTTTTTTTATTTTAATATTTGCACTAAACGCGGGTATTGCAAACTGCGGTTGTTGAATATGCAAGTGGCCACGCACGTTAGGAGCAGGACATGCCAAAGAGTTTACAGATGCTCCCGTCATTGTTAAACACAAAATTAAAGTTAACGTGTGGTGGAATGACTTGTAATAGCGGTGAATTTTCTGCGGAGATTAAAAATACATAGAACAGTTAATAAGACCAACAAAATAGACTGCGCCATTTCACTTACTCAAGTTTGGATTATCGGGGAGGAACCTTCTCAAGAGTATCCCTCTGGAATAATATTCTAGCAATCAGTTAATTTTCAATCCCATCTATTCCATCCTTTTAGTTCTGAATCGCAAGAGTACGTGTGTCAGTTCGTAACCTGCCGGCAGGGTGTGGTAGTGGAGCAGTTCATTGTCAGCGACGTCTCACTCGACTGAGACGATGTCGTAGAAGAAGGCGTCTCCAAACGTGAATATGCACTTGCCTTGGAAAACAACAAAGGGGAAATAGAGTTTCCGAGAAAGTTTCCGAAAAGTTATCAGTTTCGTTTATTTAGTTGTTTTTTTCCAAGTTTTACTGTAATGATTTATGAATTTTTTTTAGCAAAACTTGCTGTACCCAATGAGCAAGATATGTGCCGGAAATTAATGATGTCCGCCTGATGTCCGACCTGGGGATCTGTTCTACAGCTAAAGGTCTTCTGAAATTAATGAATATCGATTAGAACTATAAGGAAACTTCGAGTATTCAAAAATTTACACTATTCATTCCGGAAAAACCTCATGAGATCCGACACTGAATTTATAGAACGTGGATACACTTTATGAAAGAGCAACGTTATTTTCGCCGAGTTCCTTTTTATAAATGGTAGAGGCATTTTATGAACAATATTTGCCACTTGGTGAAGATACTTTGATTCACTTTGTTGTAATGCTTTATCCAAAATGTATGACATCGTTTCATGAGGGAGATTATATTGGCTGCACTCACACATCGTTATAATATCGTCGAGATGGTTATGCCAATCCGATGTCATAATTATACTTAACAATGTGTCCAGGTGGTGGTACAATTGTTCAGTCACCAGAAAATCTAAGGTTCTCCATACTATTGCATTGCAAGCATCTTCTTTACTAACACCACATTCTAGAAGTGAGTCGTAAAGTAGCCGCAAATACTCAAAATTGGTGTCAGGATATAGTTTATAAACATTTATCATTTCCAGCAGGCTTTCAGTTTGTCGTCGTTCTCTGAAGACAATGGCAAACGAGGTGAAATATCTTTGCAACAGTACTTTGTTTCTTTTCACGAAAATATATATCCTCAACAGATTCGCACTGTTTTGACGAAAAAGTTTGTTTTGAACTTCAATCACTGAGTAAAACTGATGTGACTTATGACAGACCACAGTGCCTGGGCACCGTTCTGCCAAGTAACGGAAACAAGTCACCCCGAAGATATTTGCGCAAATTTCATCTACGGTCAATTCAGAGGTTATCCCTGTTTCTGATGACACAGTCCGACTCGAAGTACTAAAATCCTCGCCAATGGCTATGCTCGACAAGTCAGTTCGTGTGAATGCTGTTGGCGGCTGTGATATACGCTTATAAGGGCTGGTAAGGGTGGCATTTGGTAAACTCATGCTGTCCGGCATTTTCTTATTTACGGACACATTTCTATTTATTCCAAAATCATCAGTACCCGACCTCACAGTAGTTGCTGTCGTTTCATATGCCTCCGATGTTTTTCTATTTATTTTCTCTTTGCCACAGAAATCCTCACTGACTTTTCGTTTTAGTATTCTATTTTTTGTGATTGTAGCTGTTTCCGCTACAACTTCATTTGTCCAAACAAGTTTTGGACTTGGTATGACGACAGTGGATTGACCAAATTGGATTGGTAGTTCCGGTAAAGGGGGCGATTCTGTTTCTTGCAACTTCGATTTTTGTGAAATGTCGCTGAGAGAACATTTGTCGTGTGTTTGGGAATCGTCCGAATCATCACCGTCCCATGAAGTTGTAATGGATAAAACGTCATCTTGCATAGACGTCATCATATCGCATAGATCATGCATCAGGCATGATTGCGATACCAGATTCGTAGTTTTATTCTGTAGCACTTTATTATTGCATTCATTCGATTCTGTTTCAATTGCCAAATTATCATCGTAATCTGAAACATTTAAATGATTAAATAATACATTTTCTCTTTCTCTCGCTTCCTCACCCGAATTTCCACTTTCCAGTTCTTTTCCGAGAGGTTTTTTATGTTGGATTAATTCTATTTGATTGTCATCCAATTGTTTTGAATTCATACGGAACGAATCGCCTGACTCAAGTTGTATTTTCGACGCAGAGCCCAACTGAGCCTTTTGTGGAATTCCACTGCTAATTGGAACATCAATCAAAGTTGGCGCCGATATTGCGGTATAACCGGCAATCAAGGTATTATTGACCACGTTGCGTTCAGTAATATCTGGGATATTCACTTCATTTCTGTTTTTCATTTCCGATGGGCCATCAATAAATCTTGTCAAATTCTTGGAATAGTTGATCACACTGGGACTGCATAATTGATCCAGCTTTGTCCCTTCAAGAGGTTTTTTAGGCAAATCAACTGTTTTTAAATTAGAAGAATGTGCAGACTTTTTCGTTTCCACGACTTTTCGTTTTAGTATTCTATTTTTTGTGATTGTAGCTGTTTCCGCTACAACTTCATTTGTCCAAACAAGTTTTGGACTTGGTATGACGACAGTGGATTGACCAAATTGGATTGGTAGTTCCGGTAAAGGGGGCGATTCTGTTTCTTGCAACTTCGATTTCTGTGAAATGTCGCTGAGAGAACATTTGTCGTGTGTTTGGGAATCGTCCGAATCATCACCGTCCCATGAAGTTGTAATGGATAAAACGTCATCTTGTATAGACGTCATCATATCGCATAGATCATGCATCAGGCATGATTGCGATACCAGATTCGTAGTTTTATTCTGTAGCACTTTATTATTGCATTCATTCGATTCTGTTTCAATTGCCAAATTATCATCGTAATCTGAAACATTTAAATGATTAAATAATACATTTTCTCTTTCTCTCGCTTCCTCACCCGAATTTCCACTTTCCAGTTCTTTTCCGAGAGGTTTTTTATGTTGGATTAATTCTATTTGATTGTCATCCAATTGTTTTGAATTCATACGGAACGAATCGCCTGACTCAAGTTGTATTTTCGACGCAGAGCCCAACTGAGCCTTTTGTGGATTTCCACTGCTAATTGGAACATCAATCAAAGTTGGCGCCGATATTGCGGTATAACCGGCAATCAAGGTATTATTGACCACGTTGCGTTCAGTAATATCTGGGATATTCACTTCATTTCTGTTTTTCATTTCCGATGGGCCATCAATAAATCTTGTCAAATTCTTGGAATAGTTGATCACACTGGGACTGCATAATTGATCCAGCTTTGTCCCTTCAAGAGGTTTTTTAGGCAAATCAACTGTTTTTAAATTAGAAGAATGTGCAGACTTTTTCGTTTCCACGACTTCTACCAGGCGAACATTCATTGGTGGTACAAATTCCGCAATAAATTTCCGACAAACAGACATAGGCTGTGTCAGAGATTCCACACAACTCTGTTGTGGTGCAGTCATTTCATTTGTGGATAGTTCTTCCTATGTACAGAAATATATGTATTTTCTTTCAATGACTTTGGATCGCAAATCATTTATATCAAAATCATGAATTTTTGTACAATTCTCTTCAACTCAAAACTATTTAAACCTTCTCTACCTATGTTCCTTATGACAGTACTATCTATACTACGCCGACCGTTCTAATCGAAACAGTTATGTCAGCAGATGACACACAAACTTCGAGTTGCCAGACTATAACATATTGTGTTTACAAAAGGTACAAATAAGCATCGTTTTACACGTTTACAATTCTATCAATTTAATCATTCTGCCGGATGGGGTTCTTAGAGTCAACGATATCTCTGAAATGGCAACTAACAATGACATCACAGCGCATCAAGAAAGTGATGAAGATTGTGATGACCGGTGTGGTGGTACGCAATCACTTATAGAAACATAAAAGAGTCCCTGTATTTCAGAGCAACCTTGAAATGCTACCAAAACCTTCAAAAAGCCAAATGCAGAAACACACAAAGAAAGTTGACCGATTGTTTTTAATCTTAAGTTTTCAATTTTTTCTGAATTTAATTGGTTTATTTTACGTTATTGTAGTTCTTTATGACTGAACTTGTTATACTTTTATTTAGGTTTTTTATATGTACGTTTTGCTTGCTTTTGTTTCAAATAACTAAAGAATATTTTTTAAAAACACATTTAATATTTTTTTCTTGGCACATACATATGTTTGTATATTTTTATATGGGGCTCATGTCCTTCTCATAATTTTTTTTTGTGAACGAGTAAACTGTGTATTACGAGGTTTTGGTGGAGCATGTTTTCGAGAAAATCACCATACTTGCTCTGTGTAAACGTTTTATTTTCGGTTATATTGCATTGGGCAATAAAGCACGAGGAACGTAGTCAGCTACAACCACAATTCACGTCTCGTCCGTCAGTTTCTCCGACATTGATTCCCACAAATCTTTAGCTGCTCCAGCCTATCCTGAATGCCTTCTTCAGTAGCCATTGCACTATACAACTCATTGCATTGCTTAATAATGTCTAGTGACACGGTCGGTCACACGGATGGATATTCTATAATCATGTTATCAAAGAACCCGCCTCCCAACTGGCACAACCTTCTTGTTTCTGTAGCGCACAAAAAAATAAACCATAACCACTAACTTAACGGATGTAGAAAATTGGTTTGTTAAAAGTTGAATATTGGTTGATGACTTAGAGTCTAAGTAATTTACATACATATTTTATGTTAAAATGTTTGACAAGATAGCAAAGTTTGTTATTCAGAAAAGGAGCCTACGTCCTCCATGGCGTCCGTGTACCCAAAAATCATTAGTGTGAAGTCCCTTGAGCCTCTTCCTGGAGGTATTTGTAACCAGAGCGGATGCTAGCCTGTTGATGAAAAAACCTTGGTCGTCCATTATACCGGCTTGTGTGAAGGGTAGAGTTCTGCATCTTCTCAATGCGCGGTTGCTCGAACGCCGGTCTCGGAACTCAACCATAAAGCTATGTCCAATCAAACAGCAGGTACTTTGCATCTTGCAAAGTAGCTTACAAGCAAGCCTTTATGCAAGACGCGATTGAACGCTTCCTGAAATCCAGAAAGATGGCAGAGCTATGTTATTTGTTTTCAAAGGCTCCCGAGGACATGTTGCAATTGTTCTGGTGCACCATGAACATGCCGAAAATCAAACGGGTGGTCAAGTAGGACAATCACTTACTGCCAATATTCGCTCGCCTTCTTGTTCTGTAATTTTTGGTAGAGCAAAACAATAGCATGTCGATGATGCGAACACATAAAAAATAAATTAAAATATTTACCATGTCCTCATTGAAATGCTGTCTATTAAATGATTTTCTATAGATAAGTCCCATGAATTTTTTTATATTAGTCGTTAGGGCAGAACATAATTGAAAGAAATTTATGAATTTTTTATGAATTTTTTTTAGCAAAACTTGCTGTACCCAATGAGCAAGATATGTGCCGGAAATTAATGATGTCCGCCTGATGTCCGACCTGGGGATCTGTTCTACAGCTAAAGGTCTTCTGAAATTAATGAATATCGATTAGAACTATAAGGAAACTTCGAGTATTCAAAAATTTACACTATTCATTCCGGAAAAACCTCATGAGATCCGACACTGAATTTATAGAACGTGGATACACTTTATGAAAGAGCAACGTTATTTTCGCCGAGTTCCTTTTTATAAATGGTAGAGGCATTTTATGAACAATATTTGCCACTTGGTGAAGATACTTTGATTCACTTTGTTGTAATGCTTTATCCAAAATGTATGACATCGTTTCATGAGGGAGATTATATTGGCTGCACTCACACATCGTTATAATATCGTCGAGATGGTTATGCCAATCCGATGTCATAATTATACTTAACAATGTGTCCAGGTGGTGGTACAATTGTTCAGTCACCAGAAAATCTAAGGTTCTCCATACTATTGCATTGCAAGTATCTTCTTTACTAACACCACATTCTAGAAGTGAGTCGTAAAGTAGCCGCAAATACTCAAAATTGGTGTCAGGATATAGTTTATAAACATTTATCATTTCCAGCAGGCTTTCAGTTTGTCGTCGTTCTCTGAAGACAATGGCAAACGAGGTGAAATATCTTTGCAACAGTACTTTGTTTCTTTTCACGAAAATATATATCCTCAACAGATTCGCACTGTTTTGACGAAAAAGTTTGTTTTGAACTTCAATCACTGAGTAAAACTGATGTGACTTATGACAGACCACAGTGCCTGGGCACCGTTCTGCCAAGTAACGGAAACAAGTCACCCCGAAGATATTTGCGCAAATTTCATCTACGGTCAATTCAGAGGTTATCCCTGTTTCTGATGACACAGTCCGACTCGAAGTACTAAAATCCTCGCCAATGGCTATGCTCGACAAGTCAGTTCGTGTGAATGCTGTTGGCGGCTGTGATATACGCTTATAAGGGCTGGTAAGGGTGGCATTTGGTAAACTCATGCTGTCCGGCATTTTCTTATTTACGGACACATTTCTATTTATTCCAAAATCATCAGTACCCGACCTCACAGTAGTTGCTGTCGTTTCATATGCCTCCGATGTTTTTCTATTTATTTTCTCTTTGCCACAGAAATCCTCACTGACTTTTCGTTTTAGTATTCTATTTTTTGTGATTGTAGCTGTTTCCGCTACAACTTCATTTGTCCAAACAAGTTTTGGACTTGGTATGACGACAGTGGATTGACCAAATTGGATTGGTAGTTCCGGTAAAGGGGGCGATTCTGTTTCTTGCAACTTCGATTTCTGTGAAATGTCGCTGAGAGAACATTTGTCGTGTGTTTGGGAATCGTCCGAATCATCACCGTCCCATGAAGTTGTAATGGATAAAACGTCATCTTGTATAGACGTCATCATATCGCATAGATCATGCATCAGGCATGATTGCGATACCAGATTCGTAGTTTTATTCTGTAGCACTTTATTATTGCATTCATTCGATTCTGTTTCAATTGCCAAATTATCATCGTAATCTGAAACATTTAAATGATTAAATAATACATTTTCTCTTTCTCTCGCTTCCTCACCCGAATTTCCACTTTCCAGTTCTTTTCCGAGAGGTTTTTTATGTTGGATTAATTCTATTTGATTGTCATCCAATTGTTTTGAATTCATACGGAACGAATCGCCTGACTCAAGTTGTATTTTCGACGCAGAGCCCAACTGAGCCTTTTGTGGATTTCCACTGCTAATTGGAACATCAATCAAAGTTGGCGCCGATATTGCGGTATAACCGGCAATCAAGGTATTATTGACCACGTTGCGTTCAGTAATATCTGGGATATTCACTTCATTTCTGTTTTTCATTTCCGATGGGCCATCAATAAATCTTGTCAAATTCTTGGAATAGTTGATCACACTGGGACTGCATAATTGATCCAGCTTTGTCCCTTCAAGAGGTTTTTTAGGCAAATCAACTGTTTTTAAATTAGAAGAATGTGCAGACTTTTTCGTTTCCACGACTTCTACCAGGCGAACATTCATTGGTGGTACAAATTCCGCAATAAATTTCCGACAAACAGACATAGGCTGTGTCAGAGATTCCACACAACTCTGTTGTGGTGCAGTCATTTCATTTGTGGATAGTTCTTCCTATGTACAGAAATATATGTATTTTCTTTCAATGACTTTGGATCGCAAATCATTTATATCAAAATCA